>CM042187.1:28202247-28241254 GCA_023539305.1 Ilex asprella
TATAATGCAATGCTATGGAATGAGATGAGACTCACTCTCAATAACCACTCGGGCCCTTCCCGGCCCTTCGACAAATGCAAGTTGTCATCGTGCAATTGCCCGTCATCCTTGATCCCGAGCCCTTCCCGGCTCTCAAACACATGTAATTTCCCATATGTATCAATCCGTCATTTATGTTACACATCAAATGACATCTTCAATCCGGGGTCTTGTATGGGATGAGTGTTTATGGACTTACACCAACGGTACCCAACCGACACGGGATTTATGGACTTCCATCAACAGTCCCGCATACACCGGCACATTTCATGGACTAACACCAGCGGCAGTGCGTATCCAATCATCGGCTCTTGCACCCGAGGGATCTTCTAGCCTTTCTTGCTAACCCCAACCCTCACACCATTTAAACTGTGCGACTCAGCCAAGTTATCGACTTAGCTTACTCGAGCCCACTCGTCATCCACTCATGTGGTGTATGACTACTTTCATGCATAACCACCCATTTTATGCAATGTTCCCGTGCATATGCAATGTAATGCCTCATTGCAACACTATTATGATGTTCAATATGCAATGTATGCCATATGAACCATTTCATACTCAATTCACATAATCCATGCCAATTATATCCAAAGCATATAATTTTCATAATTCTCATGTCAATAAATCAATATGCATCTATCAACATTATATTCCAAACCCAAGCCCAAGCATGCTATTTCATGTCAAGCCATAACACACTTCCAAAAATCAAGACATTATGTAAACACATAATATGCCCATAATTTCACATAATTCAAGAAATTATTCTAAGCAATTTCTACATGCTCAATTCAAGATAGAGTGTATTCTATCTAATTTCAATACCCATATCACCAAGGCATAATTTAAGCACACAATATGCCTATATAACACCAATTCCCCTGGAATTTCCCAAAATAAATTACAACATTTCAATTCCAAGCTAGGAATTTGTCGTAATCTACTTCATTATCATTTTCACACCCATTTCATTAATTTCCTTTCACTAGGCAAGTCATATATATCTATATTAACCTACCCATTTCATACAACATTTAAAGTTGTGAATAAAATCCAAGTAGGACAATTCCCTACCTCTTGAAGCGTGAGGGAGCGACCGTAGGAGTTCTAAGGCTTCAACCCAAGCTCCAAATCCCTCTCTTCAAATTTTTGGTATTCTCACCTTCAGTGAAAGCCCTCCTTTTTGGTGTGTATGCGTAGCCCTTGTCGAGGAGATCGACTTTCCCTCTTGGCACGAGTGGATCCGAGCTCTCTAGCTCCATAGATCGTAGAGAGAAGTTGGAGATTTCTTCCTCTCTTCCCTCTCTTTCTATCGACTGAACAAGGTTGACTAATAGGGGAAAAATCTGATTTTCCCCTCTATTTATAATTTTAGAACACTTGACCCACAATGCGCCACACATCCATTTTTATTCTGGTTCCATTTTCATCCCGTAACGATTAAATTTCGCTCCGGTTCAAGTTCAAAATATTTTTAATTTGTCTTAACTTTATTTATTTTTAAAAAACTCACAATTTTCTCAAAAATTTCGTATTTGGGTCTCCCGGGGCCCGACCGCCTTGTAAAACTCGGAATTCGATGAAATTTGACATGATCACTAGATTTCGCGAGATGAATCCAATGGTGAAATCCGTTTCGTCATTCGAGCTCTAGAAAATTTCAGGTTTATAACCCGAACCATTCTGATAATTTATCATTTTGCCCTTTATTCTTAAAAGTTAAAATTTACCCGGGTTTTTACAATTTATCTGTTCAATCACCTTGTTTAATAATTTTTCCATGCCTTTCCCAAACATACTCAAGATCACCAATCAATTCAATACCAATATCAGACGTTGGAGGGGGGGGTTAAAAAGGAACTAACACCAATCTCTCTTTTAATCGGCTTCAATTGATAAAAAATGTTGGTCACAGTGACTTGGAATGTTTTCTCCCTAACAAAAGTTTAAAATGTCCCGACATCAATGATTTGTCCATTACTATAAAACTCTCTAACCACACACTCATATGCCATATCCATAGTTTTCATTTATTCAATCCATCCCCACATTTCTAAATTCTGCCTAATATTTAAATGCACAAACCCTCAGATATTACAACTCCTTTAGTAATAATAGTTTTGGAAAAAAGTATTGTTCATACCAGAGTTGCTGATCAAGATTTTCGAACATATTGACATTGTATTCATAATGAACCAGAGGTTGTTCTTGAGGAATTTGAGATTCTGGACTCCTTGGAGGTGCTACTAGCCTTGGACGACTTGATGAAGTGTCGCCTTTGTGAGCAATGGACTTTTTCTTTGGACCCATGGAAGTTCTTGAGATTTCTTGAATAAAAGTGGGTTTTGAAAGATTTTAATTGGTGAATCTTCTTCAAATCCCTTGGGTTTATGTTAGATGGACTAGAAATTGATGAAAAGGTGATGCGTATTGCAAATATCAAGTTTGGGAGAAGTTTTGGGGTCGAATTTTTTGAAAAAACTGATGTGAACCATCTAAAAGGTGCAGTGACATCTGGACGATGCAAGCTTGCTGTTTTTCTAGCATTGACTCTCCTGCTGACATGCTAATTTTCACTTTTTTTGCAATATTAATCCTGCAAATAAAAGTTTGTCATTACTTTGCTAAAACAACCTATTTACATTAAAAGTCCTAATTTAACATACCTATCAAAGCTTAAAAAATTAAAATAACATACTCACTTTCCTTAAAGCACAAAATTTAAAATTAAAACTCCTATTTATGAAAATTTAAAATAAAACAAAAATTAAAAGAACAAAAATCCCATAAAAGTTTTGACTTCTCAAGAAGTACATCCTTGGTTATGAATTTTTTTTAGTCTGATTCTAGTTTTGACTTTTCTAACCCTGAGGGTTCCATGAATTGAGCAATCTCACGTCGTACATATCTTGTAAGCATTGGACTTGAATAAGATAACGTCTCAGGAAAATCTTTACTCTGCCCATACTTAATCTAATTAAGATGATTAAGTGAACGACCTGAGATTGGTTGAGAGAACTGATTAAACTCTCTCATATGAATAAGTCAACCACACCACTCACCACAACCAAGTCGTCTTAGTCAACGATGCTTAGCATATGAACTTTTTCCACACAACGGCTTTTCTTGGCTTTCTTGCAATTCTAATTTTCACACCAACCTAGATTTTTTCATTATCAAGGAATGCATAACAATCGGAAATATGCGTAGCACACCTAAGCTAAAACAAAAAAAAATTTCCATCCATTTATTTTTTGAAAATTTTTATGACTCACTATATGGTTCTTTAATGTTGCCAGTCACAAAGACGATTTTCAAAATTTTCAAAAGTCTCTATTGCAAAAATATGTGGATTATTCCCACCCTTAACCTAAACTTAACATTTTGCTCAATGTGAAAATATGCATGTGAAATCTTTAGGAGGAGTAAATGCATGAATAGGTAACAGAGAAGGAACGTTGTTCATTATGTAACCTAATATGCAAAAGCCAACAAAACATCTGTCCCAACTATTTACAATTTTTTTTCAAATAAACTGTATTCAAAGAGAATATTGTGGTTCCATTAAGCTAATGGACTGCAATTGTGCTTCAAATCCTTCCAAAAAGGGTTTAAGACGTTGACAATTTACTTTGAAAATGTTACTATGTGATGGATTTTCAATTTCAATGGCCCCATGTTCAAATACTTGTTTAACAATGTATGACTTCGTCTACTTGGACCTCAACTTTCTAAGAAATAGGTGGAGCCTTGAATTATATAGTAGGACTTTCTGGGATGGTGTAAAGGATTTTTGGACAATGTTATAATAATGAAACAAATTTATCCAGCCCTTTGCAATTTTTGCATTTTCATATGCCACATTTTGTAATTCTTCCAACTCATTTATTAGAAGTCTCCTGGATGTGTCTGCCTTGTCTAAGTCAACATTCATCATTTAGATTGCTTAATATGCCCTATTTTCCAATTCCACTAGCAAGTCACAAGGATTTTGATAAACCAACCTATAAGGAGACATTCCTCAAATTGTTTTATAACTAGTGCGGTATGCCCAAAGCGCATCAATCAATCACAAGGACCAATCTTTGTGGTATGGGTTTACCATTTTTTCCAAAATATGTTTGATCTCCCCATTGGCTAGTTCAGCTTGTCCACTTGTTTGTGGGCGATAGGGGTGGGTATTTTATGTGAAATCAAATATTTTTTTATCAAATATTTAAATGGACGATTACAAAAATGTGCACCCACATCACTTATAATGGCTCGAGGAATTTCAGATTGGGACAAAATATTTTCTTTGAAAAACTTAATCATCGTGCGGTGATCATTATTTCAACAATGAATCGCCTCAACCTATTTGGAAACGTAATAAATGCCAACCAAAATATATAAATATCCAAAAGAATGGGGAAATGGTCCCATAAATCGATACCCCATAGTAAAAAATTTCAATGATTACAATAGGGTTCATAAGCATCATGTTTCTTTTAGAAATACTTTTAAATCTTTGGCATCTATTACAAATTTGACAGAAAACATGTACATCTTTAAAGAGAGTGGACCAATAAAATCAACAATGCAAGATTTTAACAGCAGTTTTCTTTTGAAGAAAAATGCCCACCCACCACAAGCTTCAGAATGAAAACAAGAAATAGCCTACCTGATTTTATGATTGGGTATGCAATGTTTTATGATATGATCCTTATAGTATTTAAACAAATAGGGATTCTCCTAGAAAAACTTATATACATTTCTTAAAAATTTGTGTTTATCAGTCAAGTTATAGTGAAAAAAATGGTATTTGTGGCTAATAATTAGCAATATCTGCATACTATGGTACCTCAATAATTTTAAAACGTTACTCAGCAGGAAAGGTTTCTTTAATCGGCAAAGGTTCTTCTTATGTATCAAAATTTAGTCTTGGCAGATGGTTGTCCAACACATTTATTTACTCCCTTTTTATCTCTTTGATAATGAGATCAAACTCCTGAAGTAAGAGTATCCATCAGAGGAGGTGTGGTTTGGCATTCTTTTTCATGAGCAAGTATTTTAAAGTTGCATGATCAGTAAAAATAACGATTAAGTATTCAACCAAAATAAGAGAAAAATTTATCTAAGGCAAATACAAATGTAAGAAATTCTTTTTCTATGGTAGAGTAATTCATTGTACATCATTCAAATTTTTACTTCCATAGTAAATCTCATAAGTATGTTTATCCTTTCTTTGTCCTAGTAATGTAAATAAGAAAACCCAAATGTAGAAATGGAAATACATGAACATTAAGCTAGACTTGGTTACAGCTTGAAATAAATGAGATTAAAGTGTAAGATGTGCAAAACCCAGGTAAATTAGAAATTTTTTCTGAAAAGGGCAAAATCATAATTTACCACTATAATGAAGATTTAAAATATGTATTTCTCTAGAGCTCGGATGACGCAACAGACTTCACTGTTAGATTCGTATCTTAAAACCGAGTTGCCCAGAAAAGTTTCGTCGAATTTGGAGATAGTCGTATTTTTTATGTTTTACAAGACAATTGGGTGTTGAGTGACCTCACAAACGTCCCCAAACATTAAATTTGTAAAATTTCCTTATAATTGAAGGAAAGTTCAAATAAAAAATAATTTGAACTTAAATCGGGATGAAATTAATTGTTTCAGGGCGAAAATGGACCTAGACAAGAGGGCGTGTGGCGCGACGTGTACCAAGCATCAAAGGCTATAAATATTGGTAAAAATATGATTTTTTGGAAGAAATATCTTCTAAAATCAGTGTGTAAACGTGTGAGGAAGAGAGGAGAGGAAAAAAGAGAAAAAAGTGAGATTTCAAAACTTCTCGCTATGATCTACGAAGCTCCGTCGCTTGAATCAACTCGAGCCAAGAATCAAAGTCAATCTCCTCGAGAAAGGCTACACTTACATACCAAAAACAAAGGATTTCACCGAATATCCAAAAAAAATATTTTGAAAAATCAAGAGTTTAGAGTTATGGTGGGTGTTCTTGAAGGTTATACCCTTCATTTTACGCTTCAAGAGGTAGGGTTCCTTCCTACTTTGGTTTATTTTTGTCTTATGGTGTCCATAGGAAAGGGTTAGGTGCATAGAAATAGCTTTTATCTATTCCTAGTGTGATACCCGGAGAATTTTGAGCTTTTTGGAATAAGGGTAAAATTGTAATTTACCACTATGATGAGGTTTATAATACTCATGTTCTAGGCCTCGGATGAGGAAACGGAGTGCGCCATTGGATTCGCAACGCGAAATCTAGTAACCACCAGAAAATTTGTCGAATTCGGAGATAGTCGGGTTTTGCACGTAGATCGAGATGACTGCATGACGATTGACCTTTTAAAGGTCCCCAAAAATAAATTTTTAAAATTTTCCTTAAAATTAAATTAAAGTTCAAATAAAATTTATTTGAACTCAATCCGAGACTTAATGAATCATTTTTGGACGAAAAAACGAACCCAGAAGTCGGTAATATGCGGTGCAACGAGGACCGCACATTTAAAATTATAAATAGGGGCTAAAATATCTCAAAATGAGATATTTTCATTATGTTCAGCAAGGGTGGCCGGCCATAGAGGAGAGAAAAGAGAGAAAACAAAAGAGAAAAGAGAAAATTGATTCTTAGAGCTTCAATCCAAGATTCCCGGAGTTCCGTCAGTCGAAATTTGTCGATTCAAGAGGCAAAGTTCATCTCCTCGACGAGGGCTACGCGTGGGTACCAAAAACAAAGAGTTTCACCGAAGTTTCAAAGGTGAAGTTTTAGAAAAAAATCAAGTCTTGTGGGTATTTTTCTTGAACACAAATTGAAAGGAAGAAGGGGAAGTTCTGCTGTCAATTCTGGACAGTAGGTGAGTTTCTTCTTCATTCTCATGAGCTCTGGTTATTTATTAATTCAAAAAAAATTCTAGGTTATGATATAGATTGAATAAGGAATCGTTTGGTTTTGGTTTCAAGTAAAATGGAGATAAATACGATTTTTGTTGATTTTTCAAAGTTAGCTCCAGCCTACAGATATTGTTCTGGAAATTCCGGACAGTCTGTGATTTCGTAATTGGTTTTATGAGTTAGACTTCGTTTATGAATCTGAAATTTTTAGGGTTTAAAATAGATTCATAAAGGGTTATTTTGGCTTTGGTTTCATGCCAAAAGGATGAAAATTCAATTTTTGACGAATTTCTAAAGATGACTATGACCTGCTGGAAACCAGAAATTCTGTAACTTACACTTGGTTTAGGAGTTACTTGGGACAGGTAATTAGTGTTCAAAAATAGTGATTTTTGGTGAAAGATAACTCCTATGAGTCTATGTTCAGCTTGCACATGTTTTGTTGGAATTGGATTTCTATAACTAGAGTTATAGTTGTTTTAATTCATGAAGGTTACCTGCAGAATGTTCAAAGATGCTAAGCACCTTTGCTTAGTTGGAAAAGAACTCTACATGTGGCATTAAAACTAAATAAGAGAGGGAGTGTTCTTGAGGATTTCTACACTTATATTACACTCTATTAAGGTAGGGTTTCTCCTACTTGGTTTATTTCTTGCTTTAGGTGTATTATGGAATGGGTATGAAATTTGGCCTAGACCAAGTTCTAGTCTAAGTTTGGTATATGGAAGTTACCTATATAATTTTCTTGAGACTTGATATTATGTGAGAATGTTTACTAGAAATCAGTTGATGTGATTTCTTGGGCCTTGTAATGACTTAAATTGTGTTATGTGATTACATGACTTGAGTGCCTTCAAGATGTTTGATAATATGCCTTGGTTGAGAAATTGATATTATTTCAATGAAATTGTGATAACATGTTTATGTGTATAGAGATGATCAAAGTATGCTCTATGTTGTCAATTTATGACTTCAAATATGTTAACATGATTAAGGTGTTTTGGTTATTGTATGCATCTAATATGATGACCATGGAATTATATATGTTGAACATATAGACATATTGCTCATTTGACATCATTGTATTTGGAGCATGAACATAGCATCACATTCATTGGCATTGAGCATGAGTGTGGATGTGTGGAATTTGGGTAAATCAACACCTAGCTTGGTGTTTGATTGTGTGTAGACTCGGGAAAAAGGGGATCAATGATCTTTTTTGGAGTTGCACATTGCATTGCATAAGGAAAACTTGTGTTGGGTAAAGCAAGAAGGGGCATGGCGACTTCCTTGGGTGAAAAACCCTAAACCACCTGGTTCACACACTTTCCCTGCAGTGCAATTCCGAAAAAGTGTTAGGCCCACGGAGCCTGCGGTGTGACTCCGGAAATCCGTTGCCCAAAAGAAAACACAGGGTTTTGTGATAAAAACGCCCATTCAATGGGTAGACTCCTAATAATGATCGGATTTTCTAAAAACATATGGTTTGTTACTCAAAACGATCATTAGAAGGATTTTTCCGTCAATAGATGGGTTGCATTACACTTTGACATTTCATTGTGTGGCGTGAGTCGGGGAGGACTCGGGAAAATCTGCATGAGTGAGTCGCATCTCATCTCATGGCATGGTATTGTTGCATTCTAGCATCGAATGCATATTCTTGTATGGAATGGTTGTTAAATGTTGCTTATTGCATGTACACATCACATATGCATCTAGGGTGGGGAGTAGCCCTTGTAGGATAAACTTTACTGGGCGTTGTGCTCACCCTATACGGGAAACAATTTCAGGTGTGGGGTTTACACCGGCGGATGGCTCACGTGGAGAACATCAAGGGTGAAGGGGCCGACATGTGGCCTTATTTTGAGTTTTTTATAAACGTTTATGAAAACTTAGCTTTTGGCATGTAATGTGTATGAAAAAGGATTGTAATCCAATTGTTATAGACTATGTTTGATATAACAAATGCATGTTTTATATGAGAAAGGATAAATGGGCCCTGTGTGGCCAAGTTTTACTTATAAATGGACCCGGCGTGGTCAATATTTCATGTTGGGCCTCGGATGGGCCTTGTAAAATATATTGCACAGGTTGAGTATTGGGTTGAGCTCCCCGTACAAAGGAGACTCTGCCTAAATTTTGTTAAAAGATGGATCCCGATAAATGAGACATAACGCCGAGATATCGAGTCACTCGATATCCACGGGCATTCCGCGGGTTGACGGATGGTCAACGGGACCCCCGGATTTTTGGGGCGTCACACCTAGCTTGGGTTTGATATATGGAGTTATTTGCGTAATTTATTGGAATTTGGTATTGGTGGACATGCAATGTGTTTATATTGTGCCTTTGTGAATGAGGTGTGTTATTGACATAGATTATGTAACATATTTATGTTTGGTTGTTAAGTATAAAATGTTGATATATGTTCATTGAAATATTGCCATTGTGATGGATAAAGGTAATTATATGCACATGATATAATTGGCCTTGGTATATTGATATACAGTTAAATTACTCATTTGACATTCACTGTATCTTGGGCATGATATTAGCATCACATTCATGAGCATAAGGCATGAGTGTAGTTGGGGGTGCATGGTTGATCAAACACCATCCTTGATGTTTGATAAGTGGACTCGGGAAGGTTAGATCGAAGATCTAGCTGAGTTGCATGGTTGAATGAAAAAATTGTGTCGAGTATAGCAAGAAGGGTTAGATTCTCCTTCGGGTGCAAGACCTGGCTACTTGGTTCATACACTTCCCTGAGGTGAAATTCCCAAAAAGTGTAATGGTGTATGGAACCGGCGGTGTGATACCAAAATTTGTTGCCTAACAAAGACACAAGATTTTGTTTTATAAAATACTCATTTGATACGTAACATCCAACAATGACTTGGTTTTATAAACACATGACTTTTATTTCAAACAATCATTGGATGTATTTCATTAATGACAAATGTATTACACACGTGTATTGCATTGTGTTGTGGGAGTCGGTGATGACTCAGGTTAAAGTGCATGAGTGAGTGTCATCTCATATCATGACATGATATGGTAGAATTCGAATCTTGAATTACTTGTTCTTGTTCGGAATGGATAAAGGTTGTTGATTGTTGCATGTGCACATTTTATATCCATCTAGGTTGGGGAGTAGCCTCTGTAGGAGATACTCTGTTAAGTGTAACTCACCCTATACGAGAAAACATTTTAGGTGGGGGATACACGTCATTGGACAGTGCCTATTCGGGGCCCTAGTGATGAATAAAGGCCGACTTGTGGCTTTTAGTTTCTCTTTGTAAAACTTTTGCAAAGTTAGTTTTTTGGACATGTAATGTATGTAAAAGAATTGTAATTTTGAACTTATATTTACTATGTTGAATGCATAAAATCATGATGTTAGAGTATGAATTGATGTATATTGGACCTCAGATGGGTCATGTGATTAAATGTTGCTATATGAGTATGGATAAGTGGACCTGATGTGGTCAATGTTGTATATTGGACTTCGGATGGGTCATGTGATTGTATAATACACAAGTTGTGTTTTGGGCATAGCTCTCCATACAAAGGAGACTCTGTCCGAATTTTGTTAAATTATGGATCCAAGTAAATGGGGCATGACGTGTGATATCAAGTTATATGGTATCCAAGAGTATTTCCATGGGTTGATGGGTATTCAACGAGTTGACAAAGGATAGGCCATAGTTCATATATGGGCCTTGTAGGAAATAAGTCTATCATCTTCCATTACGAGAGTGAAAGAGGTTTAGAGTCCATGGTGTAGCTTAGTCTCTGATGACCATCATAGCTTGGTATCAGAGCCTAGGTTTACAATTTACCTAAGACTTGATGGACATGGGTCTAGACCATTGCATTCATTGTGCTTCTTGATTAATACTCAAATGTAGCATATTATTATGCCCTTTTTAGACTAATTATACTTTGATGGTGTTTAAATGATGATATTTCAGGTTCTAAAGTGAAAGAGGGTTCAAGGGCAACAAATATCACATTTGATTATAATACCAGTGCATTAGGGAACAAAACTGGAGAATCTTGGAACAAAGCAGGAATCTTCGAACCCCAACTCTCGTTCAAACGTCAAATTGAACCAGGACAAAACCAGACTGCTGAGACAGAGTGTGTTGTAGACAAGAACCAAGGCCCTGAGAAACTTGAGTACTACGTTCGAACGCCAACTAACATTTGAACGTCCACTTGAGCACTGACAAGACCAGACTTAAGACATGGCGTGTTGCAGCAAATAAAGAAGTGCACTTGAGTACCACGTTCGTCCACTGAAGACCTGGGTAATGATTGAAAAATGCCAAGCTCTGCATGGAGTGTGAAAGGAGGTTTTCACAGAGGACCACAGGCCACAGGCCCCTTGAGTGATATGGTCAAACCCCATTTGGCGTTCGAAAGCCAGACAACGTTCAAGCTCCACACTGGAAAAACACAGAACAACGTTCGAATGCCAACAACGTTCAAACGTCATCCATAGATTGGCTGCAGAGTTGTTGGCTTTCACTGTGACTTAGACGGCAAACACTATTCATTTACCCCCTTGTCTTCCCCCTTTGCCTATAAATACTCCCATTGTGGGAGAAGTTTGGGAGTAGTTTTTGGGAGATATGTTTTGCCTTAGACCAACATCTCTTCATCTTTGTACTTGTTTTATGTTTATATGAAGCTTTCTTTACTTGCACTTACATTTGCACTTTGTATACCAACGATGATGGAGGCTTGTACTTCACTTGAAGTTGGATCTTTAATCTTCTCTTTATTTAGCTTTTACATTCATGTTGTAGCAACCATAATGGAGGCTTAGACTCCCCTTGTAGTTGTATTTGCTTTTGTTTACAAGTATCAAGAAAGATAGCTTATCTTTTGGTTGTGGTGGAAACCACCCTCCAAAAGTAACAAGCTTTCTTCTACTTCAATTTTTTAGCTTCGTTTACTTCCATTGCTTGAGCATCTTTCTTTCTTAGAGGAGTGAAACTCTTCCAATTTTTGAGAGTTTTGCCAAAGCTGTGAAGGGTGGAACGTGATTCACTCGTTCTTCGTTGAAGATTGGCTCCTTGGTTGTTTTTCTTTTATTTTGTAAGTTCTCTACCTGGAGGGATGAGTATCGCTCACTTTTCTAGCTTTACCAAAGCCACGAAGAGTGAGAAGTTTCTCATTCACTCTTTCGTAAGAGGTGAAGGGCATGTATAAATTATCCGAAAGTTATATTTATGCTTTGTTCTAATGCTTAAGGTATCCCCTTGTTTATTGGATGATTGATTGTATCTAGCAAAATTAAGGTACTTTGTATAATCGTGGTTATTTCTATGACACAGATGACTCTTGTATAGAAATATCTTTCGTTTCAAGGCAAGTACTCCGGCTAGATCCTCATGACTACCCTTCAATCCTCCCCTTTATTGTACTTCATTTAAAGAATGAAATATTAATGCCATGATTGGATGCCTTGTAGAAACACTTGCTTGTTTGTCGACAGGTCGACTCTCAGCACAGGCAATTCTTGTAAACTTCTAGAAAGACATCAGAATCATGTGCTTAATTCTCACAGTCCATCTTTATCTTTCGATTAACTTGCTGTTGACGCGGGAGTTAATTGAGTTATCAAGCATAAATATAATAAATCGGATGATTAACTACATGTCCAGATCCTCGAACTAAAGAGTGACTTTCTTTTTAATTTGAACCTATCTTATATTTTGTCTTGAAAACTATCCTGGAAAGAATCTTATATTCTATTCAGGAAATCCCCATCCATCACACAAACTTCAAATCACAAGGATTGCAATCATTCAGTCTCTGCTACTGCTTACTTTGAAATACCAACAACAGTTCCCTGTGGATTTGACTCCAGACTCAAACCGGATTATTACTATAACTTGACCACCTGCACTTGGGTGTACGCACTTTGGATCAAGTCACATTTCATGTTATATGCTTTAATATGCTACATGTTATGTGTTAGGTGTTATGTGAAGATTATGCTTGGTTAAATATATGTGGAAAGGATACACTAGGGTTCGTGAATAAAACCTAGGAGATTGGAAAGAGAATGAATGGGATGGTTTAGGGTGTAATTGTCTACTAGTGGTGGCACACGCTCTACTAGTGAAAGAATGAGAGAAATCTCAATTGTTCAACTTTGATCCCTACTTTGCGATATTAAGTTAGTGTTCTATTATTATTTGACTTGTGTGAGGGACTTGGGCATAGAGGTTGGAACCTTGGAAGAGTCATTGCATGTGAGTTCTCCCTTAGGAGCTAGGGTGAGTATTGATCAAATATGTCAGGGTTGTGAGTTAGAGATCGCGGAGATTCTACTCACTATGGATCTTAGGGTCATGGGTATGTTGAAGTTTGATGTCATCCTTGGGATGGACTGGTTGGCAGCACACCGAGTCGTCATTGATTATGATTGGAAGAGGTTCACTACCTACACACTGGATGATGTTTGTTTCAAGTTTCAGGGAAAAAACACGATGCTTTACCTCAAGAAGTATATGATTCCCGTTGGCACGGGCAGTTGATGGGTTGGCTTGTGAGTCTTACCTAAGAGGACGAAGCGAGACAACAATTTGGTCTACCTTGGGTGGTGTGTGAGTATGAGGACGTTTTTCTGGACCAACTACTGGAATTACCTCCACATAGGGATCTGGACTTCACTATTGAGTTGTACCCCGATACATTGCTCATTTCTATGACTCTGCATAGAATGACGCCAGCTGAGTTACAAAAACTCAAGGTCCAATTGCAAAAATTATTGGACAAGAGCTTTATTAGACCGAGCATTTCACCTTGGGGCGCTCTGGTATTATTTTTCAAGAAGAAAGATAAGACTCTTGGACTATGTATAAATTACCAGCAGTTGAATAGGGTTACAAACAAGAATAGATACCCTTTGCGGAGGATTGATGATTTGTTTGATCAGCTGTGAGAGGTGCAGATCTACTCCAAGATAGATCTACACACGTGTTACCATCAATTGAGAGTTAGGGAGGCAGATATGGGCATTTCGAGTTTACCGTCATACCTTTTGGATTGACGAATGCCCCGCGGCATACATGGATCTCATACATAGGGTGTTGCAACCCTACTTAGATTAGTTTGTCGTGGTCTTAGTTGATGACATTTGATCCAATCCAAGTTTAAGGAGGAGCATGAGGCTTACTTGAGGGTTGTTCTCTAGACCTTGAGGGACCATTAGTTGTACGCCAAGTTCAGCAAGTGTGAATTTTGGCTCACAAAGGTGAAATTCTTGGGACACGTGGTGTCTGCTTCGGGTGTGTCAGTTGACCCGGATAAGATTGAGGCAGTTATGAGTTAGGAGAGGCCAAAGTCAGTCTTTGAGATACGTGATTTCTTGGGATTGGCGGCATATTATAGGAGGTTCATTGAGGACTTCTTCCGACTAGCTGCACCTATGACGAGATTGACTCGAAAAAGGGTCAAGTTTGAGTGGAATGATTCATATGAGAAGGAATTTCAGGAGTTAAAGAGGAGGCTTACTTCAGTTCCTATTTTGATTGTTCCAGAGAGGGGACTAAGGTACACAATGTACAATGATTCCTCCAAGGATAGACTTGGTTGTGTCTTGATGTAGTCCGGGAGAGTGGTAGCTTATGGTTCTCGACAGCTAAAGAACCACCAGCAGAATTACCCTACGCATGATATGGAGTTGGCGTCCATTGTCTTTGCCTTGAAGGCTTGACGCCACTATTTATACGGTGAGCAGTTCGAGGTATTTTCAAACCACAAAAGTTTGAAATACGTATTTACTCAGTGGGACCTCAACATGAGGCAACACATGGGGAAGGAATATTTGGAGGACTAAGACTTCACTTTGTATTATCACCCTGGTAAGGAAAATGTGGTGGCTGATTCACTTAGCCAGAAGTCACGACGAGTCTTGGCTAGTGTGGCTTCCCAAAAGTGGCAGATGCTCGAGACTGTGAGACAATTCAGGCTACGCTGCATGGGTCAGGCTCAGGGCACTTTGGGGAGTTTGGTGGCTATGCCTTCCCTACTGAGCAGAGTGATCAAGTCCTAGGGGTAGGATATAGAGATTTTATCTATTAGAGACCGAGTACAGTTAGGTATAGGTGACGAGGCCTGGACCATTCATACAGATGGTAGTCTTTGGTTTTAGGGAAAGGATTGTGGGTTCTCCAGTTTACCGAGCTGAGATAGGAGATCCTTAGAGAGTTCTATTGCTCATATTTGGTTGTGCATCTAGGTGGCACGAATATATACCATGATCTTCATCGCCAATACAATTGGAGCGGGATAAAGAGGCATAATAGAGATTTCATTAGTCGATGTTTCACGTGTCTGTAGGTCAAGGTTGAGCACCAGAGACCTGTAGGGTTGTTCTAGCCTTTGGAGGTGGCTAAGTGGAAGTGGGAGCACATCACGATGGATTTTGTGATGCACTTGTCACGGATATTGGAAGGGCATGACGTGGTGTAGGTGATAGTGGAACGACTTACAAAGTAGGCACACATTTTTGGTGGTGCAGATGACCTTCACATTGGAGGAATTCTGCAGGTTGTATATACGAGAGATTGTCCGGCTACATGGGGTGCCTATATCTATAGTATCAGATTGGGATCCCAGGTTTACGACTCATTTTTGGGATATTTTCCAGCGGGCAATGTCCGTTAGTCAGAGAGGACCATCCAGACTTTAAGGGACATGCTACGAGCATGCGTCCTAGATCTCAAGGGTAGTTGGGAAGAACACCTATCCTTAGTGGAGTTCGCCTACAACAACAGTTATCAGGCGAGCATACAAATGATACCCTATGAGGTACTATATGGGAGGCCTTGTCATTCTCTGGCTTGTTGGACTAAGGTAGGAGAGAGACCCTCTATGGGTCCTGAATTGGTTAGAGAGACCTCAGAGAAGGTGAACTTGATGCGTAAGCGTCTTCTCACTGCTCAGTGCTGACAGAAGAGCTACATCGACAAACGGCAACGACCTCTAGAGTTTGAGATGGGATACAAAACCTGGGAAAATTTAAACTTTTTTTGTAAAATGGTAAAACGGTAATTTATCACTAGAATGCGGATTTAAAATATGTATTTCTCTAGAGCTCGGACAATGCAACGGACTTCATCGTTGGATTCGTATCGCAAAATCGAGTTGCCCAGCAAATTTTTATCAAATTTTGAGATAGTCAAAATTTTTACGTTTTTCGAGACGATTGTGTCGAATGACCTTACGAACGTCCCCAAAAATAAAATTTATAAAATTTCCTTATCATTGAAGGAAAGTTCAAATAACGGACCCGAACAAGTGGGGGGCGTGTGGCGTGACATGAGTCAAGCCTTGAAATTATAAATAGAGATAAAAATCAGATATTTTGGCATAAATATCTGCTGAAAATTTGTGTGTTTAACGTGTGAGGGAGAAGGGAGAAGACAAGAGAAAATCCAACTTTCTTCCTATGATTTCTGAAGTTTCGTCAGTCAGAATCCTTTGGACCAAGAATTAAAGTCGATCACCTCAACGAGGGCTACACAACCATGCCAAGAATGAAAGATTTCACCAAAGATCCAAGGTGGAGAATTTTGAGAAATTAAGACCTTGAAGTTTGGTTGGTGTTCTTGAAGTTCTCCATACTTCATTTAAGGTAGGGTTCCCTCCTACTTTGGTCATTTACAACCTATGGTGTTCATATGGAATGATTGGGGGTATAGAACTACTTATGTCTTGTCTCTTCTTATGGAAATGAGTCTCTTGTTCTAGAAATGAGTCTCTTGTAGTAGAAATTGTTTAACTCAAGTCCTACCTTGAATTTGATATGTGGAAGTTCCTTGTGAAACCTCTTAGAATTTTGGTATTGTGTGAGCATGCTATGTGTTTAGATGGTGCTCTTGTGATTAAGGGTGTTATTGGCATAAAATTGTGAAGTGACATGCTTTGGCCTTGTGTTGGATATGAATGTTCATATGTGCTAGTTGACGTTTGACATGGAGATGGATGGTGGTGATTATATGCATATGATATAAATTGTCACGGAATATGATGATATGCGATTTTATTGCTCATTTGACTTTATTGCATATTGGGCATGATGTTGACATCACATTAATGGACATTAGTCATGGGTGCGTGCGTGCATGGTTAATCAAATACCTCACTTGGTGATTGACGGGTGTGCTCGAAAAAGTCTGGTTAAGAATCCGACTAAGTTGCATGGTTGCATGAATATGGGGTCGGGGTTAGCAAACAGGGCTAGAAAATCCCTCAAGTGAGAAACCTGGTGACTTGGATATGCACTCTAGTGGTATAAGAGTCCATAAAGTGTGTCGGCATACGCAAAAACCATTGGTGAAAGTCCATGAATTCCGTGCCGGTTGGGTGTCGTTAGTGTAAGTCCATAAATACACACCCCACAAAAGACTTGGAGATTTTAAAAGTATCATTGGATGTAATTCATCAATGACAAGCTTTGAGTGAAAAACTAGATACTTGATAGATTTTGGGGATTTTATGAGGACAGGAGGATTTTTATGTAGGAGAAAATGGATAAAATGCAGAGTAATTATAGTGAAATTCAATTTAGGAAAGGTTAATTGGGGGATTTGATGAGTAAGTAGAAGTTATTTGAGGATTTGAAGGGTTTTGAGGGAGAGGAGAAGGTTTCTAAGGGTGAATTGAGTTAGGGAAGTGAAGGGTTTCACCAAAAATCTGGCTTAAAACCCTGGTTTTTTGAATTCTTGGCAAAACCTACTGGTATGTTTATGAAAATATTACCGGTAGGTGATGAGCGTGTAATATTGCATATTTAAAGGCCTCATTACATATATTTTAACTCAACTTTGTATTTAATTAATTAGAGTTCGTCGAAGTTGTAAATAATGTGAAAATTTTGATGTTGTAGGTAATCATAATAGAGTAATTGATGGCTTTTGGAACCCTGCAACTATGTGTAGATGAGTGGGGAATAGATGAACACATTACATGAGGATTTGGAGGCTTAAAAGTAAAATAAATCAAGTAGGTATCGGCGTTTGGTAACATAGGTACCGACACCCACACCATTTGGTAGCAGTACCTCTGTATTCCTCATTTTTTACCATGATCCACTTCGAATCTGAAAAAGTACAAAACAAGAAAGTTTTAGATCTAGATGTTATGTGTATTTTATCAAAAGCTTATCTCAACCGTACAATTGGAGTATCTGCCACTTCCGGGAAGCCACACTAGCCAACACTCCCCGTAACTTCCGACTGAGTGCATCAACCACCACATTTGCCTTATCAGGATGGTAATGCAAAGTGAAGTCATAGTCTTCTAGATACTCCATCCACTTGCGTTGCCTCATTTTGAGGTCCGGTTGTGTAAAAATATACTTCAGACTCTTGTGGTCAAAAAACAACTCGAATCACTCACTATATAGATAGTGGCGCCAAGCCTTCAAGGCAAAGACAATGGTCGCCAACTCCATGTCATGTGTGGGGTAACTCTGCTCGTGGTTCTTCAACTGCCAAGAACCATAAGCCACTACCCTCTCGTACTGCATCAAAAAGCATCCAATGCCGTGCTTAGAGACATCACAATACACTGTGTATCTCTGTCCCCTTTTCGAAACAATCAAAATAGGAGCTAAAGTAAGCCTCCTCTTCAACTTCTGGAATGCCTTCTCACACGAGTCATTCCACTCAAACTTGACCTCCTTTCGGGTCAACTTGGTTATAGGTGTAACTAATCGAGAGAAGTCCTCAATGAACCGCCGATAATATCCTACCAATCTCAAGAAATTGCATATCTCGAAGATTGACTTCGGCTGCTCCCAATTCATGGTCCACTGATACCCCCGAAATCGACACCACATGTCCCCAAAAATTGCACCTTAGTTAGCTAAAATTCACACTTGTTGAACTTACCGTACAACTGATGGTTCCTCAAGGTCTGGAGAATAATCCTCAAGTGATCCTCATGCTCCTCCTCAGACTTAGAGTAGATCAAGATGTTATCAACAAAGACCACGATGAATTGATCTAGGTAGGGTTGGAATACCCTATGCATGAGATCCATGAATGCCGCCGGGGCATTCATTAATATAAAAGGCATAACGACAAACCCAAAGTGCCCATAACGCGTCCTAAACGTTGTTGTAGGGATATCCGCCTCCCTAACCCTCAATTGATAGTAACCGGTGCGGAGATCTACCTTGGAGTAGACAAGCGTCCCTCTCAGTTGATCAAAAAAATCATCAATCCTTGGCAAAGTGTATCTATTCTTGATAGTAACCTTATTCAACTGCCGGTAGTCTATGTATACTCAAAGGGTCTTGTCCTTCTTCTTGGAAAATATCACCAAAGTGCCCCAAGGTGAGGTGCTCGGTCAATTAGACCTTGAGTTCTTGCAACTCAGTTGGTGCCATTCTATGCGGGCTCATAAAAATAGGAGATGTACCAGGGTGCAACTCAATAGTGAAGTCTACATCCCTATGTGGAGGTAATCCCGGTAGTTCATCCGAAAAAATATCCTCATATTCACACACCACTTGAGGTAGACCAAACTCTTGTCTCGCCTCGTCCTCCAACATAAGACTTGCTAGCCAACCCATCAACTGTCCGTGCCACCTCGAGTCGTACACGGCTTGGGATAAAGCATCATGCTTATCCTCCGGAAACATAAAACAAACACCTTCGGGTGTGTAGGCAGTGACCCTCTGTCGATCACAATCAATGATGACTCAGTGTGCGGCCAACCAATCTATACCAAGGATAACATTGAACTCCGACATGTCCATGACCCTAAGGTCCACGGTGAGTAGAATCCCTGCGCTCTCTAACTCACAACCCCGACATATCTGATCAACACTCACCCTAACTCTAGGGGAGAACTCACATGCAATGGGTCTTGCAAGGTTTCAACCTCTAAGCCCAAATTTTTCACTCATGATGCAGCAATGAATGAATGAAATGCACTAGAGTCAAATAATACCGTTGCCTATAAGCGAGAGGGTAAAAATGTACCCTGGATAACTGACTGACCTGCTAACTCTGTCTGATAAATGATGGCGTAGACACGCCCCTAGGTCCATGAAGTCCCAGCTTGTGAGCCCTGGCCTCGACCTCGACCCATGCCCTGGCCTAATTGCGAAATCCCCGCACGTGAAGTAGTAGGGCCCTGTGCAGCACCCTAAAACTGGTACTGGCTATCCTGTCCCATGATGGGGTAGGAGGAATATAATACGTCTTTGAGTACCCCACTGAAAATTGGGACTGGGATCCCTGTCGCTGAGGACAATCTTTCCTCATGTGACCCGACTAATAACAATCATAGCAAGTCTTCTAACCTTCCTGATACATAGTCCAGAAGTTTCTCCCGCCTCGGGAGGACTGACCTTGGCCTTGGTAGCTGCAGTCCTGCCCTTGATGCCTCTACGGAGCAGAAGTCCTCTACTTCTTCCCTACACTATAAGAAGAGGATTGACCTTGCTTCTTCTTGTCTTTACCACCCGCTTCTCGGATGATCCTTACATTGTCAACTTGTCTCTCAATGGCCATAGCTGTCGTGACCATCGTGTCCAAGTCTTGCAGAAGAAGACCCACAATTTTGTCCCGGATGGACAACTTCAGGCTATCCTCAAACTTACGTACTTTGGCCATGTCTGTGGCCACATAATCCTCGGCGAAACGGGCTAATTCAGTGAACTTAGCCACGTATTCCATCATCGTCATCGTTCCTTACCTCAAGTCTAAGAACTCCCGGGCCTTTGCATGTCAAGGAGCCGTCAGGAAGTACTTACCCATGAAGAGTTCCTTGAACTCTGCCCATGTCATTATCCCCAAGTTCCTTAAGGAGTTTACCCAATCCCACCACACATGGGAATCTCCCTCTAGTTGGATAGTAGCTAGGGTTATCTTAATAGAATTGGAGGTGATCTTCATTGACCCTAAGAACTTATCCACTTGCCAGAACCAATGGTCAACCACCATCAGATCAGCCCCTCCCAGAAAGACTGGAGGATTGTGTGCTTTGAACTTCTGGAAGTTACTTGATACTCCTTGACCCACATTTGCACCGGTCTGTGCAATATTAGCAGCTGAGGACTAGCTCGGGCTATGGTAGTCGCCACAGTACCAATAGCCTCTATGAAGGCTTGTTAGTCAAAGGCCGGTGGTAGTTGGTTGTTGTTCCGCCCGCCGCCTCGGCGTCCTCTTCCTCGATTAGCCATGTACATATGTTAGATAGCAATAGAGTCTTACATAGTATCCCAAAATGGGGATTTAATTTAAACTTTGAGGTTTCTCTCCATGTCTAACTAGTAAAACATGTGCCAACCACTAATAGATATCTACACCTCGAACCATCTTGCTCAATCTTTTTCCAAACCCCCAAGGTTATGTTTTCTAACCCTAGTGTTTCTCTTTTCTATATACATTTTCATCATGCATATAATCACATATCACATACGCATAACATGTAGCAATTTAAAACACATAACATGAAATGCACAATGAATGCAATGGTCTAAGCCCAATGCCTATCAAGTCCTAGGTAATTCGTATACCTAAGCTCTGATACCAAGCTGTGATGCCCCAAAATCTGGGGGTCTGTTGATTATCCATCAACCCGCGGAATGCTCGTGAATACAAAGTAACTCGATATCACAATGTTATGCCATATTTACCGGAGTCCATAATTTAATAAAATTTGGGCAAAGTCTCCTTTGTATGGGGAACTTTACTTCAAACAGAACCTGTGCATCATATAATAACAAGACCCATCCGAGGTCCAATATTCATTAATGACTACACCAGGTCCATTTATGAGTAAATATAGATCACACTGGGTCCATTGATCCGTACTCATACAAAACATGCAAGACTATATTAAAATTAGTCTATAAAAGTCCAATTACAATTCTTTACATACATTACATGCCAAAATATTGTTTGAACAAAAGTTTTACATAAACCAAGGTTAAAGGCCACAAGTCATCCTCTCTTCACCCTTGCGGCCCCGAATGAGAGCTGTCCACCAGTGTGTCTCCTGCATCTGAAATATTTTTCCGTATAGGTTGAGTCACGCCCAGTAAAGTATTTCCTACAAAGACTACTCCACACCCTAGATGCATATGAATGTGTAAATGCAATAACTTACAAACAACATTCTTTTCAATCAGGAAAATGAAATCACATGTTAGGGATTATACCATGTTATGCCATGAAATGAGATGAGACTTACTCATGCAATTTTAACCCGAGTCCTCACCGACTCCCATAACACAATGCAAGTGCCAATGTGTACGGAACTGTCACTTATGTTGCACATCAAAAGACTTTTACCAATCTAGGGTCTTTGTGTGGAGTGGATGTTTATGGGCTTACACCAAGGGTCTCCAACCTACTCTGAATTTTTTTGGACTTTCACCAAGGGCTCCGCGTACACCCACACACTTTATGAACCAAGCCAAGGGAGTGCGTATCCCAAACACCGGGCCATGCACCTGAAGGATCTTCTAGTCCTTTCTTGCTAATCCCAACCCTAATCACCATACAACCCATGCGACTCAGCTAGGTCTTCGACCATGCTTAATCGAGTCCACTCGTCATCCACCAAGTGTGGTATTGACGACAACCATGCACACACTCACATAATGCGATGTTATCGTTCATATGCAATATGGTGTCCCATTGCACAATGATTACATATTCAATACATTTCACATATTTCATGGCAAAATTATATCATAAGCATATAATTCTCATAATTTTTCACAATGTTAATATAACACAAGCATGTATATACATTGACAATTTTCATAAAACAATTCGAGCATGTTATCAAAAATTTTATGCCAATAATACACTTAATCACCAAGGCACAATTTCTGTCTAAAAACAGTCTGTATAAAGACCTAAAAACAGTCCATAAAATGACCTAAAAATAGTATGTAAAATGGTCTAAAAATAGTCCGTAAAATGACAAAAAAATAATCTATAAAATAGTCTAAAAACAGTCCGTAAAATGGCCCATTTGGACAGCCTACATGCAGCCCCATTTAAACCACTAAATAAAACCATATTTCATTTAACAAAATAGCCCCTAACAGGCCATAACAATAGTCCATTAACACACACTAGACAGTCCACAATTTAGCCACTAAACCGCCCACAATTCAGCCATTAAAACAACCCCTTAAGGTGGGAATAAAATCAAAGTAGGAAGAACTCTACCTCTTGTGGCGTGAAAGAAGTGATAGAACTTTCAAAAACATCAACAATAGCCCAAGGACTTGATTTATCCAAAATATTTTCTTTGGATATTCAATGAAATCCATTTCTTGGTATGTAGACATAGCCCTTGTCGCGGTGATCCATTTTAACTCTTGGTTCGAGTTGATTTGAACGACGGAACTTCCTGGATCGAAAGGAGAAGCTTGAAGATCAATGCTTTTTATCTTCTCTCTCTTTTCTCTCTATGGCCTAACAAAAAAGACTGAATAATGGTGAGAAATATCTGATTTTTAGATATTTGCCTCTATTTATACCTTCTTAATGTGCGGTCCAAATTGCACTACATATTTCCTACGTTCAGATCCGTTTTTCATCCTGAAACGATTTTTTATATCTCGGATTAAGTTCAAATTAATTTTTTTTTGAAATTTAACGTAATTTTAAGAAAATTTTTAAAAATTTATTTTTGGGGACCTTTAAAATGTCATTCGCCACGCAGTCGTCTCGAACGACGTGTTAAAGTCTGACTATCTCAGAATTCGATAAAATTTGACAGGGTGACTAGATTTTGCGATATAAATCTAACAACGAAGTCTGTTTCGTCGTCCGAGCCCTAGAACACGATTATTTTAAATACCCATAAGGGTGGTAAATTGCCATTTTACCCTTTTTTAGAAAAAAACTCAAATTTACCTGGGTTTTACAGTCCTAGCCTGTCGAATGCATCACCTCACCTCCCATTGATGGGAGGCCAGCACACAAAGGCTAAGAGAGCCTTATTGATGAAAAATGAAGAGGTCTACACCATTTATTTAGCTTCACACAAGCTTTTGAGAGAAGGAGGGAACCTAAGCTTAGGAGTAGTTTTAGAGAGAGAAGTTCTAGGAAGAAGATGAAGTTAGAGATAGAAAGAAGGGTTTTCATATTTCTTTACCATTTTCAGTGTTGTAAGCTTTAAAATACTTGTAATCTTTCCCTTTTTTACTTTCAACTCTTTCATTCAAGTTGTATGCAAGCTTAGCTAAGTATTTCTAGCATTTCAAGTTATACATTTGGGTATTTGTTTCCAATCTTTGTATTTTGACTATAAATGCCATTTCTCTTGTAGTTTTACTATTTTCTTGCATTAAAACAAGTTCTAATCTCCATTTCCAACATGTCACTTTACATTATGAATGCTTTTACTTTAAATTTGAGTAGCTAAGCTTTTTGTTGGCTAATCCAAGGAAAACTTCCTCTTGCGTATGCTAAATCAACTCTTCTTTATTCTACTTTGCATTGTAAAGTGGTTGGATTGACTAGGTTAAGTGCAGACGCGGTTGTGAGCTCTTGATACACCATAGACTTGTCACGAGGTATGCTTGAGCCTACACTCCACATTAGTCCCTCACTTCCTGTGAATCAATCAAGCACCTAGGCACCATTTGTTGAATGAATTGAGTTGATTTGGTATTCCCATTGGAATGACCTCTTCAGATTAGCCAACCTTGTTTTTATTGAATTTTACCAACAATCTTCACTCACCAAAAACACAAACACACGAGATTTTACACTTTTCATTTTTCACAAAATCATCTACACACAATTCAACATTCCTTCCGTAAGGAGACAACCTTGGAATACTCAATTCCAAGTAAAACAAGACACCCAAAAGTTTCTTTACGCTTAGGGAGCACTTTTGTACATACACACATTTTCATCCACTCACACGTTTTCCCCATTTCAAGCATCGAACCCGAGGGAGAGTGACACTCACTGATAAGCACAAAATATTGCATATTTGACAGTCTCATTACATTCATTTTAACTCAACTTTGAATTTAGTACTTAGAGTTAGCCAAATTTATGAATAATGTGGAAATTTTGATATTGCAGGTAATTATAACATAAATCATGTATTTTGGAACCTTTCAACTAAGTATGGATGAGTGGTGAAGACCTGGACACCTTACATGAGGATTTGGAGACTTAAAAGTGAAAGAAATCAAAGAGATATCGGTGCTTGGTACATAGGCACCAACACCCTCACCAATTGGTGGATGTACCTTTCTTTTCCTCATTTTTGATTATGATCTACTTAGAATATGAAAAATTTCAAAACATTAAAGTTGTATATCTGGATTTCCTCTATATTGTGTCAAAATTTCAACTCAATTGGATGTTGGATCAAAATTTATGATAATTCTACGAAAATTGGTCTAGAGCTGACACCTTCTAGAAAGACCTACCGGTAGGTTTTGGCTACTAGAGTAAAACCTACCTGTTGGTTTCATCATTCTACCGTTTGATTGTGCCCAGAATGCACAGAACGACTGTAACTCATGCTCTACTTTCTTGGGGGTCCCACCTATGATTCTCCCACTTGCCCCTAACATATTCTACATATATACATGCCTCCTACACCCCAAAGTTAGCAAAGGAAGGTGAAGGATGGGAGAGGAAGAGAGAGAATGATGGAGGCATGGTGGGTTGCAAGCTAGGCTTGTTCTAGCATGTGCAATGCATCAACTCAGTCTCCTATGGATAAGAGGCCTATCACACACCTAGGGGGGACCCTCGATGGACAAAAATGCAAATTGTTTCTCCATATATTTAGCATTCACAAGCTTTGAGAAGTGTGGCTACCTAAACTTAGGAGTAGTCTTAGCTCAAGGAAGATGATGATGATTAGAAGAAATAAAAAGCTTATGTTTTTGCATTTTCTGCACCCATTTCATTGCAGTAAGTTGTAGTTATCTTGTAATATTTATTTCTTGCAATATAATCTCTTTTAATTATAGTGTAATCAAGTTTAATTCAAATGTTCTTCCAATTTTATTTTTCTACAGGGTTTTCTTTTTAAGCTTTAGTTTTGGTTATAAAATGAATTTCTCTTCGCAGTTTACTTCCTTTTAGCACTGATACAAGTTTGAAGCTTCGTTTCTCCTCTATTTCATTGCTATTTCATATACGTGTCTCTTTACATTATGCATTTCTTTCTTGCTTTCATGAGTAGCTAGATTTTTAGTTGGCTAATTTAAGGGAGACCTGCTCTTGGGTTTTCCATTTCAATTCATTTTCTTTCCACCTCTTGCTGTACGATGGTTCAATTTGACAGGGTTAAAGTGGATGTGGTTGTGAGTCTTTGATATCTCGTAGGCCTAGTCACGGTTTAAGCTTGGATTCTCAGCTCTATCTCGTCCCTAGCTTCCCACGAATCAATCATTCATCTAAGCACCATTGGAGGAAGGTTTTGAGTTGAGTTGAGATTCCCATTGTAATGACCTCTTTGGATTAGTCAACACTTATTTTCATTACATTTTTAGAAAAAACTCCAAACACCAAAACACAAACAAAAAATTTTACACTTTTCCTTTTGTTCACCAAAATCACCTTCACATAACTCACCTTCCTTCCCTTAGGAGATGATCTTGGAATACTTTTCCAATCAAAATAGGACATTCAAAAGACTCCTTGCACTTGGGGAGCACTTTTGTTCATACATTTCATTTCCACCATTCCTTGCCCTTTCTTTAGACATTATTCTGACGGAGAGTGACACTCCCTTTTACACATTAGCCATATACACATTGAGGGATTATGTTAGGAGAGTAGGAAAACTACAACGGAAACCATCAATCACTCACCTACTCATATAAGTCATATACACATAGTCCAGGTTCGTGTTCGGAGATTAGGGTGAACGCCATCAAGTATTAGGTTTTAATTTTTTTCAAAAATTTTCCCATGCTCTGGTTCTCACTTCCACTCCAAGGTTATTCAACTCCTACACCTTCCAATGACCTATTTACAACCTTAAATTCACCAAAAACCTGAACCATGCTTGTGAACCACAAATGAATGACCACACCCAAATTCATTTACTAAATTGCAATGCGATTTGAGTTTTTTTGATGCTTTCAAAACACATGTCATGGAATTCTAAATTTAACAAACAAAATGAACACCTAATATATAAAGCACAAGTTAAAAAACAAAAGGAATTCGTATTCATTCTTAATATATAAAGTTTGAGCAATATTCCCCTATCCTACAAGCAAAGGGCTACTTGATAAAATTTCTCAAACCCAAAACTAAGCACGCATGAGCTTCACCATGACTTTAAATGCTATTCTAGAGTATACATTTGCACATTTGTTTTCAAACTCGAGTTTGTGTGTGAAATGCACTTGTAATTTAAGCATTTACTCAATGGAATTCACATTTGCTTGGCTATCCAAATTCAGTTTTGAAGCAAATTCACCAAGGGTTTCTCTAAAAAAAGAATAGTTCTTATGATTATCCTGGCATCCTCTCCATGTGTATATGTGAGATAGAATGTTATGCACAAACCAAAATGCTCACATATAATCCAAAAACGGTGGGCATGCATAACCAATGAAACGACCTTGGCATAATCTCATGAATGGAATGTTAGGCTATTAGATAGAAAAATCAACTTTTCTTTTTCATTAAAAGTATGCTTTTACCATGATTTCTTTAGATCATTCCTTGGGGTGATTTGGGCTGAGTGAAATAAAGAGTCGAGGGAGACGAAAAAGGTTATTCCAAGGGCATTGACCTTTATTATCAAATTTCCTTTTTGGCGGAGTTTTTAGGTTTACACCTTCACTTCAATTTTTGTTTCTTTTTTATTCTTCTTTTCCTTTTCTTTTCCTTTTCACCCATTTTCTCCTTTTTCTTGGGCTTTCTTTCTCTTTTTCATTCAAAATTTGAATTTGGCACCCTTTATCCCTTTTTTTTTGGGTTTCCTCACCACATTTTCCTTTCTTTTATGATCAATTTAGGTTAATCTCAGAATAACCAAGGTGTGATATTTTTTATCATTTTACACTAGCTTGGTCAATTGTGTGGCATGAAATTAAATTTTTAATTAAGGCTCAATCAAGGCACTAAGGATAAATTTTTCCAAGAAAAGAGACTCAAAGCATTTCAAAGATGGTCTAAGATCATTTCTAGATAAGCATGGGGAGATATATTGGCATTTCAAGAAAAGGTCAATCTACTATCCATATGCACTCTAACCAAAGCAAACATAATAAGATTATTAAATAGATTTTGAATTTGAAAATTTGTTCCTTTGAGTCAATGTAAGTTCCCTCCAACAAGAATTGAAAATAAAGCTCACACGGGTAGTTATTTCATCTCCACTATGCATGTCAAGCTCTAAAATGTGAATCCAATTTGTAAATTGCCAAAATTACACATTCATGGTGCAATATGGTTAAGTTTGAAAGAAAACACATATGGGATACTCAAGTATAGGATAAAATTCTAGGATGTGATCATATATTCAAAGTTCAAAGCAAAGATCTACTATAATTAAACGCATAACACATTGAATAGGAGAATATGGTTCAACATTTAGATATTTTTTGCAAAATTTAGAAAATTTTCACATATTTTGCAACTATTCTATGTAAATGGTGAATTTCACCACAAAACGGTATTATCAACAAAATTTTGGTTTATCATACAAATGGTGTTGTATCATACAAATAGTGCACCTCACCCCCCAACTTGAACTATGCATTGTCCTCAATGCAACAAAAAGATATGGAATGTAATGATAGACTTAAAAAGATAAGTAGGGTTAGAGAACACATCACAATGAGCTTTGACAAAAACACCACAATTTGCACATTTGAAAAGATAACACTATGCACAGACAAAAGTAAGTAAACATATTAACTTGCAAAGTAACAGATAAAAGAAAGCAACTATACACTAAATCTACTTGGATAGTTATTCCTTAACAAGGTCCGGGTAGATCGGATCTATCAACTCTTCCTCCACAGTTTAAACCCTTGAAGAATGTTTTAAGTCTTTGGACATTGCCCTTGATTTTTTTTACCATTTTTGAGGTTTTTTATTTCCACGACTTTGTTAGGGTAGGTCACCTTGACAAAATAGGGGCCATCCCAATGTGACCAGAGTTTCCCTGGGAAAATGGAGAGTCAAGAATTATACAAGAATACTTTTTTGTCCAGGCTTAAATTTATTTTTCATAGTGAATTTGTCATGAAAAATCTTTGATATTTCTTTGTGAATTCTTGAGCTCTCGTATGCATCTCTATGGATTTCCTCCAACTCATTCAATTCTAACTTCCTATTTTCTCCTGCTATTCTCAAATTGAAGTTCAAGGTCTTAATGGCCCAATATGCCTTGCACTCTATCTCGACCGGCAAGTGACAAGCCTTGCCATAGATTAGCCTATAGGGAGACATACCTAGGATGGTCTTGTAAGCAGTGTGGCAAGCCCACAAGGCATCAGTCAACCTAAGTGACCAATCTTTTCGATTTGGGTTCATCGTTTTCTCTAGTATGTTCTTGATCTCCCTATTAGCCAACTAAGTTTGGCCATTGGTCTGTGGGTGATAAGCGGTGGACATCTTGTGTGTTACCCCATATTTATACATTAAAGAGGCAAATGGTCTATTTCAAAAAAAGAGACCCACCATCACTTGTCATCGCACAAGGTACCCCAAACATTAAAAAAATATTTTCCTTTAAAAACATGACCACAACTCGATGGTTATTTGTTTTGGTTGGGATTGCCTCTACCCACTTGCACACATAGTCCACTGCCAATAGGAGATCCACCTAATGTGTGTATGACTTATAGAAGTTTGTGAGTGTTACAGTTCCTTGGGTTTTATGCAAGAAAAGAGGAAAATCATGTGTGTGAACAAAAATGTGTGTGTGTGTACAAAAGTTCTCCCCAAGCGTAGAGAGAATTGCAATGTCATGTTTTACTTGGAATGGGTATTCCATGGTCGTCTCTTATAGGAATGTAGGCCAAATTGTTGTGAAAGGTGATTTTATAAGAAATGAAAATGAGAAAATCTTTTGAATTGTGTTTTGGTGAGTGATGTTTTGATAAAAATGCAAGAAAGCAAGGTTGGCTAATCCATAGAGGTCATTCCAATGTGAATGCCAAATCAACTCAATTCATTCAACCAATGGTGTCTTGGTATTTGATTGATTCGTAGGAAGTGAGGGACTAATGTGGAGGTGTTGGCACAAGCATACCTCGTGACAAATCTACGGTGTATCAAGAGCTCACAATCACGTCCACACCCACATACCCAAGAGGAAATTCCCCTTAGATTAGGAAACTAAAAGTCTAGCTACTCATGATCAAAGCAAGAACAATCACAATGTAAAGAGACATGTTAGTGAAATGAAGCATTAAAATTGTATTAATGCAAGAAGAATTTTAACTACCAAAGAAAATTCATTTCATACTCAAAATACAAAGCTTGGAAAGAAAACACAAATGTAGAAATGGAAATACATGAACATTCAGCTAGACTGGGTTACAACTTGAAATAAATGAGATTAAAGTTTAGGATGTGAAGATTACAAGTAGAATAAAGCTTACTACAATGAAAATGGTGAAGGAAATGCAAACACTACATGTAAAACTGTATATTCTTCCTTGTACTTTGTCTCTCTAAAACTTGTGTAAAAACTAAAAATGGTGTAAAAAGCCCTTAAAAATAAGTCCATACTCCCTCCTAGGTCTATGAGAACTAAGCTTCAACAAGCAAGGACAAGTCAAGCATGCACCTCCCACGCTTCACCAACCACCCGTCTTCTCTTTCATACCTCTCCTATGCTTTTCTCTTCTAAAATCAGACTTTAGGGTGTAAGAAACCATTATGGTGTGTCAAAGATGTTAGGGTATGGTTGGAATGACAAGAGGTGGGCCTTTGAAGTAGGTTGAGTTGTGTTTGCAGGCTTCTGGCATTTCTGGCAAAACCTACCGGTAGAATGTCAAAAAGCTACCGATAGGTTTTTTCCAGTAAGTATTTTCTACCAGTAGGTTTGTGGCAGGGGTTGCAGAGAAGAATTCCAGTGCACTTTTCTTACCGGTAGGTTTTGGAACTTCTATCGGTAGGTTTCTGTTGACTTCTACCGATAGGTTTCTGCTAACTTCTCCCAGTAGGTTTTCTCCTGTTTTGGAATTTTATGGGTCTCTTGATGTCCCAAGCCATCCGTTAAACCTTCCCTTCTTCTCCATTGCCTTTAAGCACTTAATGGGAGGCTTAATTCACGCCCTCACCTTCTGTTTGCCTACAATCACACGAATCTTCATTAAATGTGAGTTTAAAAGAATTTCCCCTAATTTTCACCACAAAGCAAGCATAAATGGGTGCAAAAGAGATACATGATATGCAATATTCTATGCTCATAAGTACATATGGCTAAATAATTAGCAATATCTGCATACTATGGTACCTCAATAATTTCAAAAAGTTGTTCATCAGGAAATGTTTCTTTAATCGACAAAGGTTCTTCTTTTGTATCATAATTTTGTATTGGCAGATGGGTGTCCAACACTTTTCTCCTCTCCCTTTTTATCTTTGATAATGATATCAAACTCCTGAAGTAGGAGTATTCATCAGAGGAGGCGTGGTTTGGCATCCTTCTTCATGAGCAAGTACTTTAAAGCTATAGAATTAGTAAAAATAACGATTGAGGATCCAACCCAAATAACATAAAAATTTATCTAAGGCAAATACAGTTGCAAGCAATTCCTTTTTTGTGGTACATCATTCTAAGTTTTACTTCCGTATTAAATCACATAAGGATGTTTATGCTTTCTTTGCCCTAGTACAACATGCTTGATTTGTTTTCCTTTGCTTTCCACACAAACCCGATTATGTGTATGACTTATAATGAAGGGTGAGTGTCACTCTCACTCAAGCTCGTGCAAGATGAAGGAAAATTATATAATGATGAAAAAAATGTGTATGAATATGAAAAAATGCTCCCCAAGTGTGGAAAGACTTATAGTGTCTTGTTTTAAGTAGGAAAAAGTTCTACAGTTGTCTCCTCAGGGAATGAAAAGTCAAGTGTTTTTGAAAGTGATTTGTGAAAAAAAAATATGGAAAATATAGTGATTTGAAGTTTGGTGGTTTGTGTTTTGAGAAATATGCAAGTAAAAAGAGGGTTGACTAATCCATAGAGTTCATTCCAATGGGTATGCCAAATCGATTCATTCCATTTAACCAATGGTGCCAAGGTGTTTGATTGATTCCTAGGAAGTGAGAGATGAATGTAATTGCTTGGACAAGTGCATACCCCGAGACAAGTCTTTGGTGTATGAAAAGCCTACAACCACATTTATTTGCAATCAACCTAGTCAAACGAAACACTTTACACTATGGAGAATAATGAAAGAGAGTCGATTTCACATATTAAGAGGAAATCCCTCTTGGATTAGCCAACTAAAGGTTTAGCTACTTATAATAAAGTCAAGACAAACATGAAAGAGAAAAACATGGTATTGAAATTAAACATGAACTTGCATTAATGTAAGAAGTTTAAACTACGAAAGAAATAGCATTCATACTCAAAATTTTAAGCTTAAAGAGAAAATACCAAAATACAAGTAATAGAACTAGTAAACCTAAGCTAAACTCAATACAACTTCAAACAAATGAAATTAATGTGTTAGAATAAGGTTTACATGTTGATTGAAGCTTACAAGAATGAAATGGTGAAGGAAAATAAAAAAACCCAAGCCTTCTCTCTACACTACACCTAAGCTTAGGTAGCCTCCCTTTCGAACCCTACTTCTCTCCTCAAAACTCGTGAAAGAGAGATATATATAGATCTAGTGGAAAGTGTGGATTATTCTCGGTGAAATCTCTACTTTAACCCATGTTTTTATAATTTTTTTTAACTAGAGTACCGGTACCTTGACACTTGGGTACCGATACCCAAGTCTTTTGCATTTTTAAAGACAACTCATACTAGTTTTCATAGATTTTTCATTAGTTTTGATCTCACCTTCCGATTGAGTTGAAATTTTAACCTAAGATAGAGGACATCCAGATCTACAATGTTCATGGTAAAAAATGGGAAATATTGGGGTATCGGTACCAATATTCCAGTAGCTTCAAACCACTTGGGTACCGATATCACTATGTTTTCTTGATTTCTTTCACTTTCGAAGCCTCCAAATCCTTATCTAATGTGTCCATCTTTTGACTACTCATCCACACTTAGTTGCAGGGTTCCGAAAACCATCATTTACACTGTTATTACCTGCAACATCAAAATTTGCACATTATTCACAAATTCTACTAACTCTAAGTAATTAAATGCAAAGTTAGGTCAAAATGCATATCATGAGGCAGTTAAATATGCTATATTATGCACTCATCACACCCCCCAACTTATGCTTTGGCAAACAAAAATAAACATATACTAATTTCACTATTGCCTTTAGCACATGCGACAAGGCTTTAAACTCCTAGGTGATCACTAGTGCACTGGTTTTGTCTCATGAAGGTTTCTAGTGAAGGTACCTACAAACTTCTTTTCGTCATATCCAACATTCGAAACATATTCCCTTATCCTGGCTAGTTTAGAGTGTTAAAAATATCTTTCTCGAATGCACCCAAGCTAATCACACATGAAACACATCATAGCTTAAATGCTATTCCAGAGTATCCACCAACACATTTACTTTCAAAACTAATGTGTGTGTGTGTGTGTGTGTGTGAAATGAATATGCAATTTAAACCTTTACTCAATAGAATCCATATTCATTTAGCTATCCAAATTAAGCTTTAATGAAATTCTCATCAAGGGTTTCAATGAAAAATGAATAACTCTATGAATACCCTGGATGCTCTCTATGTGCTTATGTGAGATAGAATCTTGTGCATAAATCGAGATAATACTCAGATATAATCCAGAAATGACGTGCATGCTTAACAATTGAAACGACCTTGGCGTAATCTCATGAATAGAATGTTAGGGCAATGGATAGCAAAGCCAACTTTTATTTTCATCAAAAATATGCTCTCACCATTCTATCTCTAGATCAATTAGGGCTTTCATGGGTTGTAATAAGGCCTTGGGGGTGTAACGCCCCAAGAACCACCCTGGACGGCATTACATTCTAAAACCATTTACATAATGAGAGCACTAAGATAATACATTAATAAATAAATTCCATTAATTATATAAATATATAAATGTCTACTACATTGTCCCCAAAAGAATAGGCACATCTAAGCCCTAACATTCCAACCAAAATCAACTAATTTAACGCAGCGGAACATAACAAATATAAACTAGGCTTTACATCATTTTCAAAAGAATATCCTAGTCTAGTGCACAAGAATGTGGTGCTCTAAGCGTCCACCTCGGGATCCATACTACCGTCTAGCTAAGTCTCGCAGTATACCGGCTCTTCTACTCTCAACTACTCCTCTAGCACAAAATCTAAAAATATGTAATTGTAGGGGATGAGCACAAAGCTCTGTAGTAAAATCTTCTCAAACTCCAACAAGGTTTAGAAATATGTAAAACAGGTCGGTCTCGTTTAATAAAATAACATATATAGCTTTTGAAATAAAACAAGGACATTTAAATAGAACTCAAGTTTACACCACAACAATAATTTAAATGAAAACAGTAAAAGCATTTATCCAAAGAACCCATTCCCAAATGGTTCGAAAAAGTGTCTGCCGTTGCGTTGTCCTATACTAATGCACCGGCCCCGACTTAATCCAATCCATGTTCTCATCTAGATATATAGATACATATTGGTTCATCCCATACCATGTACGTTGATTGTTTCTCAAGAATCTACCCAACGACTATACCTAGTTCACCAATCATAATCAAATCACAAGCACTTTGGGAAAAGGCGTCTACCATACCAATGACAATGACGAGTCCCTTCCTAGGACAAGTATACCAACCCTAATTCGAACTCCAGTGAACGATAGTGGTCTCATTACCAAATGACAACCCACTACAAGTGTTAGAAAATCATCTCACCCTCCACTGGGGTAGACTAACCTCTAACACTCTATAACATCTTTCGATGGCAATTCAAGTCCCTCACAAGAACCATACAATAAGGAAATCAACGTATTCTGAATTAATTACAAATTCCAAAACATTGACAATATCCCCAAATTCATCATAGGACAATTTCAATAACCAAGTACGAAAAACGCAAGAGATCACAACAACATCATTTTATTACTTAACACAAGTTCTATAGTTTCAATTTCACTAATAAAAGAAGAATTTAAGAAGAAAATTCATCCTTTTCCTTAATCTAGGGTTTTTCAAACAAAAGAGAAATTTCAAGGGTATTCAACCCTAACATTGTTAAAATCATGTAATCTTTGCCCAAAAGATTAAGAGATGACGATTTCATATCATATATATAACATTTAGAGCAAAACATATATATGTACATAAACCTTAATTTCAATGAAAGAGAACGAGAAGAAATCCCCTACATTGACTCTTGAAATCTAGGTTTTGATGGACTCCAAGGTGTAAATCCCTTCAAAACAAGTGTATCTCTCTTCCTTTCTTCTTCTCTTCTCTTCCTTTCTTTCTCTCTTAGGGTTTCTAAGGTTGGAGGGGCCAAAATGGAGCCAAAAGAGGCCAAATGATGTATTTATAGGGCGAGAATCGGACCAAGATCACGACATTTAAGTTTTAGAATTTTTTCGGCCGTAGCTGTACCAGTACATCAAATTCTCTTTACCAAATTACTCCGGAACGCAGTACCGGTACGGTTTGCCTTTTTCACTATTTTTCATTTTCAATCCATTCCTAAACCAACCAAATCCATCCCAAACCTCTACAACACATATTTCTACACCAAACCTATTTAATACAAGTTCTAGGACCTAAAATTTCATATTTTTCACTTATTAAAACTAAAATTCAATTATTATTTTCACTAGCATTCTAAATCTCTACTTTTCCAATTCTACCAAATTCAAAGACACATCACTACACATATCCACCTTTTTACAATAATTATTTACTATATATCTATATACATATATAAAAAGAAAATGCGGGGTGTTACATGGGGTGATATTTGGGTTAAATGAAATGAAGGGTAGAGGGAGGCAAAAAGGGTTATCCTGAGAGCATGACCATTATTATAAAAAATCTCATTTTTGTGGAATTTTTAGCTTTTCACCTTTATTTCAACTTCCTTTTCCATCTTCTTTCATTACTTTTCTTTTCAACCCCCCATTTCTCATTTTCATGGCTTTTTTCTTCTTTTTCATTCAAAATTTTAATTCAATGCCATTCATCCCATTTTTGGGTTTCCTCACCACATTTCTCTTTTTTCATGTTTAGTCACTATCAATCTAGAAAAAGAAAGGTATGGTAATAATTTTGAACTGGCTTGGTGTAACGCCCCAAAATCGGGGGTCCTTAATTTAATAAAATTCGGGCAGAGTCTCCTTTGTACGGGGAGCTCTACCTAAAACACAACCTGTGCAATTATACTACATTGACTACACCGGGTCCATTTATAAATAAACATTGACCATTTTACGGTTTAAAATCATTTACATCATGAGAGCACTAATAGAATCCATAAAGAAATGAGACTTCATTCATCATCCATAAATATTTACAACATTATCCAAAAGAATAAGTTCAAACCATGACTACTACCTCAAAAGATTTACATTTAAACTTAGCAGCGGAATAAACAAAATACTAGACTTTACATGATTATACATAATTGTTTCTAGTCTAGCACAAAAATAAATGACATCTCCAGATGTCTCACTTGGGATCCAAGTACCCCTCTAATAAAGCTTCTCCATGACCCGGCTTGTTAGCACCGAGCTCCTCCTCTATCCTATAATCTGTAAAATGTTTAACTGGAGGGGTGAGCACGAAGTTCTGTAAAAAAAATCCTCCCAAACCCGATCAAGGTTTAAAAAAATAGATAAAAATCGATCGGTTTCATTTCGTAAATAACATATATCAATTTTGAAGGAAGAACAAGACATTTTAAATAGATCTCAAGTTTAAGCCGTAACAATAATTATGTGAAAGGATAAAGTAAATTTCACAACAATAAACTATTTCTAACCTTAAGTCATTTAGGAAGGACGCCTTCCGATGCATTGTCCCATACCAATGCACCGGCAAAGACGATCCAACCCATCATCCCATGTCTACTCGTTCATCCCTGTACCATGAATGTTGATTAATTCTCATGAATCTACCTAACGATTATACCTAGTCCACCAATCAGAATTACAAGCACTTTAGGAAAGGGCGTCAACCCTCCCAATGGCAGTGACGAGTCCCCCCCTAGGAAAAGTATACCATCTCTTGTTTGAACTCCAATAAATGATAGTGGTCGCATTACCAAATGATAATCCCCCATTGGGATAGACTAACCTCTAACACTCTACGACATCTCTTGATGGCAATCCAAGTCTATCACAACAACCATACAAATGAGGAAACCAAGACTATTCTCCATTTACAAACCATTTCAAAGAATTATCAAAATCCACAATTTCTCATTTTACAAGCATATCTTAAAAATTTCCAAATTTATCATGTAACAATTTCAATAACCAATTAAAGAAAAATACAAGAGATCACAACAACATCATTTATTACTCAACACAAAGCACTAAAGTTTTAGAAATCAAGAACAAATGAATATTGAGAGAAAAATCTGTAACGCCCCGTATTTTCTTTTATATATATTTATATAGATATATAAAGTAAAATATTGTTGTGAATATGTAGATATATATAATAAGTTAAGAATAAACCATATAGATTTTAATAACAGGATAAATACTAGAGACGCATATTGATTGGGGAGTTTGAGTTTCAAAGACGTTAAAACTTGAAAATGGTGATTAGATGAATTTCTAAATACTTTTAGGTCAAAATAAGGTTTCCATTGAATCCGGGAGGTCGAAAAACATTGGGAGAGGTAATATGAGAGGTAGTAGAAGTTAGGAAGTATTTCGGAGTTAAAACACATTTTTGAGAAAATTTGGTTATAAAGGATTTTGGGCACTGTCTACTATTTTGGTCATAACTTTTTGTTCCTAACTCCAATTGATTTGAAATTTGAACCGTAGATAGAAGACATTCAGGGCTACAAAAGTGTATTTCACGAAAATTTTTCAATTCGACCTCTAAATAGGTCAAAACTATACTGGAGTCGAGGGTATTCTGTCGACCGCGTCCGGACGGGAATAGACACGCGTCCGGACGCGCATGGCAGAAACTTGGGCGCAGAAACACGCGTCCAGACGGGAATAGACACGCGTCCAGACGCGCATAACACGTGTCCGAAAGGTAAAAACACGCATTCGGACTGGCCAAACCGAGGGCTACGCATCTGGGACAGGTTTTAGGTGTTTCTCTCCCATTTGTAACCCATTTCATCCATACTATCATAGAGAGAGAGAGAGTCTTAGAGAGGAAGAAGGAAGGGGAGAAACAAGAAATCAAGGGAGATTTTCAAGTGGGAAAGATCAAAGTCCAAGTTCTTTACACACAAAAGCTTGGTATTTGGCTAAAACTCTTGAGCATTGAGGTAGGGAATTTTCTCTCATTCACTTACATTAAGGCTAGGGCCTATATATATGTAGTCTTTTCACTTTAAATTATACATGTATGCTATATAATCATTGTTTCTTAATACCTTGTGACTACTACCATGATTTAAACAATATTATTGTTTGATTAACCCTTGAATCATTTTTCTTGCTTAAAAACCCTAGATTCCAAGAGAGATGAACTTTTCTTTAAATTGTTCTTAATTCTTGATTTTAAAACTTTAGTGTTGAATATTGTACAACAAAATAATATAGATTAGGATCTCTTGCATATTTTCTTGGATCATTCGATTATATGACACATGAGAGAAAAATTACAGATTTTACTATATTTGTGAAATTGTTGTGAATTGAGCATTTTCTCGGTTTCCTCATTGTTTGGGTGTTGTGATGGACTTGGATTACCTTCGAGAGATGCCGTAGAGTGTTAGAGGTTAGTCTACCCC
>CM042187.1:28246254-28271590 GCA_023539305.1 Ilex asprella
ATATATATATATATATATATATATATATACACACACACACACATAGATATATATATCCCTAACCTCAATGAACAAGAGTGAGAGAAACCCCTACCTTAAATTCTTAGTTTGTATGAAGAACATGAGCTTTGATCTTGAATCTAGCCTTAAATCTCTTGTTTTTCTCTTCCTTTCTTCCTCTCTAATGATCTCTAGGGTTCCAAGAGATGTGGGGTGAGAGTGGAGTGAAGAAAATGAGGGAAAATGGGATGAAAATGGGGTTTAAAACACATTAGCCCCGAAATTTACTGTTTATGGACTGTTTTGGTCTTCTCCGAAATTACGGTTTTGCCATTAAGAATCTATAATTTGATTTATATGCCTATCCTAAGGTTTTTCGACGTTCAGGATTCATTTTTAATGTTATTTTAACCTAAAAACATTTAGTTTTATGATTAATCTCAAAATTAAAGTAAATTTACACTCGAAACACTAAAATTATTATTTTTTTCCTCCGAACCGTTATAGGTGCTATTCTTACGGTTTCAATATATATATGGTTTATTCTTACTTCATTACATATATAAGAATCTCGAAACAAGTACATTACTATATTAATATAAACATATGGGGGTTTACACCTTCAAAGTCTAAGAAGAAAGCACAACACTTTACTATCCAAGGAACACCACAGTGCAGGTTTTTGGTCAACTTCGGAGAATAAATTGATTTGGTTCAGGTATTTCTAGTATGTGTGACCTATATGGTTGGAAATATATACGAGTTAGGGTTCTAACAAAAATAACGGTGCGCAATTTGGACTTTCCAACAAAGAGTTATGATCAAATTGGTGAAAGGTAGTCTGCCAGACTGCTTGGTTCTTCTATACTTTTCTAACTCGAGTTTGAGTGTCTTTTGTCACAAATCCTATCTCATACCCATCTCCAACATAGGTAGTATGGCTTGTATAAGTATCCATATCTAGCATCATTCATTAACCAAAACCAAATTATCATTTGTCTCCTAGAATCATCTATAACAACATGATGTAGAACTAGTATATCCATCAAAATTTTTCTTCAATTCCTCTAAACTAGCTCATTGATGAGAAAGAAAAATGTCATATTTTTTCCTTTTATTATTTAGCATTTTATAATTATTATTCTTCTAATTTGATTTAGGATGTAAATGGGGACGTTAAATGCAAAACGAAGCTAATTGGACAATTGTTCATAGTGTAGACATGTGGGGGTTTACACTTGGTAAAACATGTGGCATGAAAGCAAATTTTTAATTAAGGCTCAATCACAACACTAAGGAAAACAAATTTCACAAAAAAATGTTAAGGCTCAACACAAGTCAAAGATGGCCTAAGATCATCTCTAGATAAGCATAAAAAGGCATATTGCCATTTTTTGGCAAATTCAATCAACCATCGGAATACACTCTAACCAAAGCAAGCATAATGATATTATTGAACGGATTTTGGATTTAAAAAATGTTCCTTTGAGTAAATGTATGTTCTCTCCAACAATTATTGGCACTAAAACTCACATGGGTGCTTGTTTCATCTCCACTATGTATGTCAAGCTATAAAATGTGGATCCAATCAATAAATTATCGAAATAACAGATTCATGGTGCACTATGGTTGAGTTCAATGAGGACACGTATGTGATACTTATGCATACGATAAAATTCTATGGTGCACTCATGTGTTCAAAGTTTAAAATGAAGATCAAGCAATCAAAGATCCCATAACAATTGGGACAGGGAAATATAGTTAAATATTAGATATTTTCCACAAAAAAAATTCAAAATTATTTTTTTAAAAAAAAAATTCACATTTTCAACTATTCTATACAAAAAGTGGTGTAACATGTAAATGGTGCCCTCACCCCCAATTTGAACCATGCATTGTCCTTAATGCACAATAAATAATGCAATTAGAAAAACGAAAGTAAAATGGGAAATAAGATACCCTGCTTTTTATTTTTTTTATTTTTTTGGTGATAAAACATTAAAGGGAAAATGAAAAAAAAACTTATTTATACCCCCAACTTAGACTCGAACATGATACTAAATAAGATTTGTTACGATGATGCTCAAAATGAATTAGGTCTAAATTAGGAAGAGGTAAACAACTTTATGCTAAAATTTTCACTATAACATCATGAAAATAAATATAATGATAAAAGAAATCTAACTATTATGTACATGAAAAAAAAAGACTTATGTCCATCGGCTTCAATTCAGATATGAGCTTGCGCCCATTGATGTTTTGTGATTTTAAATTTTTTTGGTGCATAAATTTCATTCCTAACCAATCTACCCAAAAACACAAAAGATAATGATTCAAAGTTCTCAACAAAATAGAGGTGCACATAAGTTTATGCAATTCCAATAATGAAGTATAAAATTTTTCTTTATAAATTTCTGCACTTAACTCCATTTTAATGCCCTCTCCAAGTTGAAAATTGTGAACCTCAACACCACTATTTTATGACAAATTGACCTTGTACTTATTAGCCTCATGTAAGATAATAACTTCATTAAATTTACATAATCAAGAGTGGTGGGAGATTCAACATCAATTTCAATGCCAAGAAAATGATCATCCTCAATACATTGATTATGTTCACGATGTTGTTCTTCACACATAGTATTTATGACATTAATCAATGCAATAAGGTCATTTTCTAATTCATAAATTTCTTGGGATACTTGGGCACTGACTTCCATTTGGTATTGTATATAAACTTGTAAAAAATATTTGCCAATTCTTGTTTGGTTGAGTCCTTATATGTTGGATAGTGACAAAATTTATTTGGTGATGTGAGATAGGATAAAAAATTATAAGGTTCGTTCTCCCAACCATAACTTGGATAACTCGTTGCAACATAATGGTCGGGATAAAAAAATTTTTGGGCCAATTTTAAAATTGATCCCTCACATGCAAAGTCTTGAGTTGCATAATTTAATGGGCACTCACTAGTGATGCACTCATACTTATCACAAATCTCGCACACATTTTCAAAATTTGGGACATTTAACACATTTTCATAAAAAAATGGAAACATTACATAAAAAAATTTACAACAAATTATTTACAATCGAAATGACATAACTTGGCCCATGATGAAAATCACTCAAATTACAATTGCCATCCCAAATCACCTTCGAAACTTGTCGCTTAGCCTTTCCCAAAAATGGAGCAAAAAATGGTTGATTTGTTTTCCTTTGCTTCCCACGCAAACCTGATTTTGTGTTTGGCTTATAATGAAGGGTGAGTGTCACTCTCACTCAAGCTTGTGCAAGATGCAGAAAAATTGTGTATGGATGAACAAAAACGTGTGTGAATATGCAAAAATGCTCCCCAAGCATGGAGACTTATAGTGTCATGTTTTAACTTAGAAAAAATTCCAAGGTCATCTCCTTAGGAAAATAAAGGTCACTTGCGTTTGTAAGTGATTTGTGAAAGGGAAAAATGGAAAATATGGTAATTCAGTTTGGTGGTTTGTATTTTGAGAAATATGCAAGTAAAAAGAGGGTTGATTTATACATAGATTTCATTCCAATTGATATGCCAAATCGATTTATTCCATTTAACCAATGGTGCCTGGGTGTTTGATTTATTAGAAGGAAGTAAGAGATGAATGTAGTTGTTTGAACAAGAGCATATCCCCTGACAAGTCTACGGTGTATCAAAAGCCTATAACCACATTCATCCGCATTAAAACTGATCAAACTAAACACTTTACACTACAAAGAAGAATGAAAGAGAGTTGATTTCACATACCCAAGAGGAAAACCCTCTTGGATTAGCCAACTAAATGTTCAAAGAGAAAAACATGGCAATGAAATGAAATATGAACTTCCATTAATGTAAGAAAAAGTTTAAACTACAAAAGAAATAGCATTCATACTAAAAATGTAAAGGTTAAAGAGAAAATATACAAATATAAGCAATATAACTAGTAAACCCTAGCTAAAATCAATTCAACTTCAAACAAACAAGATTAATGTGATAGAAAGAAGGTTTACATGTAGATTGAAGCTTTCAAGAATGATAATGGTGAAGGAAAAGAAAAAACCCTAGCCTTCTTTCTTTACACTACTCCTAAGCTTAGGTAGCCTATCTCTCAAACCCTACTTCTCACCTCAAAACTCATGAAAGAGAGATATATATTGATCTAGTGAAAAGTGTGGGTTATTCTTGGTGAAATCCCAAATTTAAACCTTGTTTTTCTAATTTTTTTAACTGGAGTACCAGTATCCCGACACTTGGGTATTAGTACCCTAAGTCTTTTGCATTGTTAATTATAGCTCATAACAATTTTTGTAGATTTGTCATGACTTTTGATCCTACTGTCCAAATGAGGTGAAATATTGATAAAAGATAGAGGACATTTAAATCTACAACTTTCATGTTTTTTAATTTTTTAGATTCGAAGTGGATCATGATAAAAAATGGGAAATACTTGGATACTAGTACCAAATGGTTTGGGTACCGATACTAATATTCCAATAGCTTCAAACTACATAGGTACCGGTAGCAAATGTTTTGGTACCGATACTACTATGTTTTCTTGATTTCTTTCACTTTTGAAGCCTCAAAATCCTCATCTATTGTGTCTATCTCTTCACCACTCATCAAAATTTTCACATTATTCACAAATTCGACTAACTCTAAGTAATTAAATGTAAAGTTGAGTCAAAATGTATGTAATGAAGCCGTTAAATATACAACATTTAGGATCCAACCTAAAAAAGAGTAAAATTTATCTAAGGAAAATACAACTCCAAGCAATCCCTTTTCAGTGGTAGAGTAATTCATTTATGCATCATTCAAAATTTTGCTTGCATAGTAAATCACATAAGGACGTTTATCCTTTCTTTTCCCTAGTATAACACCTACAACGTAATCGCTAGCATCACACGTGAGTTCAAAAGGTAGAAACTAGTCAGGTGATTGCAAAATTGGTGTAGAAATTAGAATGTTTTTAGCTTATAAAAAGCCTTTTGGCACGCATCATTCCATTCAAATAATGTATCTTGATATAAAAGATTGCACATTGATCTTGATATTAAACTAAAATGTTTTATGAATCTTCTATAGAACTCAACATGACCTAGGAACTACCGAACATATTTCATACTTTTAGGTGCAGGGAGGTTTGCTATCAAATCAATTTTTAACCTATCAACTTCAATTCCCTTAGTAGAAACAAAATAAACTAACATAACTCTTTGTGTTACCATGAAATAAATTTTTTTCAGTTTAAAAAAGATTGGATTCCTTACATTGGGTGAAGACTTTTTCAAGATTTTCTAAACACAATTCACATGAGTCACAATAGATGGAAAAGTCATCCATAAATACTTCTAAAAACCACTCTACCATATCACTAAAAATACTTAACATAAAACACTGAAATGTTACTAGAGCATTACATAATCCAAATGACATTCTTTTATATTAAAATTGTTAAAAGGGCATGTAAAAGTAATTTTTTATTGATCATCAATTGGTAGGTCAATTTTGTTGTAGCCTAAGTACCCATCCAAAAAATAATAAAAGGCATGTCCAGCTATCCTTTCAAGAACTTGGTCAAGAGTAGGGGAAAATTATCTTTTTGGGTAAGAGAATTTAACTTTCGATAGTGATTGCACATACATCAACTCGTGATTGTACGTTTAGGACCTAATTCATTTCTTGATTTCTCACTACTGTAATACCAGATTTTTTGGGTACTACTTATGTAGGGTTGACCCATTTACTATTAGAGATATGATACATAATACTAGCATCTAACAGTTTAATTACTTCCATACTATCAATTTCTTCGAGATGAGGATTAAACCTTCGTTATATACTATGAGTATAGAGAAGATGACTTATTCGCTCACAACCAATTGCACATTGATAATTTTTGATGACTTTTATCAATTGAAATTCTTATGACTCAGAAAATTTTGTAGATATTACCACTGAAAAAGTTTCATTCTCCCCCAAAAAAGACATTTTAAATCAGTTGGAAGAGGTTTCAACCCTAGCTTGGGGACCATGACACTTGATTCAATACACTTTGTTCTATTTGGTGATAAGTCTTCAAGTTTTGGAACCCCTGTTCCAACAGTGGACACATTTACAACAGACTCAAAATTATTTGCAAACTTGATCTCATTTATACACTCAAACAATGAATGTGACTTTATTTCTTTCTTACTGCATGCATTTTGAAACAAAATCCAAGTCAATGACTTAATGCAATTTACTTCTTACAAATCTTCTTCTTCCCTAGGTTGCTTAGCAATATCAAACACATTCAATTACAAGGTCATGCTACCAATTGGAAGTTTTATAATTCCATTCCTACAATTAGTCAAAGCATTAGACGTAGCAAAGAACAAACAACCCAAAATGATAGAAAATTACGTAGTAGCACGCAAAATAGGCTTAGTATTCAAGATAATAAAATCCACAAAAAAAATAGAATTTATCAACTTGAACAAGGACATCCTCAACAACTCCCCATAGAATTTTCATAGATTGGTTAGCTAATTATGAAGTGACATTAATAGGTTTTAACTCACCTAACTCTAACTACTCATAGACAGTGAATGGAAGTAAATTGACACTTGCTCCACGATTAAGAAATGATTGCTCAATCCTGAAGTTTTCAATTATGTATGAGACTGTGGGACTTCCAGAATCTTTCTATTTCAGTGAGGCCTTGTGTTGAATGATAACATTAGTAAAACATGTTCTTTTTTTTTGAACATTGATCCTTCTTTTCATTGTGCAAAGATCTTTCAAAAACTTAGCGTATGACGGAACTTGCTTGATTGCATCCAATGGGGAGATGTTGATCTTCAATTGTTTAAACAACTCAAAAAAATTTAGCATGATTGTTCAATGGTTAAGGTTTCTTGACTCATTGGGGGAAGGAAAAATGAAAAGGGCTTGATTTTTCTTTCTCATCAGAAGACTCTGTTTCCTTTTGAATAGATGGTTTAGACTCAATTGATTCATTTATAAGATTCGACTCAACCATTGGTTCAAGTATTTTGGTTTTGATGGTCTTATCAATTACTTTACCACTTCTTATAGTGCGTTTTGCTAATGGGTTAAAGTGGGATAACACCAATAAGGACAACTTAATAAGCCAATCGGTCCCACATATCCCTTGTTTGGGAAGCCAAAATAGAAGTGGGATAAAAATCCCGGGTCTAACCTAGACCTAGTTGCTACAGTACATTTTAAGCCTCCTACATTGGTTAAAATTAACCCACCTCATTTATGGGTTACAAACCTAACCAATGGGATATATTACCTAATTACTATAATACCCCTTTTCTTACGATTTAACCCTAGATCACTTCTACACTTCTCAGCCGCTTGTGTTACTCTCAACGACGGTCAATAGTCTCCACCACCAACGTCGTCCGTCAACAGTGTCTTCATTATCAGCAATCGCCAACGATGTCTTCCTTACCAACCGGCACCATTGACGTCTGAGGCTGCATATTGATCCATGAGGCCAAAAAATCTACAAGAGATCAAAACTCCTTTCTTCGATCACTATATCATCTTAACTAAAGTTGAATGGAATGATCATGGGGATCTGAAGGAAGAATTGAAACCAATGAGCGTTAGATCAGTTGGTGAGGGACTGTTTTAGCTTAACCAATGTCTCGAGTTCGAGTCTTGGAAACGCAGTTGTGCTCGATAGGGAGAGCTTTTCCGCCCTTGTGGTCCTACCCGGCTCAAATCTGGATTAGTCAGAGCCCAAAGTGGCTTTTGGATACCGGATGGTCTGTCAAAAAAAGAAGAAGGAAGAATTGAAGGACCAGAGGTCCAAACCTCATCGATGTACTGGAAAATGAATAGCGAGAAGGTCACAGTCAAAATTGAGAAGAAGCTCAGAATCAAAATCATCCACCACGATGGTGGATGATTTTGAAACCCTAATTTCTCTATCTCTCAGATATGATATTGGTGGATGTTTTTATTATTGTGGTGGTGGAGGCGACGTTTATGTTGTGGTGGTGGGTGTTCTGTTGTGGTTGTGGTAGTGGGTGTTCTGTTCTATTGTGGTGGGTGTTCTATTGTTGCAATGGTGGTTTTGTTATGGTAGTGGTGGCGTTTCTGTTGTGGTGGCTGTGGTGGCAGGTCAGGTTCATTAATGGTAACAATGGTAAATATCTATAAAATTCAAGTGGAGTCCATCCCATTCAATTGTTCCTTTCCAAACAATGGTTTGGATTTGATGGTATACATATGTAAACCCCCACATGTTTCTATTCATACAGTGAAATAATTGTTGATAATTGGTTTTCCCATGATACTATAGAAGGTGAGATAGACATAAATCCTATAGAGTTGAAAAGTAGGTGTTAAGGTTGATAATAGTAAATATTTAGCAAAAAATTAGTTTTAACTTGTAAATAATTGGAAATATTTTCAATAGACGTGTAGGTATCTAGATATATATGAAAAACCTTGGTAGACATGTATGGGTTGGTTTGGGAAGAGTTTGGAATGGATTGGAATTAAAAAATGGGGAAAATAGGCAAAACTGGGCAAAACCATACATGTACTGTGTACCAGTACTGAACTGTACCAGTACTGAATTGTACCGGTACTGTGTTTCAGAATAATTTGGTCCAGAGAGTTAGACGTACTGGTACTGTATTGTACCGGTAAGGCCGAAAGAGGTCTGACAGTTTAAATGTCGCAATTTGTGGTCCATTTTTGCCTTATAAATACCTAGAGACGCCTCCATAGCCTTTATTTCGGCCCTTCTAACCCTAGAAATCCCTAGAGAGGAAGAAAGGAAGAGAACAGAGGAAGAAAGGAAGAGAAAAACACAAGATTTGAGGGAATTTTCACCTTGGAGTAAATCAAAACCTAGCTTTTCAAGAACACAAGACAGGGGTTTTTTTCCATGCTTGTTCATTGATGTTAGGGTTAATATGTATGTATGTTTTGACTTTTAATCAAATGTATTTGCTATGGGTTCCTTGTTTCTTGATGTTTTTGGCAAACTTTACCATGTTTTGAACAAAGTGATGGTTGGGGTACCATCAAAACCCTAGTTTTTGGAGAAATATGGACTTCTCTCTCTATATTCACTCAAGCTTGGTTTTGAAAACTATAGTGCTTTGTGTTGAGTAACAAAATGATATTGATAATGATCTCTTTCATGTGTTTCTTAAAATAATCCTATTTAAAAATATCACATGTGAAGAATTGGGGATTTTTAGCGTTACTTGTGGTTTGAGAAAATATGTTGCATATTTGAGACAGTTGGTGATATTATATTTCTTGAATGGTTGCTTGGATGAACATGAGTGAGAGGTTCTTTGTAAGGATGCTCATTCCTTCTCAAGAGGTTCCTTGTAAGGATGCTTGAGAAACAAAGCCTTGAAGGTGAGAGGTTCCTTGTAAGGATGCTCATGCCAGAAGAGGACGAATTGTAATTTTCTCAAGAGGTTCCTTGTAAGAATGCTTGAGAAACCAAACCTTGAGGATGAAAGGTTCTTTGTAAGGATGCTAATGTCGTGGGGAACAATATTATATCATGCGTGGGTAATGGTTTATATTTTGGGAATGGATGCTTATTGGAATTTAGTTGTTATTGTTCATTTATATTACTATTGCTACTTAAACTTGAGATCAGTTGTAAAATGTCCCTATTTTACTTCAAAGATTATATATACTATTTGTGAAATGTGACCGGCTTATTTTTTATATGCTTTTATAAACATTGTTCGAGTTTGGGAGGAATGTTGCTACAGAACTTAGTGCTCACCCCCAACAAATTACATATTTTCAGATTATGTGCTAGAGGAGGAGATTAGAGTTGATGAGCCAGTGCATTGGGAAACTTTGATAGATGGGAACATGGATCTCGAGATGGATGTGTAGGGTTATATACCCTTATATTCTAGATTATTCCTTTTGCTCTAGAATAGGAGATCCTTTTGAGATAAGGCCCATACTAGTATTTTCTTATCCCGCTCCAAGTTTATGTTTAATTGGCATATTCTTTTGATATTGTGGTCATAGCTTGGCCTATTCTTTTGGAATGATATTGTTAATTTTATATATATGATGAATGGAAAATTTTCTTATGGATAGATTTATTTAGTGCTCTCATGATGTGAATGGTGATTAGCATGCAATGCCATCCAAGGGGGTATTTGGGGCATTACAGAATTTGGTATCAGAGCCTAGACTTTAGGTCTTACATGGGAGCTGTAGGTTATGGATTACCACTAGAGCGGTAGGATTAGGTTGAACGAAATTATTGATTTAAATTTTATACAGGCCTTGTGCTAAGATCTAGACATCCTAACCATGTCTTGCACATCAAGAAACTAAATTATAAATTGATATGCAGGATGGACGGAGGACAAGGACATGGACGTAGGCGTGGACGTGGCGGTCAAGCAAATCCCCCACCACCACCACCTCTCAATGCCATTAATGACATTTATCAGCGTTTGAGGGAGTTCACCACTTTTGTACAACACCAGAATGGGAACAACCATAACGGTGGGGCTCATCCACTAGCCCAAGTATCGGGCAACGGAAAGGAGAATAGGAGGATGATAGTTCTCCGAGAGTTTTTAAGACAATGCCCATCTAATTTCCAAGAGAGCTCTAATCCTTTGGATGCGGATAGATGGATCTCCCGAGTGAAGAAGATCTGTGACGGCATGGGAGTTGTCGAGGACTTGCGGGTTGGCTTATTAGCTACCTACTTGTTCGAAGGGGAGGTCGACCATTGGTGAGACTCAGTGAAACGAAGGAGGAACACCGCTGCACTTATTTGGGAGGAATTTAACCAAATCTTCCAAGACAAGTACTTTTCGAAATCAGTCAGAGACGGAATGAAGGCCGATTTTCTTGCTCTACGACAGGGCAACATGACTGTGGCTGAGTATGAGAGGAGGTTTGATAAGCTATCCCGTTATGCTACGAAGTTTATATCAAATGAGGCCGGTAGGGCTAAGCGCTTTGAGCAGGCTTTGAGGCCGGTCATCAAAGAGAAGCTGGTGGCTCTCAAGATCCGAGACTATGGCATCACCCTACCATCGATAGAGCTACACTGGCATCACCCTACTTTATCGATAGAGCTACATTGGTAGAGAGAGACACAGAGGACAACAAGCGACGACAGAGCTTAGCAAGAGGAGGGCCGATCAGGATGGGCCTAGCACCAATGGAGCATAGAGGGCATCACCCTACCGTCGCTCTGATCAGGCGGGGGAAAGAGACCTCAGATAGCCCGAGGGGCTGGAGGTGCACCAGTGGCGCAGACACTAAACCACGATTCGCTTTGTATGTGCAGACATGGGACATATTCGAGTGCATTGTCCGATCTTTCCACCTCAGAGGACTATCCAGACAGTAGGGCAAGTACTAGCAAATAAGCCACCTCTACAAAGGCCAACACAACAGAGACCGTTACAAGCTCAAGCCCCCGACGGCGCAAATCAAGGAAGGGTTTTCGCTTTGACTCAACCGAAGGAGGATGCTTCCAATGTCGTAGTGGAAGGTATTGTGCTTCTTTATAATTCTTGGGCCAGAATTTTATTTGACCCCAGTGCTACCCATTCATTCATACGCAAGAAATATGCACTTAATCTGGGTTTGGATTTTGAAAAACTTGAACATGCTTTGAGTATTGATATGCCGACGGGAGAACGGTTGGATACAACTAGGGAGTGTAGAGGATGTGTGCTTCAGATTGGGGAGCAAGATTTGATTGTATATTTGGTTGTGTTAGACATGAAGGGGTATGACGTTATATTTGGGATGAAATTGTTGTCCGCTTTTTGTACGGTGATGGATTGCTTTCGCAAGTGGATCTCATTCCAATTGTCGGGAGGGGTAGTCTTTACTTTCATAAATGATCGTAATTCTTCCCATCCATTTCCTACTACAGGTAGTAGATTCTTGAAAGTGAAGGCGGGAAGCCAGTTGAGTTTCTTAGCTAGCTTAATGGGAGATGATAGGGATAAATTCCATGTGGATGTGGTGTAAATAATATCAGATTTTTCGGATGTCTTCTCTGACGAATTACCCAGGTTACCTCCATAAAAAAAAATTGAGTTCAAGATTGATCTCTATCCGGGAACCGAGCCCATATCTATTGCTCCCTATCGAATGACACCTTTGGAGTTAAAGGAGCTAAGGAAGCAGCTAGACCATCTGTTAGCCATTGGGTTTATCCGTTTGAGTACTTCACCTTAGGGAGCCCCAGTCCTCTTTGTGAAGAAACAAGACGAAACACTTCGGTTATGTATATATTACCGAAGCTTGAATCGGGTAACAATAAAGAATAGATATTTGTTGTCAAGGATTGATGACTTATTCGATCAATTGAAGAGTTCTAAGTATTACACCATGATTGATCTTCGCACAGGGTATCATCAATTGCGGATCAAGGAGGAGGATATTTCTAAGACATCTTTTCGTACCCGGTATGGTCATTTCGAGTATACCGTGATGTCGTTCGGATTGACTAATGCATCTACAGCCTTCATGAATTTGATACACAGGGTATTCTGACCGTATCTAGATCAATTTGTCATTGTGTTCATTGATGATATACTAATCTATTCACGAACACACGAGGAGCATGAACGCCATCTCACGATTGTGCTCCAGACTTTGAGGGAGCATAATTTATACGCTAAGATGAGTAAATGCGAGTTTTGGATGAAGGAGGTAAAATTCCTTGGCCATGTGGTATCGGAACAAGGTGTAGTTGTTGATTCTGCTAAGATTGAAGCCGTAATGAAATGGGAACCACTGAAGAATATGACCAAAGTGCGTAGTTTTCTGGGCTTAGTAGGCTACTACCAGAGGTTCGTGGAGGGATTATCTAAGTTTGCGATGCCGATGACTCTCCTTATGAAGAAGGGAGAGAAATTCTTGTGGACTCAAGAGTGTGAACGAGCCTTTCACACCTTAAGGAGAGGTTGACGATGGTACCTGTCCTCATTATTTCGAATAGTGGGGAGGGATACAATGTGTACACCGACGCTTCATTGCGAGGCTTGGGATGTGTGCTAATGTAGGGAGACAAGGTAGTTGCTTATGGTTCGATACAATTAAAGGTTCATGAACAGAATTATCCCACTCATGACTTGGAGCTGGCCGCTGTGGTTTTCGCTCTGAAGTTGTGGAGGTGTTATTTGTATGGCGAAAAGTTTCAAGTGTTCTTTGACTACAAGAGCCTCAAGTATGTGTTCACACAGAAGGACTTGAATCTTCGGCAAAGAAGGTGAATCGAGTACCTAGAAGTCGTTATGTGGCTTTTCAATTACATTTTGTAAACAATTGTGTAATTGGTTTTGAACTTGTAATGTTGTATAAAGGGTTGTGTAATGAACTCATATGGATTATATTTTGTGTGAAATTAGTTGTTTCATGAGTTTGGGATAATTTTGTATGAGAATGGATGAGTTAAAGTTGAAGATTGGAAAGAATTGGGGAAGTTCTAGGCTAGGTACCAGTTCCAAGGTGACTAGTTATCGATACCACACTGTCGGATCGCCCAGGTACCGGTACCTAGACTAGTGGGTGCCAGTACCTGAATTCCAGTGGGCTCTGGTACCGGTACCATGATAGTAAGGTACCGATACCTCAATGGACAGTGGGCTCAGATACTAGTACCACAATAGGAAGGTACTGGTACCCTGACAACTAGGTATAGTTACCTAACGACTGGAAGAAACCTGGTAAGTAGAGGCCCAGATACCGGTACCATGAGAGATAGGTACTAGTACCTCTTCCAAAATTTTCAAAAAATTTAAATATAATTTTGCCTTGGGCCTTTTTGTTTAAAGATTGAAATTGGTAAAATGCTAAGAACAAATTTAGGTGGTGTTGGGTTATGCAACATACATGAGGGAGATTGGGTGAGAAACGAACCCCAAATCACGACTTTAACTGTCGAACCTCTTACGGCAGTACCGGTACGGTACAGTTCTAGAGCACAGTACCGGTACGGTAAACTCACTAGACCAAATGATTCCGGAACATAGTACCGGTATGGTTTTGCCTATTTCCTCTATTTTTCATTTCAAATCCTTTCTAAACCCTTCCAAAGTCAACCCAAACTTACACAACATACATTTGCACACCAAACATAGTTGATATAAGTTCTATTACAACTATTTCATATATTCACGAGCTAAACCAGCTTTAACTATTATTTACAATATTAGTATTTCCTACGCCAATTCATATATTAAATTACCATACACCTTTAACATTATATTACTATAAACAGGTGGGGGTTTACAATCCACCCCCTTAAAGAAAGTTTTGTCCTCGAAACTTAATCATAGAGTTACCCTATCTAATTCTCATTGACTATGATGTCTCCACTTCTATTCATCCTCTAAACATCAAAGTCAATATTAAAATTATAACATGCTATTCTAATTTTTAAATCCATACTTTCTGCTTATTTTCTATTCACCGAATATCACTTCTCTTTTGAATGTCCCAAATCATTTTCAAAATCTCAGGTTTACCTTTTACCTATGGCTTATCCATAAGCATTTCATAACAACCAAATTCAATTCCTCTAATGAGATTACTCATCATTCCTATGCCCAAATTACGTTATAATCCAAAACTTAGTAATGCCATGTTGACAAGATCTACAACGATTCCTTAAATAGCTATATCATTCTTAATGACTTTGTCTCTACTAAACTAGACCACTCACAGTATTTAAAATCTAATAATAACTTCACATCCTATGGACATTTTTAAATTTCTGTAGTTCGGTGAACACCGCAAAATTCTCAACAATTATAACCATCAAACTATACACCAAGTTTTCAAAGAAATTGAATCTCACTCTTCAAGCTTATACTCTCTACTTTCACCACTGTAACCATAACTAATGGTTAATCCCACTAATATTAACTCTAATCCCATAGCTCGTTGCACACTCTGATATAAAGTAACCTCCACGAATTCACAAACAAAAACTAGCCACAAGGTAAGAATTCTCATAGGTTTGAAAGTTTTGAGAAGATATGTCAAGTTTCACCAAAATGTATACTAACCACCTTTATCCTCCAATTATTACATAAAGTTTCTACATCCATGTCAAAACCAATCTGCATGGGTATCATCATTGATTCTTCAAATTACATCTTTCCAATTATCACCACTAACTGTCAAGCTGGAATCTTCAATACTCATACCAACAATCCATATTTCAATAATTGTTTGCTATATTTGACCTCGAGCTTTTAAACTTTTGTAATCTTTGCTCCAACAATATCGAGAGTCAATTGAAACTACTATAAGCTCGCTTCCATAACTTTACCTCAATTTCTAATTAAGGTGTGCAATACAAGTCACTATTAACTTAACATTCAACTAAGAAATTCTCGATTATTAATTCTTTAGAAAGTTTAAGAGTAGTCACTAAGCCCTCAAGGAAATAAGATAACTAAGTATCACATTCTCAATAAGTATCATATGCACGACCCTTCTAAACCTTCCAAGTAAATTTAATCAACTCTCTGTCATATTTTCAAACCAATATTGGTAACCTCAAGTTTGTGGTTATGACAACAAAATCTGATCCACTTAAGAAACATAAGCACAATTCCTATCGTTAATCCAAAATAGGCTCTCATTCGATTTAACTTCGCCATATTCCTTCAATTGATCATATTTGATAATTATACCACCTCATAACATTGTACTCACCATTGAGAAAAACATAACATTCCCATGGCTTCTATCATAAAACCAATACTACATTCATTCCTTAATTTCTATGACTTTTAAGTAAGACACATAACTTTCCATAACATTATTATTCTAAAACTTAGTCTATCTTAGAAAACATCTAAGTTAACCTTATCTCCACACATCCAATTGGGTTATCAAATCTCTTTGACTTCCACAAAGATATGCAACACTAATAGTATAATAGAACACTTGAGTCTGTAAGCCATCAAATCATGTTCACATCTTATATTATTATCCATCCAAAATAATTCAATCCACATAAGGGTATCTCCCAATCAAAGCCTAAATAGTTTGGAGTTTTGCTCAAGGATAAATCCTTCAAAGTCTAAGAAGAAAGCACAACACTTTACTACCCAAGGAACACCACATTGCAGATTTTGATCAACTTCGGAGAATAAACTGATTTAACTCAGGTATTTCTAGCATGTGTGACCTATATGGTTGGAAATATATACAAGTTAGGATTCCAACAAAAATGACGGTGCAACATTTAGACTTTTCAATAAAGAGTTATGATCGAATTATTGAAGGGTAGTCTACCGGACTGCTTGGTTCTTCTAGACTTGTCTAACTTGAGCTTAGGTGTATTTGTCACACATCCTATCTCATACCCATTTTCAATGTAGATGACATGACTTGCAATAAAGATCCATGCCTAGTATCATTTACAAACCAAAAGCCAAATTATCATCAGTCTCCTAGAATAGTCCAAACAACATGATACAAACTAGCATACCCATTCATGTCAAATACCCTCCATGTCTACAATCCATTATTGCTCCCTAATTCGAAGCACACGACCTCTACATATCCTTATAGTATCCAACCGTTCTATCATAGGCATGTCTACATTCAAGGCTTGATCTAGATTCCCAAGTTCTAACCCCACGTTAATAGCATATGGGGTGTGTAGGGAGGAGTTAGTCGCATCATGATCAAGTAAAACACATGCCCAAGAATTTTAAAGAAGAACAATACCTTCTACCATTGTGTTGGAAACGTCTTCCTCTAGTTGGGTCCTAGCAAAAACTCCTTCTAGATTAGTCTTGGCGGGGGATATCGTTCCTAACAGTCTTTGTTGTAGTGGTGGCTAGTTTGCATTTACTTGACCTGCCGTCTGGGTATTCCTCTAACGTGGAAAAATTGGATAATGAATCCGTATATATCCCAAACCTCCACATGCGAAGCATGGACGTGGGTCAATGTCTGTTCGATTTTGAGTAACCCTAACTCCTCGAACCCCTTGGTTCCCTTGCCCTGTAGCTTGGTCAGGGTGGCGGTACGGAGCGACCCTTTGTGTAACTCCACTGCTACTAGCCCAAGTCCTGATTGGACCTCCCCTCGCTAAGTTTTGTAGTTGTTGGTGGTTGATTCTATTTTGGTGTTGTACCAGAGTGGTTAGCTCCCTTATGCATTGATAAATGACCTCCATGGTATCGGGAGGTGATGGTGATGGTGGATTTGCTTGGCCACCACGTTCACGTCCTCGTCCACCCGCCATCCTGTACATCAATTCACAATTTAGGTTCCTTGATGTACAAGATGTAGTTAGGATGTCTCTATCTAAGCGTGTGGTTTGTATAAGATTTAAATCTACACTTATTCTCTACAAATATAACTTCAAATAAATTCAAGTCTAAAGTTCCTTAGTCCAACCGAATACTCCAGTGATAATCCATAACCTACAGCTCCCATGTAAGACCTAATTCCTAAACTCTGATACCAAATTCTGTAACGCCCCAAATACCACCCTAGACGACATTACATTCTAAAATCATTTACATCATGAGAGCACTAATAAAATCCATAAATAAAAGAGACGTCATTCATCGTCTATAAAATATTTACAATATTATCCAAAAGAGTATGTCAAACCATCACACTTACACCCAAAAAATTTAATTATTATAATGTAGTGAAAAACAAAAGAAAACTAGCCTTCACAATATCTTCAAATGAATTTTCCTAGTCTAGAACAAAAGAAAATAGAACTCTAAGCATCCATCTCGGAATCCACATGCCCATCTATGGAAGTCTCCCAATGTGCCGGCTCCTCTACTCCGAACTCCTTCCCTAGACCATAATCTGAAAAATGTTTGTATGTAGGGGGTGAGCACTAAGCTCTGTCGGAAACTCATCCCATACTCAAACAAGGTTTAGAAATCATATAAAACAGGTCGGTCTCATTTCACAAATAACATATAGAGTTTTTTTGAAAGAAAACCGAGACATTTATACAGATCTCAAGTTTAAGGTACAACAGTAATTTAATGAATAAGTTAAATCAATGAACAATTAACAAATCATTCTCAAACATAATCCATTCCATCATAAACGATTTCGAACAAGTTCTTGTGGAATCTCATACCGTTTTTGGTACAATGAATAATAACCTACAACTGGCATTCGTTAATCCTCATTGTCATGCACGTTGATTGTTTCTCATGAATCTACCCAACGATTATACCTAGTCTACGAATCACAATCACAAATCACAATTACTTCGGGAAAGAGCGTCTACCATACCAATGGCAATAACGAGTCATTTCTAATGAAAAGTATACCACCCTTAGTTCGAACTCCGGTGAATGATAGTGGTTGCATTACCAAATGACAACCCACTACAAGTGTTAGAAAATCATTTCTCCCACTGGGATAGACTAACCTCTAATACTCTACGTCATCTCTCGAAGGCAATTCAAGCCCATCACAACAATCATACAAATGAGGAAACCAAGATATTCTCAATTAACCAACAATTCCACTTTATTACCAAAATTCTCAATTTTCATATGTGTCATACGGTAAAATAATCAAAGCAAATATACAAGAGGTCATCCTCAATATCATTTTGTTGTACAATATCAAACACTAGAGTTTTTGAAATCAAGAACAAAGAATAAATCAAGGGAAAAATCCATCCCTTTTGAAATCTAGGTTTTTGAAGCAAGAAAAATGGGTATCAACCCTAACTTCATATAAAACATGATAATAATTGCAAGGGAACCAAGAAACAAAAAACCCATAGCAAATACATACTAAAAAGAGTCAAAACATATATATTAGCACTAGCCTCAATGAAAGATAATAGGAAGAAACCCCTACCTTTGTTCCTTAGTTTTTGGGAAGAAGATGAAGGTTTGGCCTTTTTGGACGTGTAAATCCCTCTTGATTTTGTGTTTTTCTATTCCTTTCTTCCTCTCTAGGGTTTTTTAGGGTTAGAAGGGCTGAAATGGGGCAAGAAGAGGCGTCTTAGTGTATTTATAGGGCAAAAAACGGACCCCAAATCGCGACTTTAACTGTCAGACCTCTTTCGGCAGTACCCCTACACAGTACTGGTATGGTACAATTTCGGAGCACAGTACCGATACGGTAAACTCACTGGACCAAATGATTCTGGAACACAATACCGATATGATTTTGCCCAATTTTTCCTATTTCCTCAGTTTTTCATTTACAATCCATTCTAAACCCTTCCAAAGTCAACCCAAACTTACACAACATATATTTTCACACCAAAACATAGTTGATATAAGTTCTATTACAACTATTTCATATATTCACGAGCTAAACCAACTTTAACTATTATTTACAGTATTAGTCTTTTCTACGCCAATTCATATATTAAATTACTATACACCTTTAACGTTATATTACTATAAACATGTGGGGGTTTACAAATCTCAAAGAACTTAATCATTAAAATAAAAAGATGTGTTTATTCATAATTGTCATAGTCTTCTAAGTGCAGATCGACTCTAAAGAGTCAAAATTAAGCCTATACTCATACAAATTCTTCTACCAGGCTTTGACAACACTACTAGACTTTATCAAAACAACTAAAATCAACTGGTAGCCTCATCATTAGAGTCACAAAAGGTAATGGGATGGTAGATACTGGTGCTAGCTACTCAGTCTTCTCAGTATGAGTCCAAGTGGCCTTCAACACTGAGTCTTTCTTTAAAACCATGGTTGGATGTCTTGTAGAAACCTTTGCAAAATTATAGATGGGTTAAGTCTTGACACAAACAAAACTTCTAAAAAGACATCAGAACCATGGTCTTAATTCTCACAGTTCATCTTTACCTTTCGATTAACTTGTTGTTGACACGGGAGTTAATTGAGTTATTAAGCCTAAATATAACAAGCCGGACAATTGACTACATGTCCTGATCCTCGAACTAAATAGTGACTTTTCTTCCATTTAAATTAATCTTATATTTTGTCTAGAAAACCTTCTTGAAAAGAATTCAATATTCTGTTCAGGAAACCACCCACATCTTACAACTTTAAATCTCAAAGGTTATAATTAATTGGTCTCCACCACTACGTACTTTGAAACACCAACACAACAAGCTCCTTGTGGATTCGACTCCGGACTCAAACTGGATTATTACTACAACTTGACCGCCTGCACTTGGGTGTACACATTTCGGGTCAAGTCAACACACACAATTCATTTCATTGTACATTTTGTTCATTTCATCAAGACCATTATGTTGTCCTTTCTCTTGCATGAATTTGAGTAAGAATGACACTCTCCCACACACATAAGTCATATGCATATTTGAGGGTTCATGTTAGGAGCTTAGGAACAACAACGTTTTCCACCAATCAGGTAATGGAGGAGTGGGAGGGGAGGCCATCCATTGTCCGGAGATATGACAAGACCCGATTCTCCACGGCCCTCAAGGCGGATAAGTATGAATTTTTTTTTCATACTCAACCAATTGTTTGTGAACGATCCATTGAGTTTCTTGATTTTGTGGAGTTGGCCAATCATGCCAACATGGAGGAGATGAGCTGACTCATCTTTTTGTGGAACGATAGAGAAGTGTGAAGGAGCTCGTGCTGGAGTTCTACTTCAACGCCGAGATCATCGATGGGGTGATCATGTAACACCCCACATTTTATTTTATACATGTATATAGATATAGAGTAAATAATTGTTGTACAAATGTGGATATGGATAGTGATGTGTGTTAGAATTTGGTAGATTGGAAATAATAGTCGAATTTTAGTTTTAAGAAGTGAAAATATGAATTTTTAGGTCCTAGAACTTGTATTAAATAGGTTTGGTATAGAAATATGTGTTGGAGAGGTTTGAGATGGATTTGGAAGGGTTAGGAGGAATTGGAAATGAAAAATTGAGAAAAGGACAAAAATTGGGTAAAACCGTACCGGTACTGTGTACCGGTACTGAATCGTACCGATACGCAACCGATACTACATATCGGAGCAAACTGGTCCAGACCGGTACGGACGAAAGAATTCTGAAACTTAAATGTCACGATCTTGGTCCGATTCTCGCCCTATAAATACATTATTTCGCCTCTTTTGGCTCCATTTCGGCCCCTCCAACCTTAGAAACCCTAAGAGAGAAAGAAAGGAAGAGAAGAGAGGAAGAAAGGAAGAGAAAAACAAGAGTTTAAAGGGGTTATCCAAAATCTAAACCTAACACGAGTTTCTTCTCTTTCTCTTTCATTGAGATTAGGGTTTATGTATATATGTATGTTTTGCTATAAATGTGATATATATGATATAAAATCATCCTCTCTTAGTCTTTTGGGCAATGAATACATGTTTTTATCAAAGTTAGGGTTGATTACCCATGAAATTCCTCTTTTGTTTGAAAAACCCTAGATTTTTGGAGAGGAATGAATTTTCTTCTTAAATTTTTCTTTTATTATTGACATTGGGACCATAGAACTTTGTGTTGAGTAATAAATGATTTCATTGTGATCTCTTGTATTTTTCATAGTTGATTATTGAAATTATGACAAGATGAAATTGGGGATTTTTAGAAATATGCTTGAAATTGAGGATATGTTGGTTTCCTTGTTGTATGGTTGTAGTGAGGGATTTGAATTGTCATCGAAAGATGCCGTAGAGTGTTAGAGGTTAGTCTACCCTATTGGGGGTGAGATGGTTTCCTAACACTTGTAGTTGGTGGTCATTTGGTAATGGCACCACTATCGTTCACTGGAGTTTGAAGTAGGGTTGGTATACATTTCCTAGGAAGGGACTCGTCACTGCCATTGGTATGGTAGACGCCCTTTCCCAAAGTGCTTGTGATTTTGATTATGATTGGTGAACTAGGCATAGTCGTTGGGTAGATTATTGAGAAACAATCAACGTACATGGTATGGGATGAATCAATATATATCAATATATCTAGATGAGAACATGGATTGGATTAAGTCGGAGTCGATGCATTGCTATGAGATAGTGCAATGGCAGGCGTCTTTCCTAACCATTTGGGAATGTTTTCTTTTGAGACATACTTTTTAATGTTTCCATGTATTTATCGCTGTTGTATAAACTTGAGATCGATCTAAATGTCCTTATTTTATTTCAAAAGCTATATATGCTATTTTGTTAAATGAGACCGACAGGTTTTACATTTTTATAAACCTTGTTTGAGTTTACGTAGATTTTGCTACAGAGTTTTGTGCTCATCCCCTACAAATACATGTTTTCAGATTTTGTGCTAGAGGAGGAGTTGGGAGTAAAAGAGCCGGTATACAGCGAGACTCCGCTAGACGGGAGTGTGGATCCCGAGGTGGACGCTTAGATCACCACATTCTTGTTCACTAGACTAGGATATTCTTTTGAAAATGATGTAAATACCTAGTTTATTTTGTTATATTCTATTGCGCTAAAGGTCAAGATGAACCTATTCTTTTGGGGTTATAAACTCCATAACTTGGCTTATTCTTTTGGAATGATATTGTCCATGTTATATACGATGAATGAAACATTTTCTTATCAATGGTGGTAATTAGGGTTATCATAATATAAATAGTTGTTAGAATGTAATGTCGTCCAAGGGGGTGTTTGGGGCGTTACTGATTTGGTATCAGAGCCTAAGCTTTAGGTCTTACATGGGAGCTGTAGGTTATGGATTCATACTAGAGAAATAGGACTAGGTAGAAAGAAATTTTCGGTCTTGCTTTATAGAAACCATAGGCTTTAGATTAAAGTAATATTTAGGATGTCTTGTACATCAATGAACTAAATTGTAAATTGATGAGCAGGATGGACGGAGGAAGAGGACGTGGTGACCAAGCACCCCCTCCTCTGCCACCATCTCCTGATGCCAAGAATGACATATACCAATGTCTGAGGGAGCTCACCACTCTGGTGCAAAAGCCAAAATGGAAACAACAACAACCACTACCACAATGGAGGGACTCACCCACTAGCCCAAGTACCGGGCAACGGGAAGGAGAATAGGAAGATGGTAGTCCTTCGGAAATTTTTACGCTAACACCTGATGAGCACATAATATTGCACATTTCATGGCCTCATTACATTCATTATAACTCAACTTTTGTATTTAATTACTTAGTGTTAGCCTATTTTATGAATAATGTTGAATTCTCGATGTTGCATATTTTGATAGCTTAAATGTTGGATTTTAGGACCTTGCAACTATGTTGGATGTGTGGTAATGGCATGGACACAATACATAAAGAATTGGAGGCTTAAAAGTGAAGAAATCAAGGAGGTATTGGTGTTTTGGAACAAATGCACCAGCTGCCACATCACTGGGAAGCAGTGCTTCGGTTCTCCTCCATTTTGACCATGATCTACTCCGAATCTGGAAACGTTCAAAACAAAAAAGTTGTAGATCTGGATGTCTTATGTATCGTGTCAAAATTTCAGCTCAATCCAACGGTTAGATCAAGAGTTATGCCATTGCTACCGAAGGTGGTCCAGTGCAGAAAAATAGTACCAGTACCACGAACCTTCTGCCCAAAAACAGCCTGTAACTCAACTTTGAGGCTTGGGGGTCCCACCTACACTTCTCCCACTTGCCCCCCAACCTTTCCTGACACAAGAGCAAGCCTCCCTTACACATTTGGAAGACTTGGAAGGCTTGGCATTAACGAAGCATGGGAGAGGAATGGGCTGCACATGGGGTTGCAGGCGAGCTCTTTCTTAGCCTGTCAAGGGCCATCATTTCACCTCCCATTGATGGGAAGCCTGCACACACCTTGGGGGGACCACCTTGCACGAAAATGAAAGACTCACACACTCCATATATACAACATTATTCAGCATTTTTGAGGGGGTGGCTACCTAAGCTTAGGAGTAGACATAGAAGGCTCCAAGGAAGAAGACAATGAATAGTAATTTCATTTTTACTTTTCCTTTCCATTTTCAAATGTTGTAAGCTCTAAACTTCTTGTAATTCTTAATCCTTGCACTTTAATCTCATCTATTTCATGCTCATTTCAAGTTTAGCCATGTACTTTACATTTCACCATTGTTATGCTTTCAAGTTCTTCATTTTCATGCTTCAAATTGGGTATTGTTGATTTGTCTTCCTAGTTTAAGTTTCTTGCATTAGTTTAAGTTTCATGCTCCATTTCCTTTCCATGTCCATTTCCTTTATACTTGTCTTTGCTTTTAATATGAATAGCTAGTTTTAAGTTGGTTACTCCAAGGGAGATTTCACTTAGGGATTTCATTTCAACTCTTTTTCATTCCTCTCTTTAGGGTCAAATGATTCGGTTTGACGGGGTTGAGAGTGGATGAGTTGGTGAGCCTTTGATATTCCGTAGGCATAGTCACGGTTTATGCTTAGCTACTTACCAATCTCGTCCCTAGCTTCTCCCAAATTAATCGTTCATTCATGCTCGATCGGAGGAGGGCTTTAAGTTGACTTGGTATTCCCATTGGAATGAACTCGTTGGATTAGCCAACACTTGTTTTCTTGCATTTTCATTTCCAAACCAAACACAAAACTCAAATACAAGATTTTACACTTTCTTTTCACTTTTGCAAAATCACTTTCACAAAACTCCCTTTCCTTCCTTGAGGAGACGACCTTGGAATACTCTTCCAAGTAAAACACCGACCACGAAAGACTCTTTGCGATTGGGGAGCACTTTTGTGCACATTCCACATTTCATTTCACACATATTTTGTTCACTTCATTTCCACCACCATTCTGTTGTCGTCTAATCTCTTGCATCATCCCGAGGGAGAGTGACACTCCCTTAGTCCTATAAGTCATACACACATTTGGAACGACAACGTTTATCAATCAATCATTTTGGCGCCGTTGCCGGGGAAGGTTAAGCGTCGAGTCGAGGATGATTTTGGACGACATGGTAAGTCTTGTGATTTTCATCACGGGCCAAGGTATGTCGTTTCATTTGTAAATATTTTGTTTTAGTTTGTGTTTTTTTTATGTCTTATAATTTTTATGAAAATGTATCAAATGCCTCTTGTTATGAAAATGTGTGTGAGATTTGCAATGAGTATGAGCATGTTACTAGTGAGTGCCCAAGAATGGTCTCTTATTTTGAAAACGTTTGCAAGATTTGTGGTAAATATGGACACATCACTAGTGAGTGCCCTATAAATGCCCCTTATTTTGGAAACGTTTGCAAAATTTGTAGTGAGAATGGGCATCTCATTAGTGAATGCCCATTAAATTATTCGGTTCAACCCTTTGAATGCGAAGGTTCAAATTCAAATTTGGCCTCCGAAAATCTTTATCCCAACCATTATGTTACACCAAGTCATCCGAGTCATGGTT
>CM042187.1:28272471-28304570 GCA_023539305.1 Ilex asprella
ACTTTGTTTTGTGCACAAGATTCCATCTCACATATACACATGGAGTGAATGCCATGATAATCATTGAGTGATTCAATTGTGAGAGACACCCTTGGTGAGTTTTGCATCAAAACTTAATTTGGATAGCCAAAGTGAATATGAATTCCGTTGTGTAAATGCTTAAATTACATGTTTATTTCACACACACACACGAGTTGAAAAATGAATGTGTACGTGGATACTCTAGAATAGCATTAACGACTATGATATGTCTCATGTGTGATTTGTTTGGGTGTTCAGATCAAGTTGTTTTTGAAATCCCATTGCTAGTTAAGATAAGGGAATATATTTTAAATATTAGATACTAGGAAAAGAATTTTGTAGGTGTTTTCAATGGAAACCTTCACGAGACAAAACTCGTCCACTAGGGATCACCTAGGGGTTTAAAGGCTTGTTGCATGTGCTAAATACAATATCGGAATTAGTATAGGTTTATTTTTATCTTCTTGCTTTTACATTTTGTTTGCTAGGGACTAGCAAAGCTAAAGTTGGGGGGTGTGATGAGCACATAATATTGCACATTTCATGGCCTCATTACATTCATTATAACTCAACTTTTGCATTTAATTACTTAGTGTTAGCCTATTTTATGAATAATGTTGAATTCTCGATATTGCATATTTTGATAGCTTAAATGTTGGATTTTAGGACCTTGCAACTATGTTGGATGTGTGGTAATGGCATGGACACAATACATAAAGAATTGGAGGCTTAAAAGTGAAGAAATCAAGGAGGTATTGGTGTTTTGGAACAAAGGCACCAGCTGCCACATCACTGGGAAGCAGTGCCTCGGTTCTCCTCCATTTTGACCATGATCTATTCCGAATCTGGAAACGTTCAAAACATAAAAGTTGTAGATCTAGATGTCTTATGTATCGTGTCAAAATTTCAGCTCAATCCAACGGTTAGATCAATAGTTATACCATTTCTACCGAAGGTGGTCCAGTGCCGAAAAATAGTACCGGTACTCGGTACCGGTTCCATATGGTACCGGTACCACGAACCTTCTGGCCGAAAAACAGCCTGTAACTCAACTTTGTGGCTTGGGGGTCCCACCTACACTTCTCCCACTTGCCCCCCCAAGATTTCCTGACACAAGAGCATGCCTCCCTTACACATTTGGAAGACTTAGAAGGCTTGGAATTAATGAAGCATGGGAGAGGAATGGGCTGCACATGGGGTTGCAGGCTAGCTCTTTCTTAGCCTGTCAAGGGCCATCATCTCACCTCCCATTGATGGGAAGCCTGCGCACACCTTGGGGGGACCACCTTGCACGAAAATGAAAGGCTCACACACTCCATATATACAACATTATTCAGCATTTTTTAGGGGGTGGCTACCTAAGTTAGGAGTAGACATAGAAGGCTCCAAGGAAGAAGACAATAAATAGTAATTTCATTTTTACTTTTCATTTCCATTTTCAAATGTTGTAAGCTCTAAACTTCTTGTAATTCTTAATCCTTGCATTTTAATCTCATCTATTTCATGTTCATTTCAAGTTTAGCCTTGTACTTTACATTTCACCATTGTTATGCTTTCAAGTTCTTCTTTTTCATGCTTTAAATTGGGTATTGTTGATTTGTCTTCCTAGTTTAAGTTTCTTGCATTAGTTTAAGTTTCATGCTCAATTTCCTTTCCATGTCCATTTCCTTTATGCTTGTCTTTACTTTTAATATGAATAGCTAGTTTTAAGTTGGTTACTCCAAGGGAGATTTCTCTTAGGGATTTCATTTCAACTCTTTTTCATTCCTCCCTTTAGGGTCAAATGGTTCGGTTTGACGGGGTTGAGAGTGGATGAGTTGGTGAGCCTTTGATATTCCGTAGGCATAGTCACGGTTTATGCTTAGCTACTCACCAATCTCGTCCCTAGCTTCTCCCAAATTAATCGTTCATTCATGCTCGATCGGAGGAGGGCTTTGAGTTGACTTGGTATTCCCATTGGAATGAACCCGTTGGATTAGCCAACACTTGTTTTCTTGCATTTTCATTTCCAAACCAAACACAAAACTCAAATACAAGATTTTACACTTTCTTTTCACTTTTACAAAATCACTTTCACAAAACTCCCTTTCCTTCCCTGAGGAGACGACATTGGAATACTCTTCCAAGTAAAACACCGACCACGAAAGACTCCTTGCGATTGGGGAGCACTTTTGTGCACATTCCACATTTTAATTCACACATATTTTGTTCACTTCATTTCCACCACCATTCCGTTATCGCCTAATCTCTTGCATCATCCCGAGGGAGAGTGACACTCCCTTAGTCCTATAAGTCATACACACATTAGAGGGTGGTGTTGAGAGGTTAGGAACGACTACGTTTTCGCATAAAACTTGTCGTCCACTTTTCGGGCGGTAATAGATTGTTTTCGCAAGCGGATTACATTTCAGTAGCCAGGAGGAGTCATTTTTAGTTTTATGAATAACCGAGATTCTTCTCATCTATTTCCTATTACGGGTAGTAGATTCTTAAAGGCGAAAGCGGGAAGTCATTTGAATTTCTTAGCTAGCTTGATGGGAGATGACAGGGATAAAATCCATACGGAGGTGGTGTTAATTGTATCGAAATTTTTGGATTTTTTTTTCGAGGAATTACCCGGGTTATCACCACACAAGGAGATTGAGTTCAAGATTGAACTCTATCCGGGAACCGAACCCATATCCATTGCTACCTACCGTATGGCACCTTTGGAGTTGAAGGAACAAAGGAAGCAGTTGGACCATCTATTGGCGATTGGGTTTATTCGTTTGAGTACCTCACCTTGGGGAGCCCTGGTCCTCTTTGTGAAGAAAACGGATGAGACACTTCGGTTATGTACGAATTATCGAAGGTTGAATCGGGTGATAGTGAAGAATAGATATCCGTTGTCACGGATCGATGACTTATTTGATCAGTTGAGGGGTTCTAAGTATTACACCAAGATTGATCTTTGCACGGGATATCATCAGCTGTGAATTAAGGAGAAGGATATTCCTAAGACTGCTTTCCGTACCCGGTATGGTCATTTCGAGTATACGGTGATGCCATTCGGATTGACTAATGCCCCTGCAGCCTTCATGGATTTAATGCACAAAGTCTTCCGGCCTTACCTCGATCAATTTGTCATTGTGTTAATTGTTGACATATTGACTTACTCACAGACTCAAGAGGAACATGCTTGTCATCTGTCTATGGTACTATAGACATTGAGTGACCATAAGTTATATGCTAAAATGAGCAAATGTGAGTTTTGGATGAGGGAGGTGAAGTTCCTTGGTCATGTGGTGTTAGAACAAGGTGTAGCGGTTGATTCCGCTAAGATTGAAGTCGTAATGAAATGGGAACTACCAAAGTGCATAGTTTTTTGGGCTTAGCAGGCTACTACAGGAGGTTCGTGGAGGGATTCTCCAAGCTTGCGATACCGATGACTCGTCTCACGAAGAAGGGGAAGAAATTCTTGTGGACTCAAGAGTGTGAACAAGCCTTTCGCACCCTGAATGAGAGGTTAACGGCGGCACCTGTCCTTATTATTCTGAACGGTGGGGAAGGATACGAGGTTTACACAAATGCTTCGTTGCGAGGCTTGAGATGTGTATTAATGCAAGGAGGCAAGATAGTTGCTTATGGCTTGAGGAAACTCAAGACTCATGAGCATAATTATCCCACTCACGACTTGGAGCTTGCCACGGTAGTTTTTGCTCTCAAGTTATGGAGGTGCAACCTGTATGGGGAAAAGTTTCAAGTGTTCTCGAACCACAAGAGCCTCAAGTATGTGTTCACACATAAAGACTTGAATCTCTAACAAAGAAGGTGGATTGAGTATCTAGAAGACTACGATTTCGCACTCAACTACCATCTAGGGAAGGCGAATGTAGTTACCGATGCACTTAGCAAGAAGTCTCAGGGTGAACTAAATGCTCTTGTAAGTCAATGGAAGATGAGGGATTCCCTTGGAGATTATGACCTATGGGTTGGAGAAAATGGACATCGACCATGCCTGTTCAACCTTGTAGCCCAACCTACCCTCCAATGTAGAATTGTGGAGTTACAACGCTGGGATCCTGACTTAGAGTCAATTCGAGCTAAATTGGAAAATAGAGAAATAATTGAAGGGTGGTCTTGGAAGAAGGTAGAATTGAGATATAAGGAGAAGTTGTGCGTTCCCGATAATTCATCCCTAAAGGAGGAGATACTGGGAGAGTGTCATCGCTCCAAGTTTGCTATCCACCCCGGTAGCACAAAGATATATAGGGACATGAAGCGTCAGTACTGGTGAAGGGGAATGAAGTGAGATGTGGCCAAGTATGTGGCAAAATGTGCAGTGTGCCAGCAGGGGAAGATTGAGCATCAAAGGTCAGGAGGAGTCCTACAGTCTTTGCTTATTCCAGAGTGGAAGTGGGATCACATCACCATGGACTTTGTGTCGGGTTTACCACGGACTTCGCGGGGACATAATTTTATATGGGTTATTGTGGATAGAATGACCAAGTCCGCTCATTTCTTGAGTATGAAGACCACAGACAACTTAGAGACCTTGAGCAAGTTGTATATCCGCGAGATCGTCAGGTTGCATGGAGTTTCACTACCTATCGTATCGGATCGTGATTCTCATTTCGTGGCGCAGTTTTGGCAAAGTCTTCAAAGAGCTATGCGGACAGAGTTACATTTCAGCACCGCATTTCATCCTCAAACCGATGGTCAATCAGAGAGAGTAATACAAATTCTAGAAGATATGTTATGGGATTGTACGTTGGATTTCAAGGGAAGTTAGAGCGATCATTTGCCATTGGTGGAATTCGCATATAACAACAGCTTTCAAGCAAGTTTTGGGATGGCACCATATGAAACATTGTATGGAAGGCTATGTCGATCACCGACTTGTTGGTTAGAAGTGGGCGAGAGTAGTTTGTTTGGACTGGACATTGTTTGAGAAACTACGGAGAAGATTCAACTCATCCGAGAGAGGCTACGGACGACCCAAAGTAGACAGAAGAGCTATGCAGACCACAGACGAAGACCCTTAGAATTCAAGGTGGGAGACTACGTATTTCTCAAGGTGTCACCCACAAAGGGCGTGTTTCGATTCGGCAAGAAGGGGAAGTTAGCGCCAAGATATACCGGACCGTTTGAGGTGATCAAAACGGTAGGCAAGGCAGCATATTAACTTCGACTACCAGCCCAGCTATCCGGAGTACATGACGTGTGTCACGTGTCCATTCGGAGAAGGTGTCACTCGGATGCAACTCCAGTCGTGAACTTGGAGGAGATTGAAATTCAAGACGTAACAACCTGCGAAGAACAACTGGTAGAAATTCTCGATGCCCATAAAAAGTGCTTCGCAATAAATTTATCAGATTGGTGATGGTTTTGTGGCAACACAATGGTGTGGAGGAAGCTACATGGGAACCAGAGCAAGAAATGCGGGAGAAGTATCCATAGTTGTTCGCTACTTGAGGTAAGTTTCGAGGATGAAACTTTCTTTCAGGGGGGTGGATTGTAACACCCTGCATTTTCTTTTATACATGTATATAGATATAGAGTAAATAATTGTTGTACAAATGTGGATATGGGTAGTGATGTGTGTTTGAATTTGATAAATTGGAAATAATAGTCGAATTTTAGTTTTAAGAAGTGAAAATATGAAATTTTAGGTCCTAGAACTTGTATTAAATAGGTTTGGTGTAGAAATATGTGTTGGAGAGGTTTGTGATGGATTTGGAAGGGTTAGGAGGAATTGAAAATGAAAAATGGAGAAAAAGACAAAAATTGGGCAAGACCGTACCGGTACTGAACCGTACCGGTACGCAACCAGTACTACGTACCGGAGCAAACTGGTCTAGAGAGTTCGACGTACCGGTACTGCATACCAGTACGGCCTGAAACTTAAATGTCGCGATCTTGGTCCGATTCTCGCCCTATAAATACATTATTTCGCCTCTTTTGGCTCCATTTCGGCCCCTCCAACCTTAGAAACCCTAAAAGAGAAAGAAAGGAAGAGAAGAGAGGAAGAAAGGAAGAGAAAAACAAGAGTTTAAAAGGGTTATCCAAGATCTAAACATAGCTTCCAAAAACACAAGGTAGGGGATTTCATCTCTTTCTCTTTCATTGAGATTAGGGTTTATGTATATATGTATGTTTTGCAATAAATGTGATATATATGACATAAAATCATCCTTTCTTAGTCTTTTGGGCAATGAATACATGTTTTATCAAAGTTAGGGTTGATTACCCATGAAATTCCTCTTTTGTTTGAAAAATCCTAGATTTTTGGAGAGGAATGAATTTTCTTCTTAAACTTTTCTTTTATTACTGACATTGGGACCATAGAACTTTGTGTTGAGTAATAAATGATTTCATTATGATCTCTTGTATTTTTTATAGTTGATTATTGAAATTATGACATGAAGAAATTGGAGATTTTTAGAAATATGCTTGTAATTGAGGATATGTTGATTTCCTTGTTGTATGGTTGTTGTGAGGAATTTGAATTGTCATCGAAAGATGCCGTAGAGTGTTAGAGGTTAGTCTACCCAGTGGGGGTGAGATGGTTTCCTAACACTTATAGTTGGTGGTCATTTGGTAATGGCACCACTATCGTTCACTGGAGTTTGAAGTAGGGTTGGTGTACCTTTCTTGGGAGGGGACTCGTCACTACCATTAGTATGGTAGACACCCTTTCCTAAAGTGTTTGTGATTTTGATTATGATGGGTGAACTAGTTATAGTCGTTGGGTAGATTCTTGAGAAACAATCAACGTGCATGGTATGAGATGAACCAATATATATTAATATATCTAGATGAGAACATGGATTGGATTAAGTCGGAGTCGGTGCATTGGTATAGGAAAATGCAACGGCAGGCGCCTTTCCTAACCATTTGGGAATGGTTTCTTTTGCGATATACTTTTTAATGTTTCCATGTATTTATCGTTGTTGTACAAACTTAAGATCGATCTAAATGTCCTTGTTTTATTTCAAAAGCTATATATGCTATTTTGTTAAATGAGACCGACCGATTTTACATTTTTTTAAACCTTGTTTGAGTTTGGAAAGATTTTGCTACAGAACTTTGTGCTCATCTCCCACAAATACTTGTTTTCAGATTTTGTGCTAGAGGAGGAGTTGGGAGTAGAAGAGCCGGTATATTGCAAGACTCCGATAGACGGGAGTGTGGATCCCGGGGTCGACGCTTAGATCACCATATTCTTGTTCACTAGACTAGGATATTCTTTTGAAAATGATGTAAAAACCTAGTTTATTTTGTTATATTCCGTTGCGCTGCATTATCTCATTTTGTTGAAATGTAAAGGCCAAGATGGACCTATTCTTTTGGGGTTGTAAACGCCATAACTTGGCTTATTCTTTTGGAATGATATTGTCCATGTTATATATGATGAATGAAACATTTTCTTATCAATGGTGGTATTTAGTGTTCTCATGATATAAATGATTGTTAGAATGTAATGCCGTCCAAGGGGGTGTTTGGGGCGTTACAGATCAAGACATATGTGAGGAGGACCCACATTAATGTGGATGCAGACTATATCGTGGAAATGGGGGCCATACCAAGGGTACCACAGTCTGCCTACCCCCCCCCGAGGAAGAGTGTGGCGATGGATGTGGTGGGGACCAAGTTGATGGGAATGGGCACATTCTCATGGGCGAATAAGAGATTTCTTTGGAAAGGTGAGTTGAATGATAAATATAAAATATTGAATTTGATAGTTGTATCCGACCTTAACCTGATTGGACAGAAGAACGAGATACTTCTAGAGATGGCCCGGTTGCTATATGCAATTTGAAGGGGCCATAGAATAGATCTCCCCACATTGATCCTAACAAAGATGATGAAGGGGTGTGACGTGAAAAGAAATTCACTCCCCTTCGTCACTTTGGTGATGGAGATATGCTTGGACCATGGGGACCAAGTTAGGCCACAAATGGGGATACAGAATTCGATGGGGCCATAAAACAAGGGTTCTTTCCAGAGGAGCCAAAGACATAGTGGTGGTCGACAGCTAGATAGGAGCAGCCCCCAACCTAAGGCATCGATGAGGTGCTAGATGTGCTAGATGAGGAGGAGAGAGAGTTAGAAGATGAGAGAGACTAGGCATAGACACATGAGGTAGGACCTAACACCACCACCTAGAGATCACTACGAGAGATTATGCTTGGCATCGAGGCTAAGCAGGATACGATTCTCCGATAGCAGGAGGAGATTCTGAGCATTCTGAGGGGTAGAGCTGATAGAGCAAGAAAGCGATAGAGAGATTTCTGTGCTTGATCGTTTTTTGTGACTGAGTTTCTTCTTTGGTGAATTGTTATGGATATTTAATTTTTTTTGTGTTAAATATTTTGTGAAATGAATGGTTCAATTTTATCACTTTTATCTTTTTAAATGAATGTGTAGAATTAGAATTATATTGTTATTTGTTAATGAATGATGGAACAAATACGGATTCTAAGACTGTTTGTTAAAGTGACTAATCACATGATCGGTTTGACACCTCACTTAGCAACCTAGACTTAAAACCATATTTCTTGGTAAAATGGTTTTCTCTATACTTAATTGTCAAATGTACATTGGTATATGTTATTCTTAATGTATAAGATGAACAAACTCGAAAATGGAATCGATATATAATCGACATTCCCTGAAAAACTTGACATAACCAGTGGAGATAACGAAGAATACCATGGAAAGGTTTGAGCCTTGCGATTCTTTTGAAAGAATATCAACATTTACTCAAGTAAGGTTTTTCAATATCTATTCTTGAATAATCTCATTAAACTTGTATTGATTGACGCAACTCCTTGGTTATTTTTGTTGTATTCCCTTAACCCTTTTAGCATGTATAGTGTATGGATGAAGGGAAGTGTCACTCTCCCTCAAAATGATATGGGAAATGGGGCTACGGAATGGAGGATGGAATGAAATGAACAAAATATGTGTGAACAAAAATGCTCTCCAAGCTCAAGGAGTCTTTTGAGTGTCGTGCTTCACTTGGAAGAGTTTTCCAACATTGTCTCCTCAGGGAAGGAAAGTTCATGTGTGTGAAGGTGATTTTTGTGAGCAACAGACATAAATGTAAAATCTTGTATTTGAGTTTTGTGATTTGGAGTTTGTAAATGGAGATACAATAAAAACAAGTGTTGGCTAATCTAAAGAGATCATTCCAATGGGAATCCCAACTCAACTCGAAACCTTCCTCCAATGACACATAGATGAACGATTGATTCATGGGAAGCTAGGGATGAAATGGTGAGGATTCAAGCATAAACCGTGACCAGGCCTATGATATATTAAAGACTCACCACCACAACCACTCTTAACCTAGTCAAACCAAACCACCGTACACCGAGTGGAGGAAAGAAGAAGAGTTGAAATGGAATCCTCAAGGGGAGATCTACCTTGGATTATCCAACTTAAAATCTTGCTACTCATGAATAAAAGGAAAGACAATGCATAATGTAAGGAGACATAATTGAAATGGAGATTGAAACTTAAATTAAAGAAAGAAATCTTAAACTATGAAGAAAAATATTCAATAGCCATTTTAAAGCTAGAAAATGAAGAAAACTTAAGACAACAATGGTGAAATCCAAAACATGCAACTAAACTTGAAATAGACATGAAATAAATGACATTAAAGACATTAAATGAAGATTACAAGAGTCTTACAATAAATTACAAGTGAAACGATGGAAAAAAAATGCAAAAACATAAGTTTTCTAGCTACTATTCATCATCTTCTTCCTTGGACTACTCCTAAACTTAGGTAGCCACCCCTCAAGAACTTGTGTAATGCTGAATATATGGTGTGTTAGCCTTGCATTTTTGTCCATAGGGTCATCTAGCATGAGTGTGCAAACCCCCCATCAATGGGAGGTTGAATGATTGCTTTGGACAGGCTAGGACAAGCCTAGCCTGAAACTCTCCATGCAGCCCCTTTCTCTCCCATCCACATTGAATGCCAAGCCTCCACAGTCTTCAATAAGGGTGTAGGAGACATGTGAATGTGTAAGGAAAGTCAGGGGACAAGTGGGAGAATCAATGGTGGGACCCCCAAGTAAGTGGAGCATGATTTGCAGGGATTCTAGGCACTTCAGGCATGGCGTACCGGTACTCTAAGCGTACTGGTGTTTGGCGTACCGGTACGCTTACCGATACACTTTGTCTGCTCCATACTAATTTTCATAGAATTGTCATAACTATTGATACAATAGTTTGATTGAGCTGAAATTTTGACATAGTATAGAAGACATCCATATCTACAACTTTCATGCTTTGTACTTTTTCAGATTCAAAGTGGATCATGGTCTAAATGGAGGAAAATCGAGAATCTGTTACCAGGTGGTGTGGGTGCTTGTGCCTTTGTTACCCAACACCAATACCACCTTGGTTTCTTCACTTTTAAGCCTCCAAATATTCATGTAATGTGCCCATGCCTTCACCACACATCCATACATAGTTGCAAGGTTATAAAATCCATCATTTAAGCTATAATTATCTGCAACATCGAAAATTTAATATTATTCATAATTTCGATAACTTTACGTACTTAGATGCAAAAGTTGAGTTAAAATGCATGTAATTAGGCCATTAAATATGCAATATTTTGTGCTCAACAGCAACTAAAATGATCTATTGACATATCCCCTAGAGAATCTGTTCATACGACACATACATGTGCACATACTCGAGAAAGGATCTTAGTCCATCTTTGATTTGATTTTGAGCCTTAGCCATTTCTTTTACAAAATTATATCCTTAGTTAGCCATGCTTGAGCCTTTAATGTATGATCTTTTCCAAGTAACCCATATGATAACCAAGCCACATGGAAATATACTTGACATACCTTTGCTATCTAATTTTCTTACACCCTCTTATAAATCAGTATGATATATAAATGCAAGAGAAAGGAAAAAGGCTATGGTGGTTGCTTTTCAATGAAAATAAAATTCGATGGAAACAATTAAAAGAGAAAAGAAATGGAAAGACAAGAAATTGTCAAGAAAGTAAAAAATGAAAAAAAGAAATACCATTTCTAGACAAAATGTCAAAAATCTAGAAAGAGGTGTGCTACACTACATAATGAAAGGATATCTTTTAAAATCCATTGACGTCGTTTCCTTAGCCATTGACCTCTAGCCACATTACAACCTGTAAAAAGCCCTAATTGATCTCAAGTTTGATGCATGTGTGGGTTGTCAACAAAAAAATTGGGGTATGTTAAATAGTATTTCTTTATTTGCATCAATATTCCTCCATGAGATTATGCCAAAACATGACTAGTCTGTTTCCTTAAACTTCATTCCCATACTAATTGTGCATGAGATTTTTTTGATTAGCCTTCTTCTGATCACATGCCCATTGAGAGACAAGTCATTATAATCGGAGCGAACTTTTGCTGAGAGCATTCTAAGAGAGGTTTGTAAAATCAAAGCTATCCATGGAATGTGGTGAAATAGAATGTTTGTTATATAACAATCTTTGTTGCTAGAATGATCATTCCTACAGCTTCATGGAATTCCAAATGCAACATGATAGATGCTAATTTTTGCATAGAATAAATACCAATGAAAGAGGAGTGTGCGCGAGATAAGTCAAAATTGAGGGTTGGGTGTCCCAATGACCATAATGTTAACTCACTCTGATAACAATCTCATATACACATTTGTTCTACTAAAGTTTATGGCTAGCTTCACTGAAAACCCTCACGAGACTACACTCATCTGCCAGGGTAAACCAAGTGGTTTAACAACTTGTTGTATATGGTAAATGCAACTGGAAGACCTACGAAAATGACATTGATTCACATTCAATTGATGTTGTATTGCTAGACACTAGCAATATTTAGGTTAGGGGTGTAATTAGTAGTTAAAATCAACATATTACTATGCCTTTTTAAGACTAATTATACTTTGATAGAGTTTAAATGATGACATTTCAGGACATAAATTGAACAAAGGTCCAAATACAATGAATATCAAACTTTCATGCAACACCAGCATGCCATGGAGCAAAATTGGAGAAGCATGGAACAAAGTAAGAACGTTCGAACGCCAACTCACATTCAAACGTCCCCTTGAATTATTTGAGGACCAGAATGCTGAGATATGGCGTGTTGCAGCCATGAAGGAAAACACTGAGGTACTTGAGTACCACGTTCGAACGCCAATTCGCATTCGAACGTCCCCTTGAATTATTTGAGGACCAGGATGCTGAGTGCAAAGTGTCAAGTTGTGCACGGAGTGTTGAAATGGATTTCACAGAAGACCACAGGCCACTTGAGTGGGAAGGTCAGACCCCACCAGGTGTTCGAACGCCCATCAAGCAAAGATAGAAGCAATGTTCGAATGCCAGACAACGTTCGAACATTGTCCCCAAAAAGGCTACAGAGCGGTTGTTTTTTTCTCCGAACATTAGGGCTTTCACTTTTGGACTTTGCTAGCCTTATACTTTTTTTCCACACTACCTTGTCCCTTGATCTTTGCCTATAAATACTCCCATTTTGGGAGCTTCCAAAGAAAGGGAGATCAATTAACTATAATTGTTGTGTAAATTAAAATGATTAACTAATCAATTATGTAAGATAAAACAACTAAACATTATAAATTATAGTTTGTGCGAAAATTAAATTTTGAATACTTTATGTTTAAATTACAGGGTCAAATGTAAGAATTGTAACACCCTAAAAATCGGGGGTCCTTAATTTAACAAAATTCGGGCAGAGTCCCCTTTGTACATGGAGCTCTACCCAAAAATAAAACCTGTGCAATTATACTACATTGACCACACCAAGTCCATGTATGAATAAATATTGACCACATCGGGTCCATTTATCCATCACAAAATAAAATTTCATTCACCATATGTAATATCCATAATATCATCCCAAAAAGAATAGGCCAAGCTATGACAATTACATTCTAAAAGAATTACACTCAAACTTAGCAACGCAATAAACAAAATACTAGACTATACATGATCGTAAATAAATTCCCTAATCTAGCACAAAAATAAACTATAGCTCTAGATGTCCACCAAGGGATCTAGGTTTCCCTCTGGTGGAACCTCCCAATTACCTGGCTTGTTAACGCGGGGATCTTCCTCTAGCACTAAATCTGAAAAAAAAAAAAAACAATATTGGTAGGGAGTGAGTACTAAGCTCTGTAGGAAAATCCTGCCAAACTCTAAGAAAGTTTGGAAAACGTAGAAAACGGTGAGTCTCATTTCACAAATAACATACATAAATTTTGAAAGAAAACATGATATTTTCAAAAAATCTCAAGTTTATACATTAACAATAATTAAATGCAACAGTAAAGCCAATCTCCCCATAAATAACCATTCCTAGGACTAATTGATTAGCACACAACTTTGTATATTCTGAGATGCTAATCAACTCATTTTGTGTGCTTTTAAGCTTTAAATGATATAGAGTATGATAATTGAAGTCTTAACGCCATGTGGTTGTACTTGCAGTTGAATGGAGACAATCATTGTTTTAAACACCCTCCCACACCTCTTGGGTTGAAGGAAATTGAAAAGATAGGTTGAGGATAGCTCGGGAGCAAAGAAATCAAGAGTTGGAGATAAGGAAGCAGAACTGTACCGGTACCATATGGTACCGGTACCCAAAACCTACTGGAATAAGGGTACCGGTACCCTGTACCGGTACCACGTTCCTGACGTGCCCAAATTCTACAGATCTGCTCAGCTGTTTTGAGGGTCCCACCAGTGCGACTCCACCACTTTTCTGACACACCCAGGATACTGATCAGCGTGCCCTCTCCTTCCCTTGAACCCTGAAGCTACAACATTTAATGAAGGGTGAGAAAGAAGGGTAAAAACAACCCCTGACATGGGTCTGGCCCTAGCTGCCCCTACCCCCTTTGGTTGACTGCCACCTCCAGAGGGTCAGCCATGTTCTCTTGCACGATTTTGGAGGGGAGCTGCTTACTTCTCCAGAAAGAGGGCTTGGAATGTATGATTATTACATTTTGTATTTTATGAAATATAGAGAGCGAAGCTCTGGGGGAGAAGGAGATGAATAGTGATTCTAGAGAGAGAAAGTGATGTTTTTCATGTATTCTCCATTGTTTTAGCTTGGAATGTTTTGTAAGGATCTTGAGAACTTCTTTGAATGCTAGTTCATTTATGTTGGTTCGTAGTTTAATGCTCATTTCAATGCTTTACCATTAATGTTCTCTAGTTCTTCATTTTTTATTGATTCAAAATGGGTTTTCATCTTTTTCAAACTTAGCTTGTGAGTTATTGCATTTAGTTACTCTAGACCTTCATTTCATTACAATGCACTTTCATTACATAGTCATTCTCATTTCATGAATAGCTAAATTTTCTAGTTGACAAGACCAAGGGGGATCTCTCTTTGGGTACACCATTTCAACTCTTTCTCCACCCTCCCTTTAGAGTCAAATGGTTTGTTTTGACCAGATTGAAGGTGGGTGATTCGATGAGACTTTGATAAACCGTAGGCCTAGTCACGGTTTATGCTTAGATACTCACCGATATCATTCCCGGCTTTCCGTGAATCAAACATTCATTCATACACAATCGGAGGAATGGGTTGAGTTGAGGTGACATACCCATTGGAGTAACCTCTTGGACTTGCCAACACTTGTTTCCCATTAGATTCTCATTAGCTCACACTTCACCAACCAAATCGCAAGACAAAATATTTTTACATTTTTGTGTTTCACCAAATCACTTTAAACTTGACACACTTCCTTCCCTGTGGATACGACCTTGGAATACTCTTCCAAGTATCACACGACACACGAAAGTCTCCTTGCGATTGAGGAGCATTTTTGTGCATACGCATTCCATTCTACATCATTCCATTTCCCTTGCCTCATTGCCCTTTCTTTTGACACTATCCCTAGGAAAAGAAATCTTTCTTCCCCGACCATACATTGTATCATTTGAGGGAGAGTAATTAGGGGTTAGTTGAGGTTAGGTATTTCAATCAATCACTAATTATTCCCACAACAATTTTTAAGATAATTATATCCAAAAGATAACGCAATAAACAATAACCACAATGTCTCTCAAGTCTGATGTAAGAGAATTGCTTGGATAAACACATAGAGAATATCCTGGCCCACACATACAAATCCTCGCAAGGATATCAACTTTGGGTGGGGCGCCTACCAATGCATTGTCCCATACCAATGCACTGCCAATAACGAATCTGACCCAGGCATAGTATACTAATCATCTGACACGGCACCCATGAGCTAATAGTGGTATGGTCCTGACAAGGAACCAACCCCACTACGAGTGGTAGGAAAAGTTCAAACCCGCACGGACTAAGAACCACACACATCCACCCTCTCTGTGATACTCGGTCAGTGGCCATCCATGTTGATCCAAACACCTCCATAAGATACAATCCCCAACAATTTCTCAACAAAAGTTCATAATTCTCAAAATTTTCAAAATTTCTCGTATGTTATCCAATAGAACCATGTAAGAAAAATAGGCAAGGGATCAACATCAATATAATTTTATTGTTTAATGGAAAGCATAAAGTTTGGAATTCAAGAACAAAAGAAAATATGGAGAGAAAAATCTAAGGTTTGAAGATGAAAAAGAGAGCTTTAATGGTTACCCAACCATCACATTGTTTAAAACATGACATTTATTGCTAGAATGGCAAGAATTAAAGATTTTATAACATACATATTGAATTTAGAGTCAAAATAGTACATATATACATAAGCCCTAGCCTCAATGTAAGAGAATGAGAATAAATTCCTACCTTGAATCAAAATTCTAGGCAAGAACCCAAGCTCTAGTGACTTCATTTTTCCCTTTTCTTCCTCCCTTAATTTTTCTCTAGGGTTCCAAGAGGTGTGGGGGTGAGAGTGGAGTGAAAAGAATGGGACTAAATGGGATGAAAATGGGGTTTTAAACACAGCAACCCCAAATTTCACTGTTCATGGGCTGTTTTAGTGTTTCTCCAAAATTTACGGTTTTACCACTAAAATCTCCAATTTGATCCATATGACTACCCTAAGGTTTTTCGACATTCCGGATTCATTTTTAATGTTATTTAAACCTAAAAATATTTATTTTTATGAGTTATCTCCAAACTAAAATAAATTTACACTTGAAACATGAAAATTACTATTTTATTCTTCCGAACCGCTATATGTGTTAAATGGTTATTCCAAGTTTTTCGGATCTCACAAGTTCAATGATAATATTATTTTGACCTGTAAAAATTAATATTTTTACTTAGTTACCCTTATCAACATTAAACACTTCAAAAAATTAAATTTCACAATCAATTTGCCTCCATAGTAACTATTTATACTATTGAAATTTAGAGGGTTCATGCATACCTTATCACCTATATTAGCATTTCAAAGATACTTACTTGCCATATAAAGATAAGAGTGTGGGGGTTTACATAAATACCAGAAAATACGAGGCAATTTCGCAAAGCTTGAAACTACAAAAGACTAAAAGGCAAATATAGTAAAGAAAGGATCAGCCCAAGACACATGGATCAATAAGAAGAAGACACATGGCAGCCCAAGAATGCAACACATGAACCACTGCAAGACATCACCATTCCAGAATGGTGGTGAAGGGGTCCAAACCCCCCTTGGCCGTGAACTTCCCCCCTATAAATAGGGGCCTTTTCTTCACTCTCTCGATACTTCTTTCCAAGACCAACTCCTCCCTTCCTGAAGCTGCCGACCACAAGAGCTTCAAAGAGAGAAATCCTTAGGGAAAAAGAGAGAAAGAAAAATAAAGAGATAGTTGAAAGTTGGTCCGTGATACACTTTTACCGTTACTCTGTATTTCTGCATTTCTATCTTTCGATTCGGATAGTTGAACTACCGCCACTTTTGTATCTTTAATGATAATAAAGGTGGTTGTGTTTCAATTGTTCCTTGTGAAAGAAGTTTTATTTTTAGTTGTAATGAATACTATCCGCACTATTTGCTTGTCTGTAGCAATGGAGCATGGTAGAACCTTCAAAATAGGGTAAGCATATGTATAATATTGGTTAGATTATGAAAAAGCTGATGTTTTATTTATTTGATTATTTATATATGTATTATATGCTTAATGCATGATACAGTAATGTACGTAATTTTGGTGTTATGCCTAGAATTATGTCATCACTGTATCATAAGACCCGCCAGTTAAAGATCTACGGTGTTCTTATCGGTATGACTTGTTCTCCATCGGAACGCTGATGATTTTTTACCGATGTGTGGTGCAAAACCTAAATGATCCTCACAGGTTATTAGGGTAGTTTAATTATTATGTCTAACTATATTGCCAGTTTAACAACTACGGTGTTCCTACTGGTATGACTTGTCCTCCACCGAAACGTTGTGGATGTTTAACTGGTATATATATATATATATATATATTACAGATGACCTGTTGAGTAATTCAAGTAATCTCATGAATGGCTTGTTCTTTTGGTTCACTTGAATTAGTTAATTGACACATCTATAACCAACTTTCCTAAGAAGTTGTTGTGTTATGCTATATTATCACCAGTTAACCTAAGAAGTGGTTGTGGTATGGTTTATTATATATGCACTTACAATCATGAGATCAAGTGAATAACTCAAGTATTCCTCATGAATGACTTGTCCTTTTGGTTTACTTAGGTTAATCAATTGACATGGATATAACTAGCTTTCCTAAGAAGTTGTTGAGTTATGATTTATTACCACCAATTAGCCAAAGAAGCGGTTGTGTTATGGTTTATATACATTAGACCTACCAATTGACTGTCCATCAAAAATGGAAGTTAATTGTTGTGAGGTAGCATTTTCAATAATTAACCAATATGAAGTATATGGATCCCTAAATTGAAGGGTATCTTTTATATTCCTGTCATTAATCTGTTTTATCTTCACACTTTATTTATTTATTCATTTAAACTAGTTGTTAAACTAAGCTCACATCACAAGCTATCAAACAATACACTACTTCAAATAGTAATTTCACTATTTTTATTTATTTTATTGTCTAAATTACTGAAACTATTCGTGGGATGGATACTTGGACTTAAAACCGAAAAAACTATAATTCGACCACTTATACTTGGGTGTATAATATAATATAAATTAGAAACACTAAAAAGTGCGAATCAAATTTTTGGCGCTGTTGCCGGGGAGTTATAGTAATTTAAAAAAATAAAAAAATTACAATAATATATTTGTTTGTTTGTTTTGTATGTTTATAGTTTGTTTGTTTGTTTTCAATAGTCTGTGTCTGTTCATTCATCAGTAGGTTCTGTAAATCAGTCAACTCCTTCATCTTCATCATCTTCATAATCAAAATCTACACAAGAATCCTTTCACTTAAGTATGGCTGAAAACGTACCTAGGGAGGAAGAAGCTAGAAAATAGGAAGTAGTTCAAAAAACTCGATCATTAAGAGAATATCTACATCCTACAAGAACTAATGTCCCTTCATGTTTTGCTTTTCCAATAGACGCTCCAAATATTAATATCAAGCTAGGAACAATACAGTTACTACCACAGTTTCAAGTTTTAGAAGATGAAAACCCCTATGTTCATATAAAAGAATTTGAAGAAGTCTGTGGAACTTTGTAAGATAACTCTGAAATAATCAAATTAAAATTTTTTCAATTTTCTTTGAAAGATAAAGCGAAACTATGACTTAACACTTTACGGGCAAATTCCATCAACAATAGGCAACTTTTACAAACTGATCTCTTTAAAAAGTTTTTTCCTATGCATCGTACTAATGCATTAACACGTTAAATAATGAATTTTACTGTAAAAGAAAAAAAAATTATCAATGTTAGGAAAGATTTAAAGATCTTCTCCAAGCTTGTCCACATCATGCATTTAAAAACTGGACTTTAGTTGGGTTTTTTTATGATGCCCTTCCTTATTCAGAGTCAAATGAATTTTAATACTCAAACAAATCAAGCATTCAATGAATTTAAATCTCAAACTTCACAGAGTATTGAAGATATCAAAAGTCATCTAGCTAAGTTGGCTCAGTTCTTAAGTGTTTCAGAGAAAGGAAAGTTTCCATCTCAACCTAAACCTCCACAAATTCAGAACCAAGCTAATACTGTCATTTGAAACTTCTCTAAGTCAAGTACAAGGTATCACAACACTAAGAAGTGGTAAGAAAATTGATAAAACTATTAGACCCAAAATTCCAAAGAAGATACGTGAGTCAATTCTTATAAACAAACCACTTGATTCTGAACCTTTAGTCGAAAAGCAATCCGGAATACAAAGTGAAAAAGATCCTCCATGTCATATTCCTTTACCTTTTCCCCAAAGGGTCAAGACCTAATTAGCAATTTTCTATTTTTGTTATCTTATATAGTAAGAATAATGTTTAATTTAAGTTGAGGGGTGTGGGTGTGAATTTACTTATATTTGTGTTTTGTATGTTCTATGTTTTTTTTTATAAATTTTGTTCGTCTATGTGACTAGAAGACATTAGAGAACCGAATAGTGAGTCAATTTTCAATAATTGTTTGAGTCGTTTTTAAATTTTTATTAAAAAATGGATGAAAAATTATTTTGGTTAAGTTTAATTTTATTACGTCATTTTCTAAAAGATATAAATGCGTTGATCATGCAAAAAGCTAGATATGTTAGAAATTTAGAAATTTTTGAAAGTCAAGCACGACCTCTGTGCTAAAAAAGTGCATATGCTAAACACCGACGAGCAAATCATCTTTGTGCTTGTGTAAGATGTGGTCGTATAGAACATTTGAGACGATATAATAAGTGTGTCGAACCAATTTCAAGTCGAGCGTTAGATCGTTTACGGTAGATTAAGGATGGGCAGAGCAATGAAAATCCTGGGACACCATCCTATTCTGCTCCGATGTTAACTAGATTCTTGAGGAATGAAATTAATAGTGTCACTAGTGTTATTGATCGAGATAGTTCTGATACTGACTGAATATGACCAACGAAAAGTATAGTTTTAGGTATAGTTGTAAATAAATATAAATAACCGTGCGACTCAGCCAAGTCACCGACCTAGCTCACTCAAGTCCACTCGTCAACCACTTAATGCGATGTTCCTGTGCATATGCAATGTAATGTTTCATTACAACCATAATACAATGTTCAATGTGCTATGTATGCCATGTGAACTATTTTCAACACATTTCATATAACACATGACAAATTATATCAAAAGAATATAATTCTCATAATTCTCACAATGTCGATGTATAAACATGTACATATCAACATTTTATCTAGAACCAAAGCTCAAGCATGCCATCATATATCATGTAATAACACACTCAATTTCTCGAAGCATTAAGTAAACACATAGCATGCCCACAATTCACATAATTCAAAAAATTACCTTAGGCAATTTCTACACACCCATTTCAAAATAGCATTTAATCTACTTAATTTTCAATACCCATTTTCCCAATTTCTCATCAATAAGCAAGTGATATACATAATTAACAACCTACCCATTTCAATCTAACATTCTAGGTTGTAAATAAACCTAAATAGAAGAAACCATACCTTTTGAAGCGTAAGGAATAACCTTAGGAAGCTCACCTTTCCCTCTATTCTCTATCAACTGAATTGGCTGAGTAAAAATGGGAGAAAATATGATTTTCTCCCCTATTTATATTTTCTAAATGCTTGGTCCACAACGCGCCATAGGTCCCTTTTTCCTAGGTCTATTTTTATCCCAAAACGATTAAATTTTGCTCCGGTTCAAGTTCAAAATTTTTTTACTTTAACTTACCTTCATTTATTTTCCAAAATTTATAATTTTCTTAAAAATTTTGTATCTGGGTCACCCGAGACCCGATTGCCTCGTAAAACGCAAAAAATTCGACTATCTCAAAATTCAACGAAATTTGAAGGGGTAGATAGATTTTGCGAGAGGAATCCAACGGTGAGGTCCGTTTGGTCATCCGAGCTCTACAAAATTTCAGGTTTACAACCCGACTCGTGGTGACAATTTATTGTTTTGCCCTGTATTCAAAAAAGTTCAAATTTTTCTCAGGTTTTACATTCTTCTCCCTTTAAAAGAGTTTCGTTCATGAAATTCCTACACACATGCACACTTAACCACATGCATATTCAACAAGTAACCTTATACTTAAAATTGTCAACATGTACCTCCATCCTCGGACAAGAAAGAATAATTGGTGCGAATGATTTCCTCACACTCCCATGTCGCCTCCTCCACCCCTCGGGGCTGCCATAAACCTTCACTAATCTTACAGTCTTGCCTCACAAAACTTACTTCCAACAATCCATGATACGTACCGGTCCCTCCTCGAAGGTCTCATCCGCATCAACAATTAGCTCACCCCAATCCACTACATGTGTCAGATCAGGATTATATTTCCAGAGCATGGAGAAATGAAATACTGCGTGAACACCCGATAAATTTGGCGGCAACACCAATCTATAAGCCACTGGACCCACCCTCTCAAGTACCTCGAAAGATACGATAAACCTCGGCAACAACTTTCCTGGCTTCCCGAACCCAACCACTCCCCTCTTAGGCGTCACTTTCAAGAAGACTTGATCTCCCACCTCAAACTCCAGAGATCGCCGCCGTCTATCGGCGTAGCTCTTCTATCGGCTTTGAGCATTGAGAAGACGCTTCTGTATCAAGTGCAGCTTCTCCGAGGCGTTTCTAACCAATTCTGGACCCGTAGAGGGTCTTTCTCCCACCTCTATGCCATCTGAATGCTCGTCTGATAACTATTGTTATAGGCGAACTCCACTAAGGGTAAATATTCTTCCCAGCTACCCTTGAGATCTAGGACGCATGCCCGCATCATGTCCTCTAGATGGTCCTCTCCCATTGACCGTCCATCTGGGGATGAAATGTTGTACTCATTGTCAACTGTGTCCCCATGGCTCGCTGGAAACTCTCCCAAAAGTGAGTTGTAACCCTGAAGTCCTGGTTTGATACTATAGATACGGGCACCCCATGTAATTGGACTTTCTCCCCTATATATAACTTCCAGAACTCCTCCAACCTGGAGATCATTTGCACAGCCAAAAAGTGTGTCGACTTGGTGAGCCGGTTCACTATCACCCCCACTACATCATGTCGCCGCGATGTTTGTGGCAAGTGGGTCACAAAATCTATCGTGATATGCTCCCATTTTCACGCATCCACCTCCAAGGGCTGGAACAAGCCTGCTGGTCTTTGATGTTCAGCCTTAACCTGTTGACACATGAGACATCTTCTGATAAAATTGCCAACTTGCCTCTTCATCCCATTCCAATAATATTGGCGACGAAGATTGCAATGCATCTTTGTGCCGCCTGGATGTACTGTAAAATGGGAGTAATGGAACTCCCTAAGGATCTTCTCTCTCATATCTACCATCTGGAGAACAATAACTCTTCCCCTATACCGAAGACTGCCATCCGAGTGAATGGTCCATCCTTCGTCACCGGTACCCGCCACCATCTAGCCCCTAATGGACAATAACTCCGTATCCTACCCCTGGGACTCAATCACCATGCATAGTAGAGAAAGGGTTGCCACTAAACTCCCCAAAGTGCCCTGAGCCTGACCCCTGTAGTGTAGTCCGAACTGTCCCATAGTCTCAAGCATCTACCACTCCCGAGAAGCCACACTAGCCACTACTCCATGTGACTTCAGGCTGAGTGCATCAGCCACCATATTTGCATTATGAGGGTGGTAATGCAAAGTGAAGTCATAATCCTCCAAGTAATCCAGCCACCTACGTTGTCTCATGTTGAGGTCCTGTTGTGCAAAAATGTATTTCAGACTTTTGTGGCCTGAAAACACCTCAAACTTCTCACCATACAAATAGTGGCGCCAATCCTTCAAAGCAAAGACAATGGCCGCCAACTCCATGTCGTGTGTAGCATAGTATTGCTACTGGTTCTTTAACTATCGAGATCTATAAGCCACCACCCTCCCGGACTACATCAAAACACAGCCCAGTTCGTCCTTCGTGGCATCACAATACACTGTGCATCTCTGCCCCCTTTTCGGCACAATCAAAATAGGAGCTGAAGTAAGCTTCCCCTTTAACTCCTGAAATGCCTTCTTGCAGGAATCATTCCACTCAAACTTGACCTTTTTTCGGGTTAACCTCGTCATAAGGGCAGCTAATCGGGAGAAGCCCTCGATGAACCTCCTATAATACCCCACCAATCCCAAGAAACTATGTATCTCAAAGACTGACTTCGGCCTCTCCCAATTCATTACCACCTCAACCTTCTCCGGGTCCACGGATACTCATAAAGTCAGCAGGACGTGTCCCAAGAACTTTACCTCTGTGAGCAAAAATTCACACTTGCTGAATTTGCCGTACAAATAATGCTCCCTCACAGTCTGGAGAACAATCCTCAAGTGACCCTCATACTCCTTAGTTTTGGAGTAGATCAGGATGTCGTCAAAAAATTTCACAATGAACCGATCTAAATAGGGTTAGAACACCCTATGCATGAGATCTATAAATGTCGCCGGGGCATTTGTCCACCCTAATGGCGTCACCATAAATTCAAAATGCCCATACCGTGTTTTGGATGTCGTCTTAGGGATATATTTCTCCCTAGTCCTCAACAGATGGTAGCCTATTCGGAGATCTATCTTGGAGTAGACCCTCGCTCCCCTCAGCTGATCAAACAGGTCATCAATCCTCAACAAAGGGTAACTATTCTTGATAGTGATCCAATTCTTCCCCCTTACATTCTTCCTCGGGTTTTACATTCTTCCCATATTAAAAGAAATTCATCCTTGAAATTCATACACGCATGCACACTTAACCACATACATATGCAACAAGTAACCTTATACTTAAAATTATAAACATGTACCTCTATCCTTGAACAAGAACAAATAATTGGTACGAATGGTGTCCTCACGCTCCCATGTCACCTCCTCCACCCCTCGATGCTGCCATAGCACCTTCACTTATCTTAAAGTCTTACCTCACAAAACTTGTTCTCGACAATCCATGATACGTATGGGTCCCTCCTCAAAGGTCCCATCCGCATCAGCAATCAGCTTACCTCAATCTACTACATGTGTCGGATCTGGAGTTTACTTTCGTAGCATGAAGATATGAAATACTGCATGAACACCCGACAAATTTTGAGGCAACGCCAATGTATAAGCCACTGGACCCACTATCTCGAGTATCTTGAAGGGTCCGATAAACCTCGACGGCAGCTTTTCTTGCTTCCTGAACCTGACCATTCCCCTCTTAGGCGTCACTTTCAAGAAGACGTGATATCCCACCTCGAACTCTAAAGATCGTCGTTGTCTGTCGGCGTAGCTCTTCTATCGACTTTGAGCTGTGAGAAGATGCTTCCGTATCAAGTTCACCTTCCCCGAGGCTTCCCTAATCAATTCTGGACCCGTAGAGGGTCTCTCTCCCACCTCGGTCCAACAAACCGAAGAACGGCAAGGCCTCCCATACAGTGCCTCATAGGGTGTCATTTGTATGCTCGTCTGATAACTATTGTTATATGCGAACTCCACTAAGGGTAAATCTTCTTCCCAACTACCTTGGAGATCTAGGACGCATGCCTGTAGCATGTCCTCTAAAATTTGGCAGGTCCTTTCCAACTGACAGTCCGTCTAGGGATGAAAGGTTGTACTTATCGTCAACTGCGTCCCTATGACTTGCTGAAAACTCTCCCAAAAATGAGCTATAAACATGAGGTCCCGGTGTGATACTATAGATATGGGCACCCCATGAAACTGGACTATCTCCCATATATATAACTCACAGAACTCCTCCAACTTAAAGGTCATTCGCACCGCCAAAAAGTGCTCGTACTTGGTAAGCCGGTCCACTATTACCCATACCGCATCATTTCCCCACATTGTCCATGATAAGTGGGTCACAAAATCCATTGTGTTATGCTCCCACTTCCACTCAGCCAACTCCAAGGGCTGGAGCAAACCTGCTGGTCTCTGATGTTCAGCCTTAACCTGCTGATACATGAGACATCTTCTGAAAAAATCGCCAACTTGCCTTTTCATCCCATTCCAATAATATTGGCGACGAAGATCACGATACATTATTGTGCCACTTGGATGTACAGTAAAATGGGAGTAATTAAACTGCCTAAGGATATCCTCTCTCAAATCTGCCAATTAAGGAACCACAACTCTTCTCCTATACCAAAGACTACCATTTGAGTGAATGGTCTAGCCCTCGTCACCGGTACTTGCTTGTACCCGGCCCCTAATATACAATAACTCTGTGTCCTGCCCCTGGGACTCAATCTCCCTACATAGTAGAGAAGGGGTTGCCACTAAACTCCACAAAGTGCCTTGAGGTTGACCTCTGTAGTGTAGCCCGAACTGTCCTACAGTCTCGAGCATCTGCCACTCCCGCGAAGCCACTACTCCCTGCGACTTCCGGCTGAGTGCATCAGCCACCATTTTTGCTTTACCAGGGTGATAATGCAAAGTGAAGTCATAATCCTCCAAGTACTCCATCCACCTACATTGTCTTATGTTGAGTACCCGTTGTGTGAAAATGTATTTCAGACTTTTGTGGTCTGAAAATACCTCAAACTTCTTACCATACAAATAGTCGCGACAATCCTTCAAGGCAAAAACAATGGCCGCAAACTCCATGTCGTGTGTAGCATAGTTTTACTCATGGTTCTTTAACTGCCGAGATCCATAAGCCACCGCCCACCCGGACTACATCAAAACACAACCTAGTCCGTCCTGCGAGGCATCACAATACACTATGTATCTCTACCCCTTTTCTAGAACAATCAAAATAGGAGTCGAAGTAAGCCTCCCCTTTAACTCCTGGAATGCCTTCTTGCAGGAATTATTCCACTAAAAGTTGACCTTTTTCTGGGTTAATCTCATCATAGGAGCAGCTAATTGAGAGAAGCCCTCGATGAACCTCCTGTAATACCCTATCAATCCCAAGAAACTATGTATCTCGAAGACTGACTTCGGCCTCTCCCAATTCATTACCACCTCAACCTTCTCCGAGTCCACAGATACCCCCAAAGTCGACATGACGTGTCCCAAGAACTTTACCTACATGAGCAAAAATTCATACTTGCTGAACTTAGCGTACTACTGATGGTCCCCCAAGGACTGGAGAATAATCCTCAAGTGACCCTCATGCTTCTCCTCAGTCTTGGAGTAGATCAGGATGTCGTCAACAAATACCACGACAAACTAATCAAAATAGGATTGGAACAACCTATGCATGAGATCTATGAATGTCATCGGGGCATTAATCAACCCTAATGGCATGACCGTAAATTTAAAATGCCCATATCATGTTCTAAATGTCGTCTTAGGAATATCTTTCTCCCTAATCCTCAACTGATGGTCGCCCATTCAAAGATCTATCTTGGAGTAGATCCTCGCTCCCCTCAACTGATCAATCCTCGACAAAGGGTACCTATTCTTGATAGTGACTTGATTCAACTGCCGATAGTCTTATACACAGCCGTAGTGTCTTATATTTCTTCTTGGCAAACAATATCGGAGCTCCCTAAGGCAAAGTGCTCAGTCTAATAAAACCCTTGTCCAAGAATTCTTGTAACTAGACCTTGAGTTCTTGAAACGTAGCCATTCTATGCGGAGTTATAAAAATACAAGAAGTATCAGGATGCAACTCAATATTGAAGTCTACATCTCTATGGGAAGGTAATCCCAGTAGTTCATCCCAAAACACATCCTCATACTCACAGAAACTTGAGGTAGGCCTAATTCCTGTCTTACCTCGTCCTCTAGAGTAAAGCTAGCATGCTAAACTATCAAATGTCCATGCCATTGAGAGTCATACACGACTTGGGCAAAGCATTGTGTTTTTCTCCCTGAAACTTAAAACAAACACCATCGGTGTGTAAGCAGTAACTCTTCCAATCACAATCAATGACGACCCAATGTGCTGCCAACCAGTCCATCCCCAGGATGACATCAAATTCTGACATGCCCATGACCCTAAGGTCCACAGTGAGTAGAATCTATGATATCTCGAACTCATAACCCTGACATATCTGATCGACACACATCCTTGCTTTGAGGGGTGAATTAACGTACCACGACTTTTCCAACATATCCACTTCTAAGCTTAAGTCTCTAACACATGATGCAAAAATGAATGAATATGATGCACCAGAGTCAAATAGCATCCTAGTTCATAAGTAAGAGAGTAGAAATATACCCTGAATGACTAACTGAACCACTAACTCAATCTGAGGTGTGATGGCGTTCACACGCCCCTGGGTCCCCAGTGTTTTAGCCTGCATGCCCTATCCTTGACCTTGACCCATTTCCTAGCCCATCTAGCCTAAATGTGGTATTCTCGCTCGGAAGGTAATAGGGGTCTGAGTGGTGCCCTAAAATTGGTACTGACTTCTCTGGCCCATGATGGGGTAGGGAGGAATGTAGTGTGTCTGTGGTTGCCCCACTGAGGATTGGGACTGAGAAGTCCCATAACCTTGGGATCCCAGCCTTTGAGGACAATCCCGCTAAGTGACCCAGCTGATGGCAATGAAAATAAGTCTTCTCGCCTGCCTGATAGGTCATCCTGAAGTTTCCCCCACTTTGAGAGGATTGACCTTGGCCTTGGCCTTGATAACCACTGCCATGTCCATATGGTCCATATGGAGTAGAAGTCCTCTGGTCCTTCCCCTAACTAGAAGAAGAGGATTGGCCTTCCTTCTTCTTGTCCTTAGCACCCGCCCCCCAGATGCTTCGTACGTCTTCAACCTCTCTCTTTATAGCCATAGCTATTTCGACCATTGTATCCAAGCCTTGCAGGCGGAGGCCCACAATCTTTCCCCGGATGGATAATTTCAAACCATCCTCAAACTTTCTTACTTTGGCCATATTTGTGGCCATATAATCATCTACAAAATGGGCTAGCTCGATGAACTTAGCCACATACTCCATCACCGTCATTGTGCGCAACTTCAAATCTAGGAATTTTTGAGCCTTTTCATGCCGACTGGCCATTAGGAAGTACTTGCCTATGAAGAGCTCCTAGAACTCTTCCCATGTCATCGCCTCTAAGTTCTTTAAGGCTGTCACCCAATCCCACCACAACTAGGCTTATCTCTCCTACTAGAATGCAACTAGTCTCACCTTGGTGGCATCTGAGACTATCTTCATTGCCCCTAAGATCTTATTGACTTGCCGGAACCAAAGGTCGGCCACCATCGAATTCGGCCCTCCCTTAAAAACTAGATGTTTGTGTGCCTTAACCATGCATATAATTCACATAACAAAAGTAAAACCCGAGTAAATTTGAACTTTTCTGAAAAAGGAAAAAATGGTAATATGGCACTATAATGCGTATTTAAAATACTCATGTTCTAGACTTCGGATGAGAAAACGGAGTTCTCCATTGGACTCGTGTCTCGAAATCTAGTCACCCTGACGAATTTCATTGAATTCTAAGATAGTCAAACTTTTTACACATCGTTCGAGATGACTAGGTGGCGCATGACCTCTCAACGGTTGATTGAAGGAAAATAGTTGTTGTTCCCTACCCCTCAACACCACCTTCTTTTGTGTATGACTTATGTGTGAAGGGAGTGTCACTCTCCCTCGGGATGATACAAGAGATAGGAAACAACGGAATGTGAATGGTGGGAAATGGATGAACAAAATATGTGTGAAATAAAAAGTGGAATGTGAACAAAAGTGCTCCCCAATAGCAAGGAGTCTTTTGTTGTCGGTGTTTTACTTGAAAAGTATTCCAAGGTCGTCTCCTCAGGGAAGGAAAGGGAATTTTGTCAAAGTGATTTTGTAAAAGTGAAAAGAAAGTGTAAAATCTTGTATTTGAGTTTTGTGTTTGGTTTGTAAATGAAAATGCAAGAAAACAAGTGTTGGCTAATCCAAATGATTCATTCCGATGGGAATACCAAATCAACTCAAAGCCTTCCTCCAATTGAGCATGAATGAACGATTGATTCGTGGGAAGCTAGGAACGAGATTGGTGAGTATCTAAGCATAACCCGTGACTAGGCCTACGGGATATCAAAGGCTCACCAACTGATCCACTTTCAACCCCGTCAAACCGAACCATTTGACTCAAAAGGGAGGAATGAAGAAGAGTTAAAATGGAATCCCCAAGAGGAGGTCTTCCCTTGGATTAGCCAACTTAAATCCTAACTACTCATATTAAAAGCAAGACATTCATAATGTAAAGAGACAAGGATGAAATGGAGATTAAAACTTAACTAAATGCAAGAAATCTTAAACTAAGAAGAGAAATCACACAATGCCCATTTTAAACTAAGAAATGAAGAACTTGAAAGCATAAATGGTGAAATCTAAGTTACACAACTAAACTTGAAATAGACTTGAAGTAAATGACATTAAGGTAATAAAATGAAGATTACAAGAGTATGAAAGCTTACTACAACAATAGCAAGTGAAATGGGAGAAGAAAATGCAAAAATGAAATTTACTATTCATCATCTTCAACCTTGGAACTCTCTCTATATCTACTCCTAAGCTTAGGTAGCCAACCCCCTCTCCTTAATGCTGAATATTGGAGAGTGTGTGTTTCATTTTCGTGCATGATGGTCCCCCCAGGTGTAAGAGCAAGCTTTCCCATCCATAGGGGGCTGAGTGATGGCTCTTGACAAGCTAGCCTGCAACCCCATGTGCAGTCCATTCCCCTCCCATGCTTCATTAATGCCAAGCCTCAAAAGTCCAAGGGCAGGTGTACAGTGTTGTGGGCGTGTCAGAAGAGTGGGGAAAAGTGCTGGTGGGACCCTCAAAACAGGAAGTCTGAGCAGCAGAAGGAGGAGCAGAACTACAGACTCTACCGGTAGGGTCTACTGGTAGGGTACTCTACCGGTAGGGTTTACTCCAGTAACGTAACCCTACCTGTAGCGTCTACCCGTAGCGTCTACCCGTAGGTTACTCTACCAATAGGATTTCTCTGCACTAGACCACCTCCGGTAGAAATGGCATAACTCTTGCTCTAACCGTTGGATTGAGCTAAAATTTTGACACGATACAGAAGACATCCAGATCAACAACTTTAATGTTTTGAACTTTTCCAGCAGATTCTGAGTAGATCATGGTCAAAATGGAGGATAACCGAGGCAGTGCTTCCCAGTGATATGGCATGTAACACCCTAAAATACACCCTGGACGACATTACATTCAATAACTATTCATACCATGAGAGCACTAAGATAAACCATCAATAAAGAAGACTTCATAATAATAATTCATACATTTACATCAATATCCCAAAAGAATATGTCATCTTTGGCCATTACATTCCCAATGAAAATTTACTATTATAGCACAGTGAAAATTACAAAAGAAATCTAGACTATACAGTGTTTCAAAAAAATATTCTAGTCTAGAACAAAAAGTAAACGACATCTCTAGATGTCCCATTCAGGATCCAAGTATCCCTCTAGTGAAGCCTCTCCAAGGTACGGCTCATTAGCACCGAGCTCATCCTCTGACCCAACATCTGAAAAATGTAATTTGTAGGGGGTGAGCATGAAGCTCTGTAGCCACATTTCTCCCAAACTCAAACAAGGTTTTAAAACATAGAAAACGGTCGGTCTAATTTCACAAGTAACATATATATAACCTTTGAAATAAAACAGGGGCATTTTAAAAGATATCTCAAGTTTAAACAGTAGCAATAATCAAATAAACGAATAAAAGGAGTTTAGCAACAATAACCAATATTCCAATTTAAGCTATTTAGAAAAAGGGCTTCTTCCCCATGCGTTGTCCCATACCAATGCATCGGCAAGAACGACCCAACTCATAATTTCAGGTATTTTCGGTTCATCTCCGTACCATGTATGATGATTGCTTCCCATGAATCTATCCCACGATTATACCTAGTCCACCAATCACAATCACAAGCACTTTAGAAAGGGGCGTCTACCATCACAATGGCAGTGACGAGTCCCTTCATAGGAAAAGTATATCATCCCTAGTTCGAACTCCAGGTGAACGATAGCGGTAGCATTCCCAAATGACAACTCACTACAAGTGTAAGTAACCATCTCACCCCCACTGGGATCAACTAACATTTACACTCTACGGCATCTCTGGAAGGCAACTCAAGTCCGTCACAACAACCATACAATGAAGAAAAAAAAAATATGCTCAATTCACAACCATTTCAAGGAATTACCAAATTCCACAATTTTTCTCACATGTGTCATATAATCGAATAATCCAAGAAAATATGCAAGAGATCATAATCTATACTATTTTGTTGTACAATATTCAACACTAAAGTTTTGAAATCAAGAATTAAGAACAATTTAAAGAAAAGTTCATCTCTCTTGGAATCTAGGGTTTTTAAGCAAGAAAAAGGATTCAAGGGTTAATCAAACAATAATATTGTTTAAATCATGGTAGTATTCATCACAAGGTATTAAGAAACAATGATTATATAGCATACATGTGTAATTTAAAGTGAAAATATTACATATATATAGGCCCTAGCCTCAATGTAAGTGAATAAGAGAAAACCCCCTACATTGAATCCAAGAGTTTTAAGCTAACCCCAAGTTCCAAAGATCTCCTTATTGTCTTCTCTTAGGGTTCCAAGAGGTGTGGGTAAAGGTGTAGTAAAAGTGTAGAAGAAGAGAGGAGAAGAATGGTGTTCTTGAGAAATTTTGGTTTTGATTTCTATAAGGTGTGAAGCTATCTTGATCTTGGTATTTTTCCCTTTCTTTATCTCCTCCTAGGGCTCTAGGATGTTTGTGGTGAGAATGAGATGAAGAATGGGGTAAATAGGGCTTGGAATGGGGTTTTGAAACTCAAAATCCCGACTTTTTAACTGTTCAGAAAGCTTCAGAGAAGCGGTACCGGTACTGGGTACCGGTACCGTTTAGCTACTGGTTTCGGGGTACTGGTACCATTTGACTGCCTTGACTTCCAGTACAGTTTTGAGATCTTTAGAGGTCGAATTGAAAATTTTTCATTAGAGACCCTTTTGTATCCCTTGATGTCCACTATCTACTGTAAAATTTTTAGATCAATTGGATATAAGGATAAAAAGTTATGGCCCAAATACTAAGAGGTGTCCAAAATATTTTATACC
>CM042187.1:28314694-28334832 GCA_023539305.1 Ilex asprella
CAAATTCAAGCCTAAGGTTTCTTCAACCTAGTCCTACCTTTCTAGTGAAAATCCATAACCTACAGCTCCCATGTAAGACCTAAAGCCTAAGCTCTGATACCATTACTGTAACACCCCAAAATACACCCTGGACGGCATTACATTCAATAACCATTCATACCATGAGAGCACTAAGATAAACCATTAATAAAGAAGACTTTATAATAATAATTCATACATTTACATCAATATCCCAAAAGAATATGCCATCTTTGGCCTTTACATTCCCAATGAAAATTTACTATTATAGCGCAGCGAAAATTACAAAAGAAATCTAGACTATACAGTGTTTCAAAAGAATATCCTAGTCTAGAACAAAAAGTAAACGACATCTCTAGATGTCCCACTCGGGATCCAAGTATCCCTCTAGTGAAGCCTCTCCAAGGTACGACTCGTTAGCACCGAGCTCATCCTTTGGCCCAACATCTGAAAAATATAATTTATAGGGGGTGAGCACGAAGCTCTGTAGCCACATTTCTCCCAAACTCAAACAAGGTTTTAAAACATAGAAAATGGTCGGTCTCATTTCACAAGTAACATATATATAACCTTTGAAATAAAACAGGGGCATTTTAAAAGAGATCTCAAGTTTAAACAGTAGCAATAATCAAATAAACGAATAAAAGGAGTTTAGCAACAATAACCAATATTTCAATTTAAGCTATTTAGAAAAAGGGCTTCTTCCCCATGCATTGTCCCATACCAATGCATCTGCAAGAACGACCCAACTCATAATTCCAGGTATTTTCGGTTCATCTCCGTACCATGTATGATGATTGCTTCCCATGAATCTATCCCACGATTATACCTAGTCCACCAATCACAATCACAAGCACTTAAGAAAAGGACGTCTATTATCACAATGGCAGTGACGAGTCCTTTCCTAGGAAAAGTATACCATCCCTAGTTCGAACTCCGGGTAAATGATAGCGGTTGCATTCCCAAATAACAATTCACTACAAGTGTAAGTAACCATCTCACTCCCACTGGGATCGACTAACATTTACACTCTACGACATCTCTGAAAGGCATCTCAAGTCCGTCACAACAACCATACAATGAGAAAACCAAAAATATGCTTAATTCACAACCATTTTAAGGAATTACCAAATTCCACAATTTTTCTCACATGTGTCATATAATCGAATAATCCAAGAAAATATGCAAGAGATCATAATCTATATTATTTTGTTGTACGATATTCAACACTAAAGTTTTGAAATCAAGAATTAAGAACAATTTAAAGAAAAGTTCATCTCTCTTGGAATCTAGGGTTTTTAAGCAAGAAAAAGGATTCAAGAGTTAATCAAACAATAATATTGTTTAAATCATGGTAGTAGTCATCACAAGGTATTAAGAAACAATGATTGTATAGCATACATGTGTAATTTAAAGTGAAAAGATTACATATATATAGGCCCTAGTCTCAATGTAAGTGAATGAGAGAAAATCCCCTACCTTGAATCCAAGAGTTTTAAGCTAACCCCAAGCTCCAAAGATCTCCTTCTTGTCTTCTCTTAGGGTTCCAAGAGGTGTGGGTAAAGGTGTAGTAAAAGTGTAGAAGAAGATAGGAGAAGAATGATGTTCTTGAGAAATTTTGGTTTTGATTTCTATAAGGTGTGAAGCTATCTCGATCTTGATGTTTTTCCCTTTCTTTATCTCCTCTTAGGGCTCTAGGATGTCTGTGGTGACAATGAGATGAAGAATGGGCAAATAGGGCTACGCATGGGATTTTAAAACCCAAAATCCTGAATTTTTAACTGTTCGGAAGGCTTCAGAGAAGCGGTACCGGTACTGGGTACCGGTACTGTTTAGCTACTGGTTTCTTGGTACCGGTACCATTTGACTGCCTCGACTTCTAGTGCAGTTTTGAGCCCTTTAGAGGTCGGATTGAAAAATGTTCATTAGAGACACTTTTGTATCCCTTGATGTCCACTATCTACTGTAAAAATTTCAGATCAATTGGATATAAGGATAAAAAGTTATAGCCAAAATACTAAGAGGTGTGCAAAATATTTTATACCCGAAATTTACGAAATTTGTGTTTTTATTCCGGAGTACTTCCAAGCTTCCAATGCACCTCATATTACCTCTCCTAAGGTTTTTCGACCTTACGGATTCAATGGAAAGATTATTTTGACCTAAAAACATTTAAAAACTTATCTAATAACTAATTACAATCTCAAACTTCTTTGAAACTTGAACTTCCCAAATCCATTTGTCTCCCAATTGTTCATTTCTAATGTTTTAACTTATGTGATTCATTCTTACATCATTATACATATCCTCATTTTCACAATAATTATCTATCATATAACTATATACATTTATAAAAGAAAATGCGGGGTGTTACAAGGCAGCTGGTGCCTTTGTTCCAAAACACCAATACCTCCTTGATTTCTTCACTTTTAAGCCTCCAATTCTTCATATATTGTGTCCATGCCATTACCACATATCCAACATGGTTGCAAGGTCCTAAAATCCAAAATTTAAGCTATCAAAACATGCAACATCGAGAATTCAACATTATTCATAAAATAGGCTAACACTAAGTAATTAAATGCAAAAGTTGAGTTATAATGAATGTAATGAGGTCATGAAATGTGCAATATTATGTGCTCATCAACGGTCCCCAAAAAAAATATTTTAAAATTTAAGCATGATTGTATAAAAGTACCAATAAAATTAATTTAGACTAAACACGTAATGTAATAAATCATTTCAGGGCGAAAACGGACTTGAAAAAGAGGGGGGCGTGTGGCGCGTTGTGAGCTAAGTCTCTGAAAATATAAATAGGGACTTAAATGAGATATTTCAGCAGAAATATCTCATTTCTTCAGCCCCTTAGCAGACCATAGAGAGAAAAGGGAAAGAAGAGAGAAAAACTTGATTCTTCAAGCTTCCTCTTCGATTTCCCAGAGTTTCGTCGCTCGGATTCCGTCGAGCCAATAAAGGAATTCAATCACCCCGACGAGAGCTACACAACCACACCAAAAAAAGGAATTTCACCAAAGATCCAAAAAAAGTAGATTTGGAAAATCAAAGGTTTTGGGCTTTAGTTGGTGTTTTTGGAAGTTCTACCACTTCCTTTACGTTACAAGAGGTAGAGATCTTCCTACTTTGGTTTTATTCTTATCTTAAGTTAGCTTTTAGTGGCTGAAATTGGTTAGTATGTGGGCCGTCCAAGGGCTGTTCAAATGGACTATTTTTGGACATGTTTTGGTGGATTAAATTGGTTTATACATGGACTATTTTTGGGACAATTATGGGGCTATTTACGGACTATTTTTATGGCTTGTTAAGGGTTGTTTTTATGGTCTATTATGGACTGAAATTGGACAGAAATTGTGACTGTTTTTGGGACGAAAAAGTGGACTGTTTTTAGGGCCATTCATGGATTATTTTTAGGGCCATTCATGGACTATTTTTTTGGCCATTCATAGACTATTTTTAGGGTCATTTATGGACTATTTTTAGGCCATTCATGGTCTATTTTTAGGGCCATTTCATGGACTATTTTTAGGGCACTTTACGGACTATTTTATGCTCCGATTAGGGGCTGTTTTGTGGATTATTTTTGGTCGTTAAGTGGATTGTTATGTGGGCTATTACATGGGTTGTTATGTGTTGTATTTTGCCTTTTTGATTAAGTGTGTTATTGACATAAAAATTGTGATAACATGCCTGAAATTGTTTTACGAAAAATTATCAATGTATATGCATACTTATGTTATATTGACTTTGTGACAAATATGATATCTATATGTTTAGAACATAACTTACCATGGATAGGTTGAGATTGTTCGTATTTCATTCATAGCATATTGAACATTGTGTCGTTGTGCATAGAGGCATCCCACTCTTGGGCTTAGACATGAGTATGGGTGTGTGTTTGTGTGTGTGTTGAGCATGGCTCATTCAACCATCATTCTTGGTGATTGAAGGATGGGCTCGAGAAAATGGGATCGAAGATCCCATTGAGCCGCATGTTGCATAAAAAAAACTTGTGTTGGGTATAGCACAAAGGGGTAGATTCCTCCTCGGGTGCAAGACCCAGCAATTTGGTTATACACTCCCCTGTGGTAAAATTTCGAAAAAGTGTAATATGGTATACGGAACCGGCGGTATAAATTCCAAAATTCACTACCCAACAAGACACACGATTTTGACTTATAAGAAAATACGTATTGAATGAGTATCATCCAATAATGATATGATTTATAAAACACACAATTTTAGAAACAAAGTGATCATTAGATGTATTTCTGTCGAAGATGGATTCATTACACATTGGCATTACATTGTGTTATGGGGCTCGGTGAGGACTTGGGTTAAGGTGGCTTGAGTGAGTTCCATCTCATCTCATAGCATGTCGTGGTGAATTCTAATATAGAGTTGCATATTCTTACTCTGAATGTTGATGTGAATAAGAAATTTTGAATGTGAACATTGCATGTGCACTTAGGTGGGGAGTAGCCTCTGTAGGAATTACTCTACTGGGCATGACTCACTCTATACGGGAAACATTTCAGGTACGGGGCTTGCGTCGACGGACGGCTCACAATCCGGGCCACATGATTGAAGAATAGTGGACTTGTGGCTTTTAATCATTTTTGTTGTAAAATTAGGCTTGCAAATTAATTTTGGCATGTAATGTATGTAAAGAATTGTAATTGGATTTTTATGGACTAATTTTAATATATCCTTGCATGTTTTGTATGAGTATGAATAAATGGACCTGATGTGGTCTATATTTACTCATAAATGGACCCGGCGTGGTCATTGTTGAATATTGGACCTCAGATGGATCTTGTTATGTTATGATGCACAGGTTGGAATTTGGGTAGAGTTTCCCGTACAAAAGAGACTCTGTCCGATTTTTTATTAAATCATGGACCCCGGTAAATGGGGCATAACGTTGTGTTATCGAGTTACTCGATATCCATGGGCATTTCGCAGGTTGATGGGTAATCAATGGACCTTAGGATTTTGGATTGTCATAGTTTGGTATCAGAGCCTAGGTATACGATTAACCTAGGGCCTAATGGGCATGGATCTAGACCATTACATTCCATACGCATTTAATGTTATGTGCTCTACTTGCTACATGTTATGTATTAGTTGTTGTGTGAAATTATATACATGATAGAATGTATATGGAAAAGAGGAATACTAGGGTTAGAAAACATAACCTTGGGTTCGAAAAAGAGATGAACGGGATAGTTCAAGGGTTAAACGTCAACTAGTATATGGCACATGTTCTGCTAGGGGGATAATGAGAGAATTCTCAATGTTTGTGTTTGATCCCTAACTTTGGGATACTAAATTATTAGACTATTGCTATCTTATGTATGTGTAGATGGTACCTAGAGGAAAGGGATGTCGGGGTGGATAAAACAACAACCAACCACCACCGACCTTTGACCAACAAGCCTTTTTGGTGCTGCGGCTGCTACTATTGCATAATCTAGTGCTACAGCTGCTACTATTACACAGACCGGTGCAAATGTGGGTCAAAGAGGATCAAGTAACCTCCGAAAATTCAAAGCCCATAATCTACCTGTCTTTCTGAGAGGGGTGGATCCGATGGTAGCTAATCTGGTAGGTTGACAAGATCTTAAGGGCTATGGAGATCACCTCCGATGCCACTAAGATAACACTAGCTACATTCCAGCTAGAGGGAGAATCCCAAGTATGGTGGGATTGGGTTAAATACTCCAAGGACTTGGAGGCAATGACTTGGGCAGAGTTCAAGGAACTCTTCATAGGTAAGAACTTCCCGGTGGCTGCTCGACATGCAAAGGCCTGAGAGTTCCAAGACTTGAGGTAAGGAATGATGACGGTGCTCGAATACGTGGCTAAGTTCACAGAATTAGCCGGTGTCGCTGATGACTAAGTGGCCACAAATATGGCCAAAGTGAGGAAGTTTGAGGATGGCTTGACGTTGTCCATTCGGAGCAAAATTGTGGGTCTTCTTTTGCAAGACTTGGACATGATGGTTATGACAACTATGGCCATTGAGAGAGCAGTTGATAATGTAAGGAACATCTCAGAAGCGGGTGGCAAAAGACAAGCAGAAATAGGGCCAATCCTTATTTTTTTGGTGCAGGGAAGAAGTAGAGGACTTCTGCTCCGCATGGGCATCAAGGGCAGGGCTGCGACTATCAAGGCCAAGGCCAAGGTTCGTCCTCCCAAGGTGAGGAAAATCAGAGGCCTCCTTTTCAGACAGACCAATGGACTTGCTATCAATGCCACCAATCGGAGTGTATGAAGTAGGATTGTCCTCAGAGGTAGGGATCCTAGGGCCAGGGGGTATCTCAGTCCCAGTCATCAGTGGGGTATTCACAGTCTCACTACATTCCTTTCTACCCAACCGTGGGCCAAAGAGGCCAGTATCCATTCTAGGGTGTTGCACAGGCTCCTACCACTTCACGAGCGAGAACTCCACAAGTAGGCCAGATGGGCTAGGGTATGGGCGGAGTCGAGGGCAAGGCTCACATGCTGGAACTTTGGGGACCTAGGGGCGTGTCTACGCCATGATGCCATAGACTGAGCCAACGGACCAGTCAGTTATACTACATTTCTACTCTCTCGCTTATGGGCAAGGGTGTTATTTGATTCTTGTGCATCTCATTCCTTTATTGCTGCATCATGTGTGAAAGACTTGGGCTTATAGGTTGAAACCTTGGAAGAGCCGTTGCATGTGAGTTCTCCCCTAGGTGCTTAGTTGAGGGTTGATCAGATATATCGAGATTGTTAGTTAGAGATCTCGAGGATTCTACTCATCGTGGACCTTAGGGTCATGGACATGTCAGAGTTTGATGTCATCCTTGGGATGGATTGGTTAACGGCACACCAAGTTGTCATTGATTGTGATCGTAAGAGGGTCACTACCTATACACCAGATGGTATTTGTTTCATGTTTTAGAGGGATAAGCACGATGCTTTACCCTAAGCCGTGTATGACTCTAGATGGCACGGGCAATTGATGGGTTGGCTAGTAAGCCTTATCCTAGAGAACGAGGCGAGACAGGAGTTAGGTCTACCTCGGGTGGTGTGTGATTATAAGGATGTTTTTCCTGCTGAACTATTGAGATTACCTCCACATAGGGATGTAGACTTTGCCATTGAGTTGCATCTAGGTACATCGCCCATTTCTATGACTTCACATTGGATGGTGCCTGTAGAGTTGCAAGAACTTAAGGTCTAATTGCAAGAATTATTGGACAGGGGTTTTATTAGACCGAATACCTCACCTTGGGGTGAAATGGTGTTATTTGCAAAGAAGAAGAACAAAACCCTTCGACTATGCATAGATTACCGATAGTTGAATAGGGTTATTGTCAAGAATAGATACTCTTTGCCAAGGATTGATGACTTGTTTGATCAGCTGAGAGGGAAGTGGGTCTACTCCAAGATGAATCTCTGCACTGGTTACCATCAATTAAGAGTTAGGGAGGAGGATATCCCTAAGACGACATTTAGGATGCGATATGGGCATTTCGAGTTCACAATCATGACTTTTGGATTGACGAACGCTCCAGCGGTTTTTATGGATCTCAAGCATAGGGTGTTCCAACCCTACCTAGATCAGTTTGTCGTGGTCTTTGTTGACGACATTTTGATCAACTCCAAGTCTGAGGAGGAGCATGAAGGTCACTTGAGGTTTGTTCTCTAGACCTTGAGAGACCATCAATTGTATGTCAAATTCAGTAAATGTGAATTTTGCTTACTGAGGTGAAATTCTTGGATCATGTGGTGTCAGGTTTGAGTGTATCCGTGGACCCGGAGAAGGTTGAGGCAGTTATGAACTGGGAGAGGCCGAAGTTAGTCTTCGAGATGTGTAGTTTCTTGGGATTGGCAGGGTATTACAAGAGGTTCATTGAGGACTTCTTCCGGATGGCTGCACATACGACGAGATTAACCAAGAAAGAGGTCAAGTTCGAGTGGAATGATTCTTGTGAGAAGGCATTCTAGGAGTTGATGAGGAGGCTTACTTCAGCTCCTATTTTGATAGTTCTAAAAAGGGGACAGAGGTACATAGTGTATTATGATACTTCTAAGGATGGACTCGGTTGTGTGCTGATGTAGTCTAGGAGGGTAGTGGCTTATGCTTCTTGCCAATTAAAGAATCGCGAGCAGAATTACCCTACGCACGATATAGAGTTGGCGGCCATTGTCTTTGCCTTGAAGGCCAAGCGCTACTATCTATATGGTGAGCAGTTCGAGGTGTTTTTAGACCACAAAAGTCTGAAGTACATCTTTATACAGCAGGACCTCAACATGAGGCAACACAGGAGGATGGAGTTTCTGGAGGACTATGACATCAATTTGCATTACCATCCAGGTAAGGCAAATGTGGTGGCTGACGCACTTAGCCGAAAGTCACGAGGATTTTTGGCTATTGTGGCTTCCCGAGAATGGCAGATGCTCGAGACTGTGGGACAGTTTGAGTTACAGTACATGTGGTAGGCTCAGGGTACTTTTGAGAGTTTGGTGGCTACACCTTCCCTACTGAGCATAGTGATTGAGTCCCAGGGGCATGACCCAGAGATATTGCCCATTAAGGACCGAGTACGGTCAGGGACAAGTGAAGAGGGCTGGACCATTCACTTGGATGGTAGTCTTCGGCATAGGGGAAAGATTATGGTTCCCCAGTCTACAGAGTTGATAGTGGAGATCTTTAGATAGTTCCATTGCTCTCATTTTGTTGTGCATCTCGGTGGCACAAAAATGTATCAAGATCTTCGTCGCTAATACTATTAGAGTGGGATGAAGAAACACGTTGGGGATTTTATTAGTAGATGTCTCACGTGTCAGCAAGTGAAGGCTAAGCACCAGAGACCAATGGGATTACTCTAGCCTTTGAAGGTAGCTGAGTGAAAGTGGGAGCATATCACGATAAATTTTGTGACTCACTTGCCACGAACATTGCGGGTTCATGACGCTGTGTGGGTGATAGTGGACCAACTTACTAAGTCAATACACTTTTTGGCAGTACGAATGACCTTCACACTGGAGGAATCTGCAAGTTCTATATACGGGAGATTATCCAGTTGCATGGGGTACCAATATCTATAGTATCGGATCAGGATCTCAGTTTTACGGCTCATTTTTGGGAGAGATTTCAGCGAGCCATGGGGACACAGTTGATGATGAGCATTGCCATTCATCCCCAGATGGACGGTCAGTCGAAGAGGACCGTCTAGACTTTAGAGGATATGTTACCGACATGTCCTAGATCTCAAGGGTAGTTGAGAAGATCATTTATCCTTGGTGGAGTTCGCCTACAACAACAGTTATCAGGCGAGCATATAGATGGCACCTTGTGAGGCACTATATGAGAGGCCTTGTCATTCTTCGATTTGTTGGACGGAGGTAGGGGAAAGACCCTTTACGGGTCCGAATTTGGTTAGAGACATCTCTAAAAAGGTGGACTTGATACGGAAGCATTTTCTCAGGGCTTAGAGTCGGCAGAAGAGTTTGAGGTGGGAGATCATGTATTCTTGAAGGTAATGCCTAAGAGAGGAGTGGTCAAGTTCGACATGCGGGAAAAGCTGTTGCCGAGGTATATCGGGCCCTTCGAGGTACTCGTGAGGGTGGGCACAGTTGCTTATCGATTGATAGTACTACCAAATCTATCTGGTGTTCAAGTGATATTCCATGTCTCCATGCTTCAGAAATACACCCCAGATCTAACTCATGTGGTGGATTGGGGCAAGCTTGTTGTTGATGTGGGTGGGACCTTCGAGGAGGGACCGGTGCGTATCATGGATAGTCGGGAGCAGGTTTTACGGGTAAATTTGAACTTTTTCAAAAAGAGAAAAATGGTAATTTGCTACTAAAATGCGTATTTAAAATACTCATGTTTTAGACATCGGATGAGGAAACAGAGTTCCCCGTTGGACTCGTGTCGCGAAATCTAATCAGCTTGTCGAATTTCGTTGAATTTTGAGATAGTCAAACTTTTTGCATATCGTTCGAGACGACTAGATGGCGGATGACCTCTATGTGGCCCCCAAAAATAAATATTTTAAAATTTAAGTATGATTGGACTAAAGTACTAATAAAATTAATTTGAACTAAACACGTAATGTAATAAATCGTTTCGGGCGAAAACGAACTTGAAAAAGAGGGAGCGTGTGGCGCGTTGTGAGCCATGACTCTAAAAATATAAATAGGGGCTTAAATGAGATATTTCAGCAAAAATATCTCATTTCTTAAACCCCTTGGCGGGCCATAGAGAGAAAAGAGAGAGAAGAGAAAAAAACTTGATTCTTCAAGCTTCCTCTTCGATTTCCTAGAGTTTCGTCACTCGGATTCCGTCGAGCCAAGAGAGGAGATCGATCACTGTGACGAGAGCTACGCAACCACACCCAAAACAAGGGATTTCACCGAAGCTCCAAAAAAAGGATATTTGGGAAATCAAAGGTTTTGGGCTTTAGTTGGTGTTTTTGAAAGTTCTACCACTTCCTTTACGCTATAAGAGGTAGGGATCTTCCTACTTAGGTTTTATTCTTACCTTAAGTGAACTTTTAGTGACTGAAATTGATTTGTATGTGGGCTGTCCGAATGGACTGTTTTTGGACATGTTTTGGTGGATTAAATTGGTTTTTACATGGACTGTTTTTTGGGACAATTATGGGGTTGTTTATGGACTATTTTTATGGCCTGTTACTGGCTGTTTTTATGGTCTAATATGGACTGAAATTGTGACTATTTTTTGGGCGGAAAAATGGACTGTTTTTAGGGCCATTTATGGACTGTTTTTAGGGCCATTCATGGACTGTTTTAGGGCCATTCACAGACTGTTTTGTGCTCCAATTAGGGGCTGTTTTGTTGATTATTTTTTTCCGTTAAGTGGGTGGTTATGTGGGCTATTACATGAGTTGTTATGTGTTGTATTTTGCCTCTGTAATTAAGTGTGTTATTGGTATAAAGATTGTGATAACATGCTTGGAATTGTTTTATGAAAAATTGTTCATGTATATGCATGCGTATGTTATATTGACTTTGTGACAAATATGGTATCTATATGTTTAGAACATAACTTACCATGGATAGGTTGAGATTGTTTATATGTCATTCATAGCATATTGAACATTGTGTCATTGTGCATAGAGGGATCCCCTTATGGGCTTAGGCATGAGTATGGGTGTGTGTGTTGGGCATGGTTCATTCAAGCATCATTCTTGGTGATTGAAGTGTGGGCTTGGGAAAATGGGATCGAAGATCTCATTGATCCGCATGTTGCATAAAAAGAAAACTTGTGTTGGGTATAGCAAGAATGGGTAGATTCCCCCCTTGGGTGCAAGACCTGGCAACTTGGTTATACACTCCCCTGTGGTGAATTCCGAAAAAGTGTAGGATGGTAAACGAAACCAGCAGTATAAAATTCAAAATCCGTTGCTCAACAAGATATAAGATTTTGACTTATACCATCCAATAATGATCTGATTTATAAAACGCATGATTTTAAAAATAAAGTGATCATTGGATGTATTTCTGTCGAAGACGGATTCATTACACATTGACATTGCATTGTATTGTGGGGGTCGGTGAGGACTCGGGTTAAGGTGGCATGAGTGAGTTTCATCTCATCTCGTAGCATGGCATGGTGAATTCCAATATAGAGTTGCATATTCTTACTTGAAATATTGATGTGAATATGAAATGTCAAATATTAACATGGCATGTGCACTTAGGTGGGGAGTAGCCTCTGTAAGAATTACTCTACTGGGCGTGGCTCACCCTATACGAAAAATATTTCAGGTGCGGGGGCATGCGCCAGCAGACGGCTCACAATCTGGGCCACATGGTTGAAGAAAAGCTGACTTGTGGCTTTTAATCCTTTTTGTTGTAAAATTAGGCCTGTAAATTAATTTTGGCATGTAATGTATGTAAAGAATTGTAATTGGATTTTTATGGACTAATTTTAATATAGCCTTGCATGTGTTTGTATGCGTATGAAGAAATGGACCCAGTGTGGTCTATATTTACTCATAAATGGACCCAGCGTGGTCATTGCTGAGTATTGGACCTGGGATGGGTCTTGTTATGTTATGATGCACATGTTGGGTTTTGGGTAGAGTTTTTCGTACAAAAGAGACTCTGCCCGAATTTTTATTTAATCATGGACCCCGATAAATGGGGCTTAATATTGCGTTATTGAGTTACTCGATATCCACGGGCATTCTGTGGGTTGATGGGTAATCAACGGACCCCCGAATTTTGGGGTGTCACAACAAATACCACATAACATTTAGCAATTTAAGCACAAAACATGTAATACACAATGAAAGGCAATGTTCTAGACCCATGCCCCTTCAAGCCCTAGGTAATTCGTATACCTTGGCTCTGATACTAACCATTGACCAACCGTTAACCCACAGAAATAACCTTGATTGTCGCAATTCCCGACATCATGTCAACGAATCCCCTTAACCGGGATTTTAACCCACGCATGTAACCCGTGTTTATTTAATTATTTAATTCATCTGAGGTCCAATAGGCCTCAATACACTTCGTTTAATGCCCATTTTTATCTTTGGAAATGAGGAAACCATAGGCCGAAAAAATGGAAAACAGTTTTAAAATTTCAGAATTTTGGTACAGCACCGGTACTGAACCCTACATGTACTGTTTGCCCAATTTTGCTTATTTCACCTGTTTTGCACCTCCAACTTATTCCAAACCTTCCCACAATTATCCAATACATGTTTACTAAGGTTTTCCATACAAAACATGACATGTACAAGTTACATTACAATCACTTCAATAAATTTACACATCAAAATGGAATTTACACAAATGTTTTACAAGATAAGCCACAAAAGCCATAAGTCGGCTTTCTTCATCTTTGAGGCTCGAAATAGGAACTGTCCGCAGTTGAAATCCCCCCACCTGAAATGTTTGTCCCATAAAGGGTGAGTCACGCTCAATAAGAAATTGTTTGGGACAGTCTTTCACACAATGGGGTCCACCGCAGAGGAAGCAACCAGAATCAAAAGATTTGTTCTTCTAGTTGTTGTCTGGCTTTTTCGAGTCAGCAACATTCTTCTTCTTCTTCCAATCCGCCCTCTTTGCGTCTTTAGAAGTGCCAGCCTTATTTTTCCTCCCACCACACCATCTTTCTTTTTCTTCTCAGAAGTGATTTGACTGCCACCCATTTTGAAGTCAACCAGGCCATCTGCAGCGATGATGGTAGTGGGTAAATCACGTACCCCCTGCCTTCTCAATTCGGCCTGTGCCCAGCCTTGCAGTCCGGACATGAAGTTAAAGAGTTTGTCTTCCTCTGACATGTTCTTGATGTCCAGCATCAACGAACTGAACTCCTTGACATACTCCCAAACAGTTCCAGTGTGTTTTAATTTCTTGAGTGAATCCCTAGCAATCCATGTCGTATTGCTAGGGAGGAATTGATCCTTCAATTCCTTTTTCAAGGATTCCCACGTTTTTATCCTTGGACGCCCAGAAGAAGCATCATCTTCACTCCGGGTCCGCCATCATAACTTGGCATCACCAGATAAATACATACTGGTTATAGTCACCTTTTCCCCATCAGGCACATGGGCAGCCTTAAAGTACTGCTCCATGTCCCATAGGAAATTCTCCAGATCTTTGGCACTCCGGGTACCTCTGAAGGCCTTCGGTTCAGGGACTTTGATCTTTGAAGACGTCTCTCCCATAGCAGGTCGAGAATTCATGGCCCTCTTCATCAGGGACACTTCGTCTTCAAGATCTTTCAGATTCGTTTTGATAACATCAGTGAGGGACATGATGTCCTCCATCATCGTAGTAATCTTCTCATCGGTGTTGGTCACATAACCATCAAAATCCATCTGTAAACCAGCAATCTGAATGGCGTGCTGTTCCATCTGCACAGACACGCTGACTGCACCATCAGTTTCGGGGGCGCCCAAAAAATCCTCAAGACGAGTAATTCGTTCACGCAATTCAGCAACGTTTCCACCAGCCATGGTCGCAAACTGAAGCTCTGATACCAATTGTTATGGGGTCAATTTTTGCACTGAATTTTTGCCTCGTAATGGCACTGAAATCCAACTTTCAGTCTCAGCCAATACACACAGAATACACACAGAAACAGAGTATGGACAGAATGTAAACACACACACAAAACACAAAAGCTTTACAGGCTAATCAGCCAAACCTTTCTTTCTCATAAAGTGTAAGAAAACTCAGGCTAGGGTCTGTTTACAAAAACGTGCCCAATCACTCATGGTGCACTACAGACCCTGGCATGCCTATTTATAAACAGGGTGGCGGTTACAAACTAAACCACCTAGGCATGTGCATAATTCAAATCCGCCCCTCTGATTGGATGGCAGGGAGATGGTGTATGAGGCAGACAGAACCTGTCTGCAACTTCCCTGCATGTTGTCTGCACCTGATACAGATCCCACATGCACTGCACACTTGTCTGAAAAACTGCACAGAACTGCCACCATCTGTAGGGCACATACACAAACGTCCTCACATGTTGTGCATGTGTCTTTCTCCTGAGCCCTCAGCCTTTGAATGTCTGCACTTCGAGTCTAGCCATGCCCAACTCATGGCTTAGCCCTCCAAGTAAGCATTGCCACACAATTCAAGTCATCTGACCCATCTTGTCTGCAAGCTTCCTTGAGCCCACGTGCCTATGCATGTGCTGCCATACTCAGCCATGCAAAGGTCTTCAATCAACCCACTAGTTGTATCTGATCAAGCCCAACGTGCCTATGCATAGACTGCCTCTCTCAATCATGCATTGGACTTCTGTCGATCTGGCATATAGGAATACTCCACTTGAGCATCACACATTGTTGGCTAAGGCATGGGCGTCTTTGGGCGAGACTGCCACATGCCAATGCCGTTAATGGCTAAGGGGGTAACAACTAGCCACAAGATAAGAATTTCCATGGGTTTGAAAGTTTTGAGAAGATATGTCAAATTCTACCAAAATTTACAACTAAAAGCTAGCCACATTTATCCTCCACTTATAGCTTCTAAAATGTGTACACTAACGATCCATCTAATCCATTCAAAGGAAATTTTAGTAATTAACTAACTATAATACTTAAGCTAAGGGTCAAGTTACATCGCCAAGATATTTTCTCTCAGTGCCTAATCTTCATCTCAAATCAATAAGCCTTACAATTCCATTCATAAGTCATTTGTATCTAGGTTCTTACTTTTAGATCAAACTTAATATCTCTACATGGTCACCAAGTCGATTAAGGCCAGTTATTTTCTATCTCCCAAGTATTCATTCTCAATCTCTAACCTTGAGCTAGAATTAATAACCATTTAATCAATTCTTAGTAGCTTTTATTAACATCACAACTATTTTCACGATATCTATACTTTCGAATCCCTATGATACAATACATTACAATATATATCTTGTAATATACCAAAATGTGAAGATAGACAGTCAAGGATCTCAAAATATCTCTCAATTCCCTATCACCAGACTTCTCATGATATAATCAAAACAAAAACAAGACTCCCAATGATTAAACTAATGTTTCTCGATTTACCCAAATTTTAGAGGTAGATTTGGAATATTTTGGTTAAATACTCTTTTGTAGCCCTGCAAGTCTAGTATCTACTGTAAAAATTTCAGCTCAAATGGACATCAGAGTAAAAATTTATTATCCAAATACTAAGGCAGTGTCAAATTTCATTCTACCCAAATCCTCTCCCAAATAGGTTTTAACTCCAAAATACTTCCTAATTTCTAATACACCCCATATTACCTCTCCCAATGTTTTCAACCTTCCGAATTCAATGGAGGCATTATTTTGATCTAAAAACATTTGAAAACTTACCTAATCACCCTTCTTAAGCTTACACACCTTCGAAAACTAAGTTTGGCCCCAAAGTCAATTCGTTCGAAACTCAAACTTCATGATCAAAATTTCAACAATAATTCTAAGTTTCTCCATCATTTTATTCATATTAGGAGAACTCTTAAGATAATAGTATCCATATTTAATTTTAAATATGGGATCTTACAATGGTACTATTGTCAGATGAATAACCTAAATGATCTTCATTAATGGCTTGTCCTTCTGGGTTATTAGGGTTGTTTAACTAATATTGAAACTATCAGATTTATGACCTAAGTGATCCGCCTGAATGGCTTGTCCTTCTGAATTAATAAGATCGTTTAACTAGTATACATAATAATATTGTCAGTTGAATATCTACATTGTTTCAACGGTACGGTTTGACATCCAAAGGCACTGAGGATGTTTTAACTAGTTTATATAATAAAATGACTAATTGAGTAATTCAAGTATTCCTCATGAATGGCTTGACCTTCTAGTTTAGTTGGATTAGTTAATTGTCACCTATATAACCAGCTAACCTAAGAAGTTGTTGTGTTATGATTTGTTAATACCACCAACTACCCTAAGAAGTTGTTATGTTATTAGTATAGTATGCACTTACTTACTATCAGCTAGGCAATTGAGTAATTCAAGTATTCCACATGAATGGCTTGACCTTCTGGTTTACTTGGATTAGTTAATTGTCACCTACATAATCAGCTAACCTAAGAAGTTATTGTGTTATGATACCACCAACTAACCTAAGAAGTTGTTGTGTTATGGTTTAAATAATATCACCAGCTAACCTAAGAAGTTGTTGAGTTATGGTTTAATATTACCACTAGCTAACCTAAGAAGTTGCTGAGTTATGGTGTATATATATCACACCTACCAGTTAACTTTCCAATGACTTGGAAGTTAATTGTTGTAAGGTGGCATTTCTAGTATTTAACGAGTATAAAGCATATGGGATCCTTAAACTGAAGGGTACTTTTTATATTACTGTCATTAACAAGCTACGTACGCACTTTATTTAATTAGACTAGTTATCTCATGCTACACATTTTTAAACAACAACTTCACTATTTTAATTTTATTTTCTAAATCACTAAAACTCTTCATGGGATCGATACTTGAACTTAAATCGAGAAAACTAAAATTCAACCACTTATACTTGTGTGTAGTCCCTAGTAATACAATAATTGAATAAAAAAATTTATTTCTAATGCCATTTTCATAGGTCATCCTGTTGTATTTAACTTATGCAACAAGCTGTTAAACCACTAGGCTTACCCTAGTGGACGAGTGTTGTCTCGTGAGGGTTTCTAGTGAAACTGCCCACAAACTTTAGTCGAACAGATGTGTATGTGGGAATGTGAATTAAAGTAAATTAGCATTATGGTCATTAGGACACCCTACCCTCAATTTCGACTTATATCCAGCATGTTTCTCATTCTTTGGTATTGACTCTATACAAAAATTAGTATCTGTCACATTAGCATTTGGAATTCCCTAAGTAGTAGGATGGTCATTCTAGAAACAAGAATTGTTATATAACATTCTCTATTTCTACCCTCCATGGATAGTTTTGATTTCACAAACCTCTCTTAGGAATGCCCTCAGCAAAAATTCACTCCAAATATAGTGACATGTCTCTCAAGGGGGCATGTAATCAGAAGATGGCCAGTCGAAAAATCACATGCACGATTTAGTAAAAGAGTGAAGTTTTGAGAAAGCAAACTAATCATGTTCTTAGCATATCTCATGAATTAATATTGATACAATTTAAAGAAATACCTATTTAACATACCCCCACTTTTGATTAACAATACACACACATGCATTAGACTTATCAATTAGGGCTTTGCATAGGTTGTAATGTGGCCAGAGGTCATTGGCTAACGAAATGATGTTAGTGGAGTTCAAAAGCTATCTCTTTTATGCATTTTGGCACACCCTTTTTTAGATTTTTGACATTTTTGCCTGGGAATGGTATTTCTTTCTTTCTTTTTTCTCATTTTTCACTTTCTTGGCAAGTCCCTGTCTTTTTGTTTCTTTTTCACTTTCTATTATCTTCCTTGACTTTTTCCTTCATGCACCAGTGGCCATCATCGTCTTTCCCCTCTTTTTTTCTTTTCTGTAGCATACTGATAGATAAGAGGGTGTAAGAAATTTAGATAGCAAGGTTTGTCCAGTGTATTTTCTTGTGGTTTGGTCATAATATGGATTTTTTAAAAAAGAATTTATTCTTTGAAGGCTCAAACATGACTAACTAGGGATATAATTTTACCAAAGAAATGGCCTAGACTCAAAGTCAAATTAAAAGATGGCCTAAAATCACTTCTCAAGTATGTACACATGTATGTGTCATATGCATGTGCTTCCTGTGGGATATGTCAACAGATCACTGTAGTTGCGTCAATCAAAGCAAGGTTAATGAGATTATTGATAGAAAGGAAGTGAAAAAGCTCATTTTGAGTAAATGTTGATATTCTCATCATAAAGCTCAAAACTTACCATGGTATCTTTGTTATCTCCACTGATTATGTCAGGTTTTCCAGGGAATGTCGATTATATATTGATTCCATTTTTTAGTCCGATTATCTTATACCTTGAAAATGACAAATACTAATGTACATTTGATAATTTAAGCATAGAGAAAATATCATCGTTTTAAGAGTTGTGGTTTTAAGTCTAGATTGCTAAGTTGTGTATCGAACCGATCATGTGATTAGCTACATTAACAAGCAATCTTAACATCCACATTTATTCCTTTATTTATTAACAGAAATTACTAAAGTGCTAATTTTGTACATGCAATTTAAACAGATAAAAATGATTAATTGAATCATTTGTTTCCACAAAATATAATCATTTAACATCATCATTCAATTCATCCACACACAAAAAAAAGTGATCAAACACATCAAAAATTTTGAATATCCACAATAAACCATAAAAAAATAAACCTATCAACCAAAGAAGAAACAAACATCCACACCCCTAACTCAAGAACATAAATCAATCTCCTCCACCAAGTCCACCGTTTGCAACTCCACCATGTCCACTTTGTCCACCCCTTAGAAAATGAAGGATCTCATTCTGCTTAGCTTCAATGCTAAGCAGGATGTCCTCTATAGAACGTCGGGTACTCATGTTGGGGCCTGCCTCTGGTGTCTGTGCTTGGTCTCTCTCTTCTTCTTTGTCAAGCTCATCTTTCACTTCATCGACTCCTTGGGGAGGGGGCACTTCTTGTCTTGCCGCTGTGGTACTACTATGCCCTTGGCTTCTCTTGAAAGAGCCTTTGTTTAATGGACCCATTGGCTTTTGGATCTCCATCTTGGGTCTTAGCCTTACCCCATTATCAGTGCATATCGTAGTCAACGAAGTGCTAAAAGGGAGTGCACTCCTTTTTGCTTCACACCCCTTCTTCATTTCACTCAAAATCAATGAGGAGAGGTCGATGCTACGCCTTCTTCCCAATGCATAGAGCAAGCAAGCCATTTTAGGAAAAATCTCTTTTTTTTCCGTCCTATGGGGGCGAGGTTAGATACTGCAATCAAATTTAGCATCTTGTATTTGTCGGTGAGTTTTCCTTGTTTCAAAAATCTCCTTCCTCCCTATGAAAAAGTAGACATCCTTGTCAATTCCTTCCTAACCACATCCAACTCAACTTTCTTTTTTGGCGGGTAAATTGGGCTTTTCACCCGAGGCACCTCTTGCCTAACTTCTGAAATGTAGTTCTCATCTACTTCAATGTGGGTACCTCTTACATATGTCCGGATGGTGTCGTTGATGATCTCGGCCTTGAAGTAAAACTCCCTCACCAAGTTAACAACAACGTCCCCACCATTCCTTAAAAACCACACCCAATTCCTCCTCTCCATCTCCTCCAAAATCCCTCATTCCGCGAAGTCAGTAACAACATTCCTTTCACAAACTACAGCATGGTTTTGAAAGAAATTCTCATACCTTTCGGATTTGAGTGCATTGGGAAACCTAGTTCGATCATGCCTCTTCTTCACTTGCTTCCCCTCTCTTTCCTCAATAACTTTTTCTACAAAGTTAGGTTCCTGGCTTATTGGTTGATTGCACCTGGCAGGAAGCTTAACCCTAGGCATAGTGTTTTCTCGATTTTGAGCTTTGAAAGGGTGTGAAAAATCTTGGTTATTTGGTGAAAATTGGGAATTTTTGATGTGGAATAACTTTGGGGCAGTTGATGATGCGAACCCTTAAACGAATTCAAGAACCCACACGCAAATTGAT
>CM042187.1:28334842-28356454 GCA_023539305.1 Ilex asprella
GACTTGAATTACATTAAAATAAACTTGATGCCTTTTCCCCTTAAAGCCCACGCATGACATGGTAGAAAAGCCTTCAAACACACTCTCCATGCTTGGGCTTGCATAATCAGCCCATATGTCTTGAATCAGCCCGTTCAATGCATCCTTCATCCTTTTCGCTTTTGCCCAAGTAATAGGACCTCCCTTTATGCTCAATGAATCAGATTGTATTGCATCAGTTGATTTATGGTAGAAATGGGGAATGGGTGGAGTTTTAAGGGCTGGGGGAGTGAAAAGGGGTTCTAGGGTTTGGAGGATTTTGGGAGAAATTGGGAATTTTGAACTGAAGGAGACGAACTAGGTATTTATAGTCTGAGTCGCGTCGTTTGAACATGAATAGAAGGATTTTAAAATTATCGTTCTTACGTGGTGTTATGTTCAAACATGGTGAACTCCTAATACTTTTTAAGTTCTATTAGAGACCAAAGTACTATAAGCTCTCTTCGTTCGAACGAGCTGAGGTTTCAGTACTTTTTAGTTCCATTAGACAGTTCATCAAAGGCAAAGTACTACAAGCATTGGACGTTCGAATGTCACTTGACGTTCAAACAATAAAGTAAAAATAAAAAAAATATATTTATACAAATTCATGTACACATTAAGATATAGGTAAACACACAAAATTGAACCAAAATTTCATGGCGTCTCAGCAAAAGTCCCTATCCACGCTTGAGGTTGGTGATGAGAACTAAGGTAGGTCTACTCTTGAAGATCCTTTGCATGTCCAAATGGGTCAATTACAAGATCAAGAGCCAAGAAGATCAAGAAAGCAATGCAAAGATTGGTGAAATCCACTTGGAATGAAGCTAGCAAGAGCCCAACACTCAAGATGACCTTGAAAGAAGGAGAACCAATTTTGATCCACTTGATCAAAACTATGGAAGACATGAAGACATGACTTAGACATAGGGCCTTTTGTTGTTAAGGCTTTCAATTTGTTTAAAGAATTTTTATTATTAGTTTAGAATAAGTGGATTTGAGGATGCTTAGCCCACATTTGGCTTATTATTTTATTTGAACTAGGGTTGAGAATAAGTTACTGTAGCATGTACTGTTCATGCTACAGTAACTGTGCACTATTCACTATTTTTGGGGTCTAATTGTAAGGTTTGAATGCCAGGTACTTTCCTTTTTCTATTTAGACATGTGATCAGCCAATTAAAAGGCTGATTGTCTTTCTTTTCTTCAAGTAAGAGTCTTAGAAAATTAAGAGATATTTCTTTACAACAATTAAGAGATATTTCTTAATTAGGATAGCTATTTTAGGAAGTTTTCTAACTCTTGTAATGACCAGCCTTTTAAATAGGCGTTTAATCAATGAAAAAATAGAGACAATACATAATGAATTTTGATTGTGAGTTGAGTTGAGTTTACTCCTCTTGTTCTTGATTGAACTTTTGAACTTATCAAAGGTAGATCACAACCTTTGTGGCATTCCTACTTGTAATCTGGGTTCTTGAGACGGGTTCTTCAATGGGTCTAGATTTTAATATAATCTAGGTTCTTGAAACAAGTTCTCAATGGGTTTAGATTCTCCATCCATAGACCTGAGTTTGGCTTTCTTGGGTTGTTTCTCTAATATTGTTGTTGGGTCTCAATGCAAGTCGATTGGGGTTCACATCAGTTGGTATCTTGGGACAATCCTTACTCGACCCATGTTTTCATTTCAGTCAAAAAAGTTTGTACAGAACAAAAAGGATTATTACACTTTTTTACAAAAATTAGGACCCATAGCTTCAATCCCCTAAACACATTTTTTCATAGTTTGTTAGAAAGCAATCTGATCCGAGTCATCCTCTGTCTCTGTGTGGTTTGAACAACCAATGACTCTCCCAATTTTCTCTCTCACAAATCGGTTAAACAAAGTACCAAAATAGCTTGGCATCTCAGGGTAATCCTTACTCAGCCTATTCACTATTCAGTCTAATCGATCGAGTGCGCGTCCAAAAATTAGTTCAGAACATTGATTATCTCTTTTCTCATGAAAGATTCTGCCACACTATTTACAGGCACCTAGTCTTTTGGCGCGACGGCATTTAGCAAAACTGCTTCTGCCACAGAGGGGTTTCGCTTGTTCTTGTTGGATCTCAACTTTCCTTACTAGTCTTACTTTTCTCATGATCACAATATGCACAGAAAAAGGAAAAGTTCGTAGAACTGCCGACTAAACCAAAACATTTTGACATCCATGCTTCTTACGGTTTAAGACTCACTATCTGGTTCTTTAACATCTACTAGTTACAAAGACGATCAAAGTTGACTCACATACATCATTAATTTATACAAACTATAAGCCAAGGTACACAATATGATCAGAACAACAACAAAATTTTCAAAAATTTACGAGCACAAATTACACAGATTACTCAAAATATGAACTATAGTTCTCACCTCCAACCTAAACTGAACATTGTCCCCAATTTTTCAAATTGATTGGTGTAAGGATCTAGGAGATGAGGTTAATAGGTAGAGATCCGTTCATCCTCCGAAACCTACAAACAAAAATACATGGATTTAGTCATTTTTACATAGATGTAGGTTTCGAGTAGGCTGAAAACCCTTGATTATGAGTGCATACAGAAGAAAAACAACCATGTACAAATAGTGTAAGCAAATGTAGAGCATGAGAAAGAGGACTGGGTCTTCAGGTAATATGGACATGGGATTGTTAGGAAAGCGGGCTCGTGTTGCAGAAATCAGTAAACAAGAAAGAAAAGAAGAAAAGAACAGAAAGGGAAAGGAAAGAAAAAGAAAAAGAAGAGTGGGGCCAACAGCGGTGAACGTGGAGGAAGGGGGAAAAAGCATGGGGACTTTATAAAAGCGTCCCCTTTGGTCAGGTAGGCTCAGATATTTTCTGACCCTATCCATTCGAGTGTCGGCAGGCGTGAATCTCAAAGGAGTATTCTCGTTCCATTAAAAGAATGGTCTCCATATTTTTCATAAAATTTTTCAAAAATAGTTTCTACCGCTGACCATTAATAGTAAAAATATTACCGTTCGATGAGTTTTTCACTTCTACAGCTCCATGTTCAAATACCTTTTTGACAATGTAGGGCCCAGTCCAACTTGATTTCAACTTACTGGAGAAGAGGCGGAGTCTTGAATTAAACAACAAAACTTTTTGAGAAGGTTCAAAAGACTTCCGCACAATGTTCTTGTCATGAAAAATTTTCATCTTGGTTTTAGCAATCTTAGCATTCTCATATGCTTCATTTTACAATTCCTTTAATTCGTTTATCTGAAGTTTTCTCGACAGCCCAACCTTGTCTAGGTCAAAGTTCATTGTTTTAATGGTCCAGTATACCCTATGTTCCAATTCCACAGGTAGGTGACATGGCTTGCCATAGACTAATCGATAAGGAGACATGTCCAAAATGGTTTTAAAAGCAGTACGATATGCTCAGATTGCAGCAGTTAGTCTTGACAACCAATCTTTGTGGTCCAGGTTTTCTGTTTTTTTTAAAATTAATTTGATCTCCCGATTAACTAATTCTGCCTGTCCACTAGTTTGTGGATGATAAGGGGTTGTAATTTTGTAAAAAATTAGGTACTTTTTCATTAAATTCCAGAAAAAGGACGATTACAAAAATGAGCACTCCCATCATTTAGGATTGATTTCGGAATTTCATACCGAGACAAAATATTTTCTTTTAAAAACTTGATCACCATTTGATGATCATTATTTCGACATGAAATTGCCTCAACCTATTTGGACTCATAGTCTACTGCCACTAAAACATATAAATAGCCAAAGGAAGGGAGAAATGGTCCCATAAAATCAGTGCCCCAACAGTCAAATATTTTATTCACTGGAATGGGATTTAAGGCATAATGTTTCTTTTTAAAATATTTCTCAATCTTTGGCATCTATCACAAGTTAAACAAAAGGCATGGACATCTTTCAAAAGTGTGGGCCAGTAAAATTCACACTGCAGAATTTTTGTAGCGGTTTTTCTTGATGAAAAAGGCCACCACATACTTCAGAATGACAAAATGTTATTACCTGTTCACTTTCATGAGCAGGGATGCAACGCCTTATGATCTGATTCTTATAGTACTTAAATACGTATGGATCTTTCTAAAAGAAGTTACGAACCTCCCTCAGAAATTTTTTTTGTCCATGGAAGTGAATGACAGCAGGTGTGTTCCAGTAGCTAGGAAATTAGCAATATCAGCGTACCATGGGGACTCATTAATCATGAACAGTTGTTCATCGGGGAATTTGTCATTGATTGGCAGTCCATCCTCATAAAATTTATAAGTTAATCTGGACAGATAATCTACCACCACATTCTCAACACCATTTTTGTCCTTGATGATCAGATCAAACTCTTGGAGCAAAAGTATCCATCTCAAGAGCCTTGGTTTGGTTTCTTTCTTTGTGAGCAAAAATTTTAGGGTTGCATGATCAGTGAATACAGTAATAGAAGAACCAACAAGATAGGAATGAAATTTTTTCAAAGCCAAAACTACATCAAGCAATTCTTTTTCAGTTGTTGAATAATTCATTTGAGCATCATTCAAAGTCTTACTTGCATAGTAAATTACATGTGGTTTCTTATCCTTTCTTTGTTCTAACACAGCACCTACAGCATAATTACTTGCATCACACATTAGTTCAAAGGGTAGAGTCCAGTCAGAGGGTTGCATTATTGGGGCAAAAATTAACATGCATTTCAACTTGTCAAAGGCTTTTTGGCATGCTGCACTCCAAACAAAAATTATGTCTTGACTCAGGAGATGACACATGGGTTTCACAATGTTACTGAAGTCTTTTATGAATCTCCTATAAAAACCTACATGTCCTAGGAATGATCGGACATCCTTTACAGTCTTGGGGCTGGCAAATTTCCAATCAAATCAGTTTTTGCCTTGTCAACTTTCATGCCCTCAGATGACATAATGTGACCAAAGACAATGCCTTGTGTTACCATGAAATGACATTTTTTCCAAATGAGCACCAGATTGGCTTCTTTACAACTTATCAACACCTTTTCTTGGTTGGCTAGACACAAGTCAAATGAGTCACCTTAAATAGAGAAATCATCCATGAACACTTCAAAAAAAAAATTCAACTATGTCACTTAACAAGCTTACCATGCATCTTTGAAATATTGTAGCAGCGTTACAAAGTCCAAATGACATCCTTTTAAATGCAAAGGTGCCAACGGGGCATGTGAATATGGTTTTCTAGTGGTCGTTTAAGGCTATCTCAATTTAATTGTACCCGGAATATCCATTCATGAAACAGTAGAATTAATGGCATGCAATTCTTTCTAAAACCTAATCAAGAAAGGGGAGGGGAAAAGGGTCTTTTCTAGTCACTAAATTTAATTTTTGGTTGTCTATGCACATTCGCCATCTCATGACAACTCGAGCTGGTACTAGTTCATTTGCATCATTTTTTATCACTGTGACCCCTGACTTCTTGGGAACAACTTGGGTTGGACTAACCCATTTGCTATCGGAGATGGGAAAGATTATCCCTACATCTAACAGTTTGAGTACCTCAGTTCTCACAACTTCTTTCATGTGAGGATTCAATCTTTATTGCATTTTTCGAGAGGGTTTTGAGTCCTCTTCAAGGTATATAGCATGATTGCAGATTGACGGGCTTATACCTTTCAAGTCAGCGATGGTCTATCCAATGATGCTTTCACGACTTTTAAGAACTTCAATCAGTATAGACTCTTGCAAGTCTGCGAGCTCAAATGAAATTACCACTGGGTATGACTCTTCCTATTCTAGAATGCATATTTGAGGTCAGATGGGAGAGGTTTCAATTCAGGCTTTGGTGGTTTTTCACTTGAAGAGAGTGGCTTTGTAACACTTTGTGAAAGTTCCTCAAATTTGGGTGCCCATGCCTTAACAGTATGAGTAGGGTAACTTTGTGAATTTGGGTCATTATTTATTGACTCAGATGAGATTGATTCCGATAGATATGATACTGCAAATGGTTTAGAAAAGGTATTATTCACATGTTCATGAACCAATGACTCAATGAAATTTATTTCTCTCACTTCTTGGTCTTCTCCGAGATGTTTTGATGAGAATCATGACACAACTTCAAGGGATCTGGTTCAAGTTCTAATTGGGCCAGTTACGAGAGTACAAGCAAAGAAGTTTAAAGAGGTACTAAATGGACTGATTCAAGAGGCATCGACTCAAGCAAGTTCGTGGAGGCCCATTGACCATGATCCACTTGGACAACAAAGATTCGTCAATATGATTCAAGTTCTAAAAGAATTCGGCTAGGGGCTAAGGCTAAGCTTAAAATGGTCCTTTAACCTCCAATTTGTTAAAGGATTATTATTATTAGAGTAAGTGGACTTGAGGATGCTTAGCCCACATGTTTTATTTCTTATGAACTAGGGTTTTTTGGGGTTTGATTGTAAGGCTTGAATGCCAAGTACTTTCCTTTTTTCTATTTAGGCATGTGATCAGCCAATTAAAGGGCTAATTGTCTTTCTTTTCTTCAAGTAAGAGTCTTAGGAAAATAAGAGATATTTCTTTACCAACAAGTAAGAGATATTTCTTAATTAGGATAGCTATTTTAGGAAGTTTCCTAATCCTTGTAATGACCAGCCTTATAAATAGGCAGTCAAATCAATGAAAAGTCAGATTATTATTCAGTAAATTATGAGAGCATTTTTCTCTTTGGTTCTTTGAAGAACTAAATGAACTTATCGGGATTTTCCGTGGCGTTCACTAACGACTTATTAAACGGGTTTTCACACCGTTTGTGGCGTCTTCCTTTAGACCAAGGTTCTTGTTTCACACAAACAGCGGGTTGAGGTCATATATACCGAGGTTCATGTTTGTCATAAACAACAGGTCAAGGTCTTTCATTCAAATCTGAATTAGAACGATCTTGGGTTCCTTTCGTTGTTAGATCCCGTTATTTTTGGCGGGTTTCACATCATTTTTGGCAATATTGAAAATATTCAGCTCACGGGTCATGTTCCCAAAAGTTATTTTCATGACTCCATTCCTGCAATTGATTAGTGCATTAGAAGTTGCTAGAAAGGGTCGACTAAGAATAATGGGAATTTGGCTCTCTGAATGTATTGCTAGTTGAGTATCTAGAACAATGAAGTCTATAAGGAAGACAAAATTGTCTACTTGGACAAGTACGTCTTCAACAATGCCCCTCAAAATTTTTACAAATTTGTCTACCAACTCGAGTGTGATACAATTGGGTTTGAGTTCACCCTAACCCAACTATTGGTAGACAGCGAAAGGAAGTAAATTAACACTGGCTCCAAGATCTAACAGTGCTTGTTATATTTTGAAGTTTTCAATGACACATGATACTATTGGACATCCAGGATCCTTGTATTTTGGAAGGGTGTTGTGTTGAAGTAAGGCATTGGCTTGTTCTGTCAGGAAGACTCTCTTTTCGACATTTTGGCTTCTCTTGACTGTGCACAAGTCTTTTAAAAACTTGGCATAGGACGAAACTTGTTTAATTGCGTCCAAAAGTGGGATGTTGATCTTTACTTGCTTAAAAATCTCGTAAATCTCAGGCTGATTGCTCACTTTTTGGATTATTTTGAGTCTATGAGGGAAAGGAGCTTGAATAGAGCATGAAGGGTCTTTTGCCTTTGAAGGTTCCGACTCTTTGTCTATCACAGGTTCAATTTCTTTTTCAATTCCAAGTTCAGGCTTAACTGGTTCGGGCTCAAATGGTGAAGTGACTAGGATTGACTCAGACTTTGGCCTTGGAATCAACATGTTTCTGATGGTTTTGTCAATCACTTTGCCACTTCTCAGTGTAGTGACAGCTTGGACTTGGTCTTGTGGGTGTTCCATGTTCGAAGGATTTTCCACATGAAATTTGCCTTGTGGAGGTTTTGATTGGGTAGGAAACTTGCCCTTTTCGTGTGTGTCATGGACTGGGTCAAGTTTTGAATGTGGCTTTTGATATCCTTAAAAAATTGGGTGGTTTGTACTTTGAAATTGGTGAAATCCTGTATGGAATGAGTGTTTTAGTTCATTTGAGTTTACATGAACTGGTTCAGTGTATCCTCAAGGCTCCTCTTGTGTGGTGGTTGGTATGGTTGGTATGCGGGAGGTCCTTGAGGTAATGGATGTGAACTTTGGGGTTGGTTCATGGGAGTTGGTTGTGTGTTCCTTCAACTAAAGTTTGGATGGTTCTGTCAACTTAGATTGTATGTTTCAGAGTATGGGTTAGAGTAGGGCTTGTTGAAGTTGGAGATTGCATTTGTTTGTTCCAACAAGATTTCCTTCAATCCTGTGATGGTAGGACATTCCCCAGTAGGGTGTCCAGTCAGGGCACAAATTCGGCACACTTATTTTGTGGAAGGGCCAACATCAACTTGACGAACCTTTTTTCATTTCTAAAGCTCTAAGCATTCAAGACAAAGTGGACATTTTTGCTCTCAGGCCATCATCATCTCTCAAGACATACTACTTACCCCCTTGGGAAGCAGATGGTCTGTCTTCAACAGTGGTAGGGGAGGCTGAGTCTCATATCTGAGAACTGTCAGATATAGTGTCAAAGAAATTGAATGCCTCCTCTGGACTTTTACCCATAAACTCTCATTGGGCCATCATTTCGACAAACTAACGCATTCTAGTGGGCAAGGAGTCAAAGAAAAATCCTACCAGAATCCAATTCTCAAAAGCATGGTGTGGGCAGGCTTGGAGCAAATCTTTGAATCTCTCCCAACTTTGGTAAAATATTTCCCCTTCTTTCACTAAAAAATTCATGATTTACTTTTTAAGTGTATTGGTCCGATGTAAGGGAAATTTTCCATGTAAGGCATGGAAAGAGCTTTTAAAAAATTTAGCCATTGTTTACCTTTATCCCATAGAGAGAAAGGGAAAAGTTTCATCTTGGCTAGTTCAGAACTTTCTTGAAATGTTCCACACACTTCCTCGAAATCTTTCATATGCAGGTATGAATTTTCTATATCCAATCCGCGAAAAACAGGTACCAACTACACAGTCCCCAGCTTTACAGTAAAAGGGGAGCATTTTCAGAAAATACAAAACAAGAGGGGACACTATTTCTTGTGGGATTTAAGTAATCCCTCAAGGTTCGAATGTTGAGCACTTCTCCCTCCTCAATAGGGACTTCTCTGTTTCTGTCATTATTTGCCATAATATTCTCACAAGATTCTGCTACTGATCTAGGTGAATTTGATTTAGGCTTATTCACAGACCTAGAAGATTCTGCCGACAAATTTTGAAATTGAGGAGTGTCTTCAGACATAAAATAAATAAAACAAGACAAAATTATTCGCAGTAAATCAATGAGTATACACAAAGAGGAAATGCCTTTTTGCCTTTTACCTTAAAAAACCTTTGATTGTACCCCAGCAACGGCGCCAAAAAGTGTGTATACCTAAGTGCAGACAGTCAAGCTGTAGTAATAATCTGGTTTGAGTTCGAAGTCGAATCGATAGTGAACTTTGTGTTGGTGTTTCAATGTAAGCAGTATAGGAGACCAATTGGTTGTAACCTTGGTGATTTAGAGTTGTGAGTTTTAGAGATTTTCCTGGATTAAATTTGAAATTCTTTCCAAGAAAGTTTTCTAGGCAAAATATAAGATAGGTTCAAATGAAATGATAGTCACTCTTTGGTTCAAGGATCTGGGCATGCAATTCATTATCTGGTTTATTATATTTATGCTTGATAACTCAATTAACTCTTGTGTCAATGACAAGTTAATCGGAAGATAAAGATGGATTGTGAGAATTAAGAACATGGTTCCGATGTCTTTCTAGAAGTTTACAAGAATTGTCTGTGCTGAGACTTAACCCGTCTACAAACAAGCAAGTGTTTCTACAAGACATCCAACCATGACATTAATATTCCATTCCTTAAATGATGCACAATAATAGGGAGGATTGAAGGGTAGTCATGAAGATCTAGCTAGGGTACTTGCCTTGAAATAAATATTCTTTCTATGCAAGAGTCATCTGTGTCATAGAAAGAACCACGATTATACAAAGTACCTTAGCTTTGCTAGATGCAATCAATCATCCAATAAGCAAGGGGATATAAACATTAAGCATTAGAACAAAACACAAGTATAACTTCCGGATAGTTTATACATGCCCTTCACCTCTTACTAAAGAGTGAATGAGAAACTACTCACTCTTCATGGCTTTGGTAAAGCTAGAAAAATGAGTGATGCTTGTCCCTCCAAGCAGAGAACTTACAAAATAAAAGATTAACTACAAAGGAGCCAATCTTCAACGAAAAGTGAGTGAATCACGTTCCACCCTTCACGGCTTTGGCAAACCTCTCGAAAAATGGAAGAGTTTCACTCCTCTAAGAAGGATGCTGATGCGAACCCTTAAACGAATTCAAGGACCCACACGCAAATTGATTGAAGAATCCCAAGAAAGTTCACAAACCAGAATTATAATAACCAAAAACCCTCGACCCATTGTTTTCAAGAAACAAGAACCCAAGGTTAAAAGTTCAATAGAAAAATGTCACACTCAAGATTGAGCGATAAGTTGATGAACGCCACAAGAAAGATTGATTCTTGATAAATTCTTGAAATAGTTCTTGGAAGAACAATATGGTAGAAACCTCACAATACTCAAAAAATATTCTGTCTTTTACAATGCTTTGAATGCCTATTTATAGGATGGTTATTACAAAGAAAACTTCCTAAAATAGTTTATCCTATATAAGAAATATCTCTTACTTGTGGGTAAAGAAATATCTCTTACTTGCAAGTAAAGAAATAGCTCTTACTTTCCTAAAAGAGAAAAACACGATCAAACCTTTAATATGCTGCTCACATGCCTAATTAAACAAGGACAGTCTTTCTTTCCAAAAAAGAATAACTCACATGTCTAAATAGATAAGGAAAGTCTTACAATCAGACCAATTTTTAAACATGCCAATTTTAAGCATAGCCTTTGCCAAAATCTTCTAAAACTTGAATCATGTTGATGGATCTTTGTTGCATAAGTGGATCATACCCCATGCTTGAACTTGCACAATCATCCCATATGCCATGAATCATCCCATTCAATGCTTCCTTCATCCTTTTTGCTCTTGCCCGAGTCATAGGACCTCCATTTATACTCAACGGATCAGATTGCATTGGATTAGATAACATTGCATCAGCTTACCTTAACCTTTCAAATGTTTCAAAGACTCATGATCAGTGTAGATGACAAACTTCTTGGGCCAAAGATAATGTTGCCAAGTCTCTAACGCCCTCACCAATGCATAAAGCTCCTTATAATAAGTTGGGTAATTCAAGGCTGCCCCATTTAGCTTCTCACTAAAATAAGCTAAATGACGACATCCCTGCATTAAAACAGCGCCAATTCCAATACCTGAGGCATCACACTCAATTTCAAAAGTTTGAGAAAAGTTAGGCAAAGCAAGTAAAGGTGCAAAACTAAGTTTTTCTTTAATCAAATTAAAAGAAACTTCTTGTTCCTTTCCCCATTTAAAGCCTACACTTTTCTTAATAATTCCAGTCAATGGTGCAGCTATGGTGCTAAAGTCCTTTACAAACCTTCTATAAAAACTAGCAAGACCATGAAAGCTACGTACCTCAGTAATGATTTTAGGTGTAGGCCATTCTCGAATATCCTTAACCTTCTCTTCATCAACCTCAAAGCCCTTAGCCCTAACAACATGTCCTAAGAAAACAATCTGACTAGTGCAAAACGAGCATTTATTGAGGTTAGCAAATAACTGAGCATCACACAAAGAACACAACACAAGCCTCAAATGTTCAACATGCTCATCTAAGCTCTTGCTATAAACCAAGATATCATCAAAATAAACGACAACGAATTTACCAATAAAAGCTCGCAAAACATGGTTCATTAAATGCTTAAACGTACTAGGTGCATTGGTTAAGCCAAAAGGCATTACCAGCCATTCATATAAACCATATTTAGTCATAAATGCCATTTTCCATTTATCACCTTCTCTCATCCTAATTTGATGATAACCAGATTTCAGATCAATCTTACTAAACAAACAAGTGCCATGCAATTCATCTAACATGTCATCAAGTCTAGGAATGGGATGACGATACTTTACCATTATTTTATTCACGGCACAGCAATCTGTGCACATCCTCCAAGTCCCATCCTTTTTAGGCACAAGTAACACTGGAACTACACAAGGACTCAAGCTCTCCCTTACATGACCCTTCGACATCAGCTCCTCACCTTGCCTTTGAAGCTCCTTTGTCTCATCAGGATTACTCCTATAAGCTGGACGATTGGGAATCATTACACCAGGAATGAAATCAATCCGATGTTCAATCCGTCTAACTGGTGGCAAGCCATTTGGGATTTCCTCGGGAAAAACATCACCAAACTCCTGCAAAAGACAATTAACAACACTAGGCATAGTAGGGTTAAGCTCGTTAGTATTCAAAAAGGCCTCCTTGTGCATAAGTACAATCATCGGCTGCCCAAATTTAAAAGCTCCCTTAACCTCTTGTTCTTATGCATAAAAACTCACTTTTTTCCTGTCTTGCTTTTGTGAACTCTCACTCTTGTCACTCTTTGAAGATTCAACAGCCTCTCTATTTTTTCCCTCATTTTTTTTTTCATTATCAGTCTCTTTTCTTCCCTCAAACTCACTTTTTAATATCATTTGATCATCATGTACCTGTCTAGGTGTTAACGGTACAAGTGTTACAGGTTTGCCATGCATTACAAAAGAATATCTATTTCTATATCCATCATGCATAACTTGCCTATCAAACTGCCAAGGACGTCCCAAAAGCAAATGACCAACATACACTGGGACTACATCACACAAAACCTCATCAACATAACGCCCAATGGAGAAGGACACTAATACCTTCCTATTCACCTTAATCTCCCCACATTCATTCAACCACTGCAACTTATAAGGAGTAGGGTGCTTAATAGCAGGAAAATTAAGTTTCTCAACTAATAAGGTACTAGCAACATTAGCACAACTCCCTCCATCAATGATAACACTACATACCTTATTGTTGATATGGCATCGAGTATGAAAGATGTTGTCACGTTGTGCCTCATTGTCCTCTACCTTCACTTGTGCATTCAAGGCACGCCTCATGACCAAAATTTCACCCTCAACTGGATATTCCTCTCCTTCACTCTCCTTACTCTCCACATCATCATCAGATTCGCTTTCAGTTTCAAAATCACCATTACCCCTAAAAAATAAAGCACATTTATTTGGACATTGAGATGCAATGTGACCCCTGCCCAAACACTCAAAGCACTTTATATCTCTATTTCTAGAAGTTTAAGAATCAGATTTACCTCGCTCCTTGCTAGCCTCTGTATCTTTGTCTTTGTTGGAAGCTTCAACTTTACCATTAGAATCTGATTTCTCTTCCTTCTTGCTCCAACTAGAATTTGGTTTCCAAGAAGATGAAGAACCCGAATTTTGCCCAAAACGAGTAGAACCCTTCCATTTCAGTTGCCTCTCAACCTTCATCGCCATGTGTAATATATCCTCCATCTCCACATAATACTGCAACTCAACTACATTTTGAATATCTCGGTTCAAACTGTGCAAGAATCGGTCCATGGTCGCCCCTCGGTCCTCGTCTACATTTAACCCGAATCATGACTATCTCCATCTCCTTATAATACTCCTCAACGCTCTTGGACCCCTGAGTCAACCCCTGCAACCTCAGAAACAAGTCCCTATAATAATGAGAAAGGACAAACCTCTTCCTCATGATACTCTTCATCTCATCCCAAGTGTCAACCGGATGCCCTCTATTCCTCCTCCTATTCATCACTAACTGATCCCACCATATTACCGCATAATCAGTAAACTCCACTACAGCTAGTTTCACCTTCTTTTCCTCTGAATAGTTATGAAAATCAAACACTAACTCCATTTTCTTTTCCCACTCTAAATAAACCTCTAGATCATTCTTGCCTTAAAAGGCTTGGATTTTCATCTTAATGCTACCCAAATTCCCATCTCTCAGATAAACATCTCTAACACCTTCACGACCACCTCTACCACCTCTGCCACCTCTACTATGGTCAAACCCAATCAACGTGGCCTGGTCATCGAAGTAATCACCAAGATCCCACTCGTCATCATCGAGAATGTTTTGATGACGCCTATTCTGCCTCCTCTCCACTGGTGCCTCACGCCTATCATGTCCATCACCTCTTATTACCTTATTCGTTCTCAATTCATTAATCGCATTGGCTTGCTCCTCCAATTAATTTTTCATGTCATCAAATCTTGTAGTGATACATTCGAACTGTTGTTGCATAGCCCGAAGTATGAATAGCACATCAGTACCACCCTCAGCAACTACTCTTTTATCCTTGGAAGTCATGTTTTATAACCTGCAAAACGATGTTAAAAATAGCCTCACAAACACTCCCTTACGTGTTTCACTCGTTTCAATGCCACTATACCCTCATGTTTACACTCTTATTGGTTTTTTTAAGATAAGCTCACTCACTCAGCCTTTTACCACTCAAATGTTTCACCTTTGTCGTTCTTTCGCAAACTACTCAAAACTCAACCAAAAATCAACCGTTCCCACAACGCACAACGACTTAACAAAATAAGACACAAATACTAAAGGAATGCCCAGAATTAACAATGAAAAACATAGAATAACAACGATAACAAAGAAACACAACGAAGCAAAGAAAACAAATTTGGCGAAAACTAAGAGAAACAATGATTCGAAAGCCACAAATGGATCAAGAAAGGAGTTAAATCAAATAGGATGATCTAATTTGGGATAACAATGCGTGAATGATCAGAATAAGCAAGTTTCGATTATTTTTGTTCAAATCTCAACACAAATCAGCACTCAAGCAAACTAACTAGCTTCAATTTGATTCTTTCTTTTCTTTTCTTTTTTTCTTCTCTTTTTTTTTTTGATATTAGATCACAAAATATGCAAACTACGTTCAATTGGGCATCAGATTTCACAATCGATTCACTAGCAAATTATGCATTCAATTCAGCCCATATTATGTAACCCTAATTGATATTAAAATTATAGAAAAGAAAAACTGAAATTCCAGCAGCAAGTCACGCCCCAAATCAAATTGAACAAAAATAAAAAATTCGTGATGAACACTAACAATGAACAGTGCACGCATTTTTTTTAAAAGTAGATGTGCTTAAATAGAAAAAGAAACACCAACCTGATTTGAGAAAACAAACCTGAAAGTTGTGATACTAAATGATGCGAACCCTTAAACGAATTCAAGAACTCACACGCAAATTGATTGAAGAATCCCCAAGAAAGTTCACAAACCAGAATTATAATAACCAAAAATCCTAGACCCAATGTTTTCAAGAAACAAGAACCCAAGGTTAAAAGTTCAATAGAAAGACGCCACACTCAAGATTGAGCGATAAGTCGATGAACGCCACAAGAAAGATTGATTCTTGATAAGTTCTTGAAATAGTTCTTCAAAGAACAATATGGTAGAAACCTCACAATACTCAAAAAATATTCTGTCTTTTACAATGCTTTGAATGCCTATTTATAGGTTGGTTATTACAAAGAGAACTTCCTAAAATAGTTTATCCTATATAAGAAATATCTCTTACTTGTGGGTAAAGAAATATCTCTTACTTGCAAGTAAAGAAATATCTCTTACTTGCAAGTAAGAAATATCTCTTACTTGCAAGTAAAGAAATAGCTCTTACTTTCCTAAAAGAGAAAAACACAATCAACCCTTTAATATGTTGATCACATGCCTAATTAAACAAGAAAAATCTTTCTTTCCTAAAAAGAATCACTCACATGTCTAAATAGATAAGTAAAGTCTTACAATCAAACCAATTTTTAAACATGCCAATTTTAAGCATAGTCTTTGCTGGAATCTTCTAGAACTTGAATCATGTTGATGGATCTTTGTTGCCCAAGTGGATCATGCTCCATGCTTGAACTTGCACAATCAGCCCATATGCCATGAATCAGCCCATTCAATGCTTCCTTCATCCTTTTTGCTCTTGCCCGAGTCATAGGACCTCCATTTATACTCAATAGATCAGATTTCATTGGATTAGATGGCATTGCAAAAACCTATCTCCCAAAAACAACACCTTAATTTGCAAGAGAAAAGTTTCCCTATGAAGCTCCCCAAATGGGAGTATTCATAGGCAAGGAATGAGAAGGAGAGAAGATAGGAAAGGATGAATAAATAGTGGATACCGCCCACGTCCAAGTGAAAGACCAACTACTCTACAGACAGTCTGTGTAGAACGTTCGAACGTGAGTTGACATTCAAATGTTGTCTATGTTTTTGCAATATGGACGTTCAAACAATAGATGCGGTTTGACCATACCATTAGAGTGGTATGTGGTCCTCTAAGGAAACCCACTTCCATACTTCATGCAGGACTTGGTATTTTGCACTCATTACCCAGGTCTTTAGTGGACGTTCGAATGTGATTGTTGTTCAAACGTGGTGGTACTCAAGTGTACTTCTTTCTTTGCTACAACACGCCATGTCTTCACAGTCTAGTTTTGTCTTTGTTCCAGTGGACGTTCAAACGTTAGTTGGCGTTCGAACGTTGCTGCTTCGCTCCAAGCTTCTCCAATTTTGTTCCCTAATGCGCTGGTGTTGCAATCAAATGTGATATTTGTTATTTTTGAACCCTTGTCCACTTTAGGACATGAAATGACATCACTTAAATTCTATCAAAGTACAATTAGTCTAAAAAAGGCATAGTAAAATGCTACTTTTAAGTACTAATCACAAATCACAAATGTTCAGTCCAATGGGAATGCCAAACCAACTCAAACCCTTCCTCCAATGGTGCTTAAATGTACAATTGATTCGTGGAAAGCTCGGGATTAAAATGGAGGTGAGGATCAAGTATACCCCATGATAATGACTATGGTGTATCAAGAACTCACAACCATGTCCTCACCCCAACCCAGTCAAACCAAGCCATTGTGCATCAAGGGGAGGAATGAAAGAGAGTTGGAATGGCATACCCAAGTGGAGGTCTTCCTTGAATTAGCCAAGTAAAATGTTTTGCTACTCATGCTTAATATGAAATTAAAAATACAGAGGGAATGCATTATAAAAGAATGAAGTTCTTGAATAAATAAGTGCAATGCAACTTAACTATGAGAAAATGCATTGAATACCCATTTTACCGCTAAGAACATGAAGAACATAGAAGCATTAATTGTGAAAGCTTGTAATGAAGATTAAACTTAACATGAACTTGCAGGAAATAGCATTAAAAACATTAAATGAAGCTCTAAAGGGAGAAAGAGAACAATTTCATCGTTGCTATCTCGTCCATATTATAATTAGGGAGAAAGGTTGCAACTATCTTTAAAATCACTTATATGTGAATAGGGGCTCTCATTTTCGATTCCATGAAAAGTGGAAAGTAGTTACAACATCCCTGGTTTAACTATGAAGAGATGGGCTTGGACCGGAAGGAGGATGCATGAGGGTGTGGTGCTACGGGTTGGTTGAAGGAATTCTCGCATTGACCTTGCTAGAGGATCAACTTGGATATTGTTTCCTTCATTCCTAGGAGGGGGAAAATGCACTCGTGGGTTGGGCATTCTAGGTGGTTGCACTCACCCACCTCCTTGAACGTTTGGATTAGCACCAACATTATCAAAATTATCAGCCGCATCCTCGGGTGGGTCTTGGTCAATATTCATGTTGGGGCCTAAAGGTTGTCTAACTAGTCAACCTTGGTTGTCCATTCCCCACATGCAACAAAATATCTACAATTGAAATTATACACAAACAAGAATATATACACGGAGCAACGTACCTTAGCCCATGATGAAAATCACGGCACTTACCTCCATTGTCTAGAAATCACCTTTTAGATTCGACACTTATCTTCCCCTGCAACAGCGCCAAAAATGCTTGATTATTTTTGTTGTATTCCCTTAACCCCTAAATATCACCCTTTTGCATGTATAGTATATGGATGAAGGAGAGTGTCACTCTCCCTTGGGATAGTGTCAAAAAGAAAGGGCAAGGAAATGGGAAAAATGAAATGATGTAAATGTAATGTGAGAATGCACAAAAATGCTCCACAAGCGCAAGGAGACTTTTGCGAGTCGTGTTTTACTTGGTGGTATTCCAAGTTCGTTTCCACGGGGAAGGAAGTAAACCAAAGGGGAAGGTGATTTTAAGTAAAAGAAAGTGTAAAATCTTTGTTCTTGAAAGTTGTCTGGTGAAGTGTGTGTGTTAATGAAAATGAAGTAAGAAAAACAAATGTTGACTAATCCAAAAGGTCCACTCCAATAGGAATAACATCTCAACTCAAATCCCTCCTCTAATAGAACATGAATGGACGATTAATTCGTGGGAAGCTAGAGATATAATGGGTGAGTATCTGAGCATAAATTGTGACTAGGCCTACGGAATATCAAAGACTCAACAACTTATCCACCCTCAACCCAGTCAAACCGAACCATTGAACTCTAAGATAAAGAAGAAGAATGAGTTGAAATTGTACACCCAAGTGGAGGTCCCCCTTGAATTTGCCAACTAAAAGATTTAGCTACTCATGCTTGGGATGAAATTAACAATGTAATGAGAATGCATTTCAAAGAAATAAGGTTCTTAAAAAACTAAATGCAAGAAAACATAAGCTATAAATGAAAGTATGGAATACCCATTTCAAAACTAAGAAAATGAAGAACTTCAATGCATTAATGAGGAAAGCTTTAAAAGGAGATTAAACTTGGAATGAACTTGCAAGCAATAGCATTAAAGGCATTCAGTGAAGCTTAAAAGATTCTTACAACGGATTACAAGACAATTTATTGAAAGAAATGCAAAAATCTTACTTTATCTCTCTAGAATACTATTCATCATCTTCTACCCAGTCCTTCTCTCTCTATCCCTTGTGTAGTCTATGGCATATTGAATAATGGAGACTTGGCTTCCCAAAAAACGTGGTTGAAGAGAGGGGTGTAGGTGGAATGGCTGGACAGAGGGGTTACAGAGCTTGTCTGCACACCTAGCTCCTCTTCTCTTCTCTCTTCTCATTGATCACCATGGCTCCCAAAAGTCCAAAGGGAAGTTTGAAAGAGGTGAATAGTGTTATGGGCGTGTCAGAGAAGTTGATGTGAACCCCAATCGACTTGCTTTGAGACCCAACAACAATATTTGAGAAACAACCCAATAAAGTCAAACCCAGGTCTATGGATGGAGAATTTAGACCTGTGGAGAAATCGTGTCAAGAACCTAGATTATATTAAAATTTAGACCCATTGAAGAACCCGTCTCAAGAACAAAAATTACAAGGAGGAACACCACAAAGGTTGTGATCTACTTTTGATAAGTTCAGAAGTTCATTCAAGAACAAGAGGAGTAAACTTAACTCAACTCACAATCAAAATTCATTATGTACTGTCTCCCATATTGTCTCCTATTTTTCATTGATTAAAAGCCTATTTATAAGGCTAGTCATTACAAGGAAAAAAAATTTTATCTAATAAAGAAACAAATCCTAATCTAATAAGTAAACAAATCCTAATCTAATAAGGAAACAAGTCCTAATCTAAATTGATGTGAACCCCAATCGACTTGCTTTGAGACTCGACAACAATATTGGAGAAATAACCCAAGAAAGTCAAACTCAGGTCTATGGATGGAGAATTTAGACTCGTTGAGAACTCGTGTCAAGAACCTAGATTATATTAAAATCTAGACCCATTGAAGAACCAGTCTCAAGAACCCAAATTACAAGGAGGAACGTCACAAAGGTTGTGATCTACCTTTGATAAGTTCAAAAGTTCAATCAAGAACAAGAGGAGTAAACTCAACTTAACTCACAATCAAAATTCATTATGTATGGTCTCCCATATTGTCCCCCTTTTTCAAGGATTAAAAGCCTATTTATAAGGCTGGTCATTACAAGGAAACAAATCCTAATCTAATAAATAAACAAATCCTAATCTAATAAGAAAACAAATCCTAATCTAATAAAGAAACAAGTCCTAATCTAAATAGGAATAACTAAAGACTAAAATTTGACCCTTTCTCTCAAAAATGCCCTTGAGTGAATAGTATCACTCTACTATAGCATGAACAGTACCATGCTACAGTACTTATTGTAAACCCTAGTGGGGCAAGCATCCTCAAACCCACTTATTCTAAACTAATAATAAAAATTCTTTAAACAAATTGAAAGGCTTAACAACAAAAGACCCTATCTCTAAGCCATGTCTTCATGTCTTCCATAGTTTGGATCAAGTGGATCAAAATTAGTTCTCCTTCTTTCAAGCCCATCTTCAGTGTTGGGCTCTTGCTAGCTTCATCCCAAGTAGATTTCACCAATTCTTGCATTGTTTTCTTGATCTTCTTGGCTCTTGATCTTGTAATTGGCCTCATTTGAACATGCAAAAGATCTTTAAGATTAGGCCCACCTTAGTTCTCATCAGACCTCCACTTGGGTATGCCATTCCAGCAATAGTATTGAACAAACCCTAAAGATAACTCAAACCCTAGAACAATGAAAAAAAAATAAAATTTAGCAGCCACACAAAACCATAAGAATTTTGGCAGCCTTTTTTTTTTGTAACCCTAGAACAATGAAGCCCTTGAATCAATTATGCTAGAAAAAAAAAAGACAGAATATGACCTGGTTGGATGCCTTGCTCTGATACCAAATGATGTGAACCCCAATCGACTTGCTTTGAGACCCAACAATAATGCTGCAAAAATAACCCAAGAAAGCCAAACTCAGGTCTATGGATTTAGAATCTAAACCCGTTGAGAACTTGTTTTAAGAACCTAGATTAACTTAAAATCTAGATCCATTGAAGAACCCGTCTCAAGAAACCATATTACAAGTAGGAACGCCACAAAAGGTTGTGATCTACCTTTGATAAGTTCAAAAGTTCAATCAAGAACAAGAGGAGTAAACTCAACTCAACTCACAATCAAAATTCATTATGTGTGGTCTCCCATATTGTCCCCCTTTTTCATTGATTAAAAGCCTATTTATAAGGCTGGTCATTACAAGGAAACAAATCGTAATCTAATAAAGAAACAAATCCTAATCTAAGAAGGAAACAAATCCTAATCTAATAAGGAAACAAATCCTAATCTAAATAGGAATAACTAAAGACTAAAATTTGACCCTTTCTCTCAAAAATATTCTTGAGTAAATCGTGTCATGGGTACTGTAGCATGAATAGTACCGTGCTACAGTACTTATTGTAAACCCTAGTTCAAATAAAATAATAAGACATATGTGGGGCAAGCATCCTCAAACCCACTTATTCTAAACTAATAATAAAAATTCTTTAAACAAATTGAAAGCCTTAACAATAAAAGGCCCTATCTCTAAGTCATGTCTTCTTGTCTTCCATAGTTTGGATCAAATGGATCAAATTTAGTTCTCCTTCTTTCAAGTCCATCTTGAGTGTTGGGCTCTTGCTAGCTTCATCCCAAGTGAATTTCACCAATCCTTGCATTGTTTTCTTGATCTTATTGGCTCTTAATCTTGTAAATGGCCTATTTGGACATGCAAAAGATCTTTAAGACTAGGCCCACCTTAGTTCTCATCATAAATAGGAATAACTAAAGACTAAAATTTGTGACCCTTTCTCTCAAA
>CM042187.1:28356854-28377082 GCA_023539305.1 Ilex asprella
TTTGGATCAAGTGGATCAAAATTAGTTCTCCTTCTTTCAAGCCCATCTTGAGTGTTGGGCTGTTGGTAGCTTCATCCCAAGTGGATTTCACCAATCCTTGCATTGTTTTCTTGATTTTCTTGCCTCTTGATCTTGTAAATGACCCATTTGGACATGCAAAGGATCTTTAAGAGTAGGCCCACCTTAGTTCTCATCAGAAGTGTGGGAGACTTGATGGTGGGACCCTCAAAACGGCAGACCTAAGTTACAGAGATTAGGAAAAATTCAGCAAAGCATATCGGTACGTCGAACTCCAGTAGCATGACCGTACCGGTATGCTATATTGCAATGGCCAAACCGTCCCGATACGCTTCTTCCTCCTTGTTTGATTTTGCTACTTTCTTCACTCCTGATCTTTTCTCTTGTCATTCTTTCATCCTCATTCACCTCAACTTATTTGGGAAGGCATTAAGAAGTCTTATTTAGCACTTTTTAACTGCAAACACCAAATATCATCATTAAGAACTCAATTAACACAACTCCCATCATTTAATCTCCAAAAGCAATTAAAATAAGATGATTAGCACATAAAAATTACACAGTTTTGTGCTAATCACAGTGAAGTAAATAGTTTCTAAGCTTTTTAGTGTGCAATCTTTTTATTTACTTATGTTATTTTTATTTTCATGTTACTTACTTTACTTGGTTATATAGCATTGTTTCTTAGTTTCAGATATTGGTGCTTTTGTCAAAGCTCAATTGCGAGGTATTCTCTAACTCTACTCATCTTTTTATTGTTCCTCATTGTATATCACATCTTTTTGTTGCATTGAGGATAATGCATGAATCAAGTTGGAGGGTGAGATGCACTATTTGCATGTTACACCAACATTTGTGAAAATTTTTATGAATAATACAAATTTTTGTAGTGAAAACTCACCTTTCACATAGCATACAGATGTTTGGTTACAATAATTGCAATTATGTGGAAATTTTGAATTTTTTTTGTGAAAAATATCTGAATGTTGATCGGTATTCCCTTATTAAGAGTGTTGGGTTAAATGATATATTGATCTTTGTTTTGAATTTTGAGGACATGGGCATATTATAGAAGTTAATCCTATGCGTAAGTATCACATATGTATCTGCTTTTGAACTCAATCGTATGTGTTTCTTGAATGTGTAATTTTAGCAATTTACGGATTGGATTTATATTTTAGGCTGGACATAAATAGTGGTTATGAGAAAAGACCCATGAGAGCTTTAGTGCCATTTCTCTTTGGAGGGGACTTACATTTACTCAAGGAATAATTTTTAAATTTCAAATTTGTTCAATAGTCTCATTACGTTTGGTTTGGTTAGGTTAGGTGCATTTGTGTAGCTGATTAACTTGTCCGAAATGTACAATGCTCTCCTATACTTACCTGGAAATGATCTTAGGCCATTTTTGAATAGTTTGAGCCTTAACCTTGTTCTTGAGACAATATTATCCCTAATGTCATGATTAAGTCTGTATTAAAATTCGTTTATATGCTACACAATTGACCAAGTCAGTGAAAAATGAAAAAAAAATCTACCTTACCTTGGTTGTTCCCAAAATTGAATATGAGTAATCATGAAAGATAAGGAAGCGTGGTGTGAAAATTTTAACTAAAAGGGATGAATGGAAGTGAAACTAAAGGAGTTGAATGGAAAAAGAATATACCCAAGAAAAGGAGGAAAAAGAGGCGAGAAGAAGAAAAGAATGATCGAAAGGAAAAGAAAGAAAGAAACAAAGAGTGTGGTGATGTTGTAAGAATGAAAATCCCATAAAAAGGGAGGTGTTTAGAATAAAAAGTATTTCGCTCGGAATAACCCTCTTTGTTTCCTATGTCCTTCATTTCTTTTGCTTTAATATTGCCCCAAGGCCCCACTATAATCTTTGAAGTCCTGAGTGACCTAGAGGAGCATGGGAGATGCATATTTTTAAAAAAGATGATCAGTTAGTCTTGCTTCCCAATGCCCTAGCATTCTTCTCATGAGACTATGCCAAAGTCGCTTCATTTTCATACATGAACTTCATTTCTGGATTACATGTGAGCACACTTTATTCTGTGCACAAGATTCTATCTCACATATACACATGGAGTGCATGTCAAGACAACTATAGTGTGTTTCATTGTTAAGAGTGACATTTGGTGAGTTTTGCATCGAAACTGAATTTGGCTTGCCATTCGGATGTGAATTCTGTTGCGTAGATGCTCAAATTACTTGTCCAATTCACACACACACGAGTTTAAAAATGAATGTGTTGGTGCATACTTTAGACTAGTATTTGAGGCTATAGTGACTCTCATGTGTGCTTAGTTTGGCCATTTGAACAATTTGTTAAATAGCTCCATGCTTGTAGAATAGGGGAATATTGCTTAATTTTTTGATATTTGAATGAATTAGGAATATTTGTGTTTTTGAATATGTGACTTGCATTTTGGGTATTCATTTTGATAGTTAAATATAGAAATTCATGCCTTGTGCGTTGGTTGCATCAAAATTTTAAATCGTATTACAATTTCGGTAATGACTTGGGCATGATGGTTCAAATTATGGTTTATAAGTGTAGTACATGTTTAGGGTGGAGTAGAGGTCATAAAGAGAGTGTTAAAATGTATGGGGTAGGTCCTGAGTTGAAGAGGAATGGAGGTGTGTTGCTCAGCAAGGGTATTTTCAAAACAAGGCAAAACCTACCGGTAGGTTTTGGCCACTGGAATGAACCTACCGGTAGGTTTCCATCGACTTACCTATAGGTCTCACCTAGGAAGCTAAAATTAGAGCTTTTAATCGGTTTCGTTTTGGGAAAACCTTTCATGTTCCTCCTTAATCACGAACCCTATATCATTTGACGAGAACCAAATCATAAGGATCCTTTGCAAGTCCAGATGGGCCAATTACAAGATCAAGATTCAAGAAGATCAAGAAAGCAAAGCAAGGATTTGTGCAATCCACCTAGGATGAAGTTAGCAAGAGCCCAATACTCAAGATGGGCTAGAAAGAAGAATAACCAATTCTAATACACTTGATCCAAGATGTGGAAGACATGACTTAGAGATAGAGTCTGTTGTTGTTAAGGCATTCAATTTGTTTAAAGAATTTTTATTATTAGTTTACAATAAGTGGGATTGAGGATGCTTAGCCCACATATGTCTTATTATTTTATTTGAACTAGGGTTTAGAATAAGTTACTGTAGCATGGTATTGTTCATGCTATAGAACCCGTGATACTATTCACTCAAGGGCATTTTTTAGAAAAATTGTCACAAATTTTAGTCTTTAGTTATTCTTATTTAGATTAGGATTTGTTTCCTTAGTAGATTAGGATTTGTTTCTTTAGTAGATTAGGATTTGTTTTCGTGTAATGACCACCCTTATAAATAGGTGTTTAATCAATGAAAAAATGGAGACAATATGGGTGACAATACATAATGAATTTTGATTGTGAGTTAAGTTGAGTTTACTCCTCTTGTTCTTGATTGAACTTTTAAACTTGTCAAAGGTAGATCACAACCTTTGTGGCGTTCCTCCTTGTAATTTGGGTTCTTGAGACGGATTCTTCAACGGGTCTAGATTTTAATATAATCTAGGTTCTTGACACGAGTTCTCAATGGGTCTAAATTTTTCATCCATAAACCTGAGTTTGGATTTCTTGGGTTGCATTTTCAATATTGTTGTTGGGTTTCAAAATAAGTCAATTGGGGTTCCTATCATCATTCCCCTTTTAAATCAATCCGCTCCCAAGCTTCCCAATTCATTCCCTACTCAATCCCCAACCCTAGTCCTATCGAATTGGTGTGTTCATTGAAGATTAGAAGCTTTCCCCTTTTTGGAACCCTAGAATTGCCGAAAATTCCTCAAGCCAAAATCTCCCTTCATCTTTCCATATTCTCTAGAATCTCCCAAATGGCTCGTAATATGGTTATTATTCATAAGGCTATGGACCCATTTGAGGCTCTCATTTTGACTATTTTATCACTATTCTCTATGGGGGCACTGTTGCTTTCATGGCCCGAACTAAGCGATCTGGACCAAACTCCTCTCAACCCAAGGAGCCTAGCAGTCGTAAGAGAAGTGGAGAAGGGTCAAGGGGCATCGAAATAAACAATGGAAGAAGGCAAGAAACGATGCAAGGATCCAGTTGATCCACGAGAAGAATGTCACATGCGAGCGGTACCTCGACCACATTTCCCTTGGTCCGAGAAATGAGGTCGTTAGGATCATTGATGCTCATGGGATGAGGTTTTGGTTTTAGCTCGTTGATGGATTCAATTTGTCTTTGTGCCTGAAATTCTACCAAACACTCAGGGTAGTGGAGGTGGATGAGATTGAGGTTTTGAGGACAAATGTCAGGGAAAAGATGTTTGAGGTGACCCCCGATGTCATTGCCACTCTCCTAAGAAATTATGAGAGACCGCCCTCTTCCACACCAGTTTATCCTCAGAAACATCACCCAAGCCAAGACTATTGTTGAGTTTGTAGCTTTGATGTATAATGATCCTAGCGAGTTTAAGGGGACGGTCAAAGTTGGGGGATTAAAACATTCTTATAAGCTTTTGAATAAGCTTCTCCACTATCATCTGCTTTCGTAGGGCGCTGAAAATACGCCTAACATTGAAATGCTAGGCCTTTTGGATGCAGTTATTCTAGGCAAGGCGGTTGATTTTGCACTTTTCATTTGGGAAGTGATGAAAGATTTTGTTGAGACACAGAAGCCCAAGGCCAACTTACCTTTCGGGAGTTTGGTGACCCGGATGTGCCAGCACTTCAAGGTGAAGGCCTATGCCTTTGATAAGCTCACTACCCCTAAGATTGGGGCTATTGGCAAGGCCAATATAATGAAGAGGACGACAATGAGCTGGGGAGCGAGATATGGCTCCGAGCATGAGTTTGAGGCTCCTGAACCATCTTCATCTACACCAGCTGCGAAGCCTTCCATCCCTGGATCCCCATCTGCTGGGCTATCCACAGTTGCACTAGAGCGCTCGATACCTCAGTGCATGGGTTGGAGGTGTCGGTGCATGGTATTTTGTCGATGATGAAGGAGATGTTCATGCATACATTTCCAGGAAGACCCATCCCTGGTGGACCTCCACCTCCCACCTCTGTCCCCTCTACCTCCATAGTAGTAGAGGTGGGGGATTTGGAGGATGATGATGATGATGATGAAGTGGAAGTGGAGGGTGAGAGTGACTTTGATAGGGATGATTACGGAAATGGCGACGAGGATGACGATCAAAGTGTTATAGTTACTGCTTTTGCTCTTTATGGAGAGTAGGAGTTAGTAGTCTTATTTCTTTTCTTGTTGTTTTGGATTGTATGTAGTTGGAGTGGAGTCACTGGCCTTGTAGAAGAATCCTTAGGTCATAGGCCATTTTGTCTCTTTTTGATATCTGAATTCATGTACTTCAACTTTGAAACACATTAATGAAATACCACAATTTTTGTTCCATGTGTACCAAGTTCATTACTTTAATTGCATTATGATCTTAATATTTTAAATGTTTGATGAGTGAGTTGTGTAAATGGGCTATTTTGGTATTATACTTGTTATCTTATTTAGAAAATAAATTTTGCTAAGGACTAGCAAAACTCAAGTTGGGGTGTGTGATTAGCATAAAACATTGCATATTTAAAGTGTTTTTGCATCCCTTTTGTGCTGGCTTTTGAAGATAATATGAGTTGATATGTATTTTTTGTGCTATTTATGGAAATTTGGTATGGTTGCAGATGAAAGGTGATAAATGGTGCTTCTTAAAACCTTCTCATAGTGTTTGAGATGAATAATGATGTAAGGATGACTTGAAGATAGATCAGGAGGGGAAGAAACCAAGATTTTAGCAGAAACCAGGAAAAACCTACTGGTAGGTTTTGACTACTGTCCTGCACCTACCACCATGCCTACCGGTATTTTAAGCCTACTGGAGTGAAACCTACCGGTAGGTTTTATTGAAAAGTGCCAAATTTTGCATGTCAAGCTCTACCACCTTGAGGGTCCCACCAGACATTCTCCTGCTTGTCCTTGCCAATTCGAACACCATGACATCCCTATTGCACCTTTTGGGTGCTTGAGCATAAATGAAGAGAGATGTGAGAGATGATGTTGGGTGTGGAGACAAGGCCTGCACCAACCCTTGCCTTGTAGCCCCTATGGATGAAGATCACATCACATAGCTATGGCATTACTCCATGGACCTTTTTTGGCTCTAGGGGGACCATTGGAGGGATATATTGTAATATAGAGAGAGAGTCTAGGAAGAAGATGAATAGTGTTAAAGAGAGAAGTTGAGTTTTTTGCATTTTCTTCCATACATTGTCTTATAATTTGATGTAAGAATCTTCTAAGCTTTGTTTGAAGTCTTTACAGCCAGTTATTTCAAGTTGATTTTAAGTTTAATCTTGCATTCAAGCTTTCACCATTAATGCACTCATTGTTCTTCATTTTCTTAGTTTGAAATGGGTATTAAATGCATTCTTTGTTAGTTTATGTTATCTTGCATTAACTTAGCTACAATATTCAATTCTTTATAATGTCTTCTCATTTCATTGTTGCCTTTACCTTAAGCAGGAGTAGCTAAGCCTTTACGTGGCTAATCAAAGAGAGACCTCCTCTTGAGTATGCCATTTCAACTCTTTTTTTTCCCTCCTTTCAGAGTAGGATGGTTCAGTTTGACTAGGTTGAGTGTGGACAAGATTGTGGGTCTTTTATATCCCGTAGACTTGTCACGGTTTATGCTTCAATCCTCACTGCATCTCGTCCCTAGCTTCCCATGAATCAACCGTTCATCTATGCTCTATTGGAGGAAGGATTCGAGTTGACTTGGCATTCCCATTGGAGTGAACCCTACGGATTAGCCAACACTTATTTCCCATTTCATTTTCATCACAAGACAATTCACAAACCAACCTTCAACAACAAAAGATTTTACACTTTGTTTTTACCAAAATCACCTTCAATACGATTCATATCCTTCCCCGAGGAAACGACCTTGGAATGAATATCTCCAAGAAAAACATAATACACAAAAGTCTTCTTGTGCTTGTGAAGCATTTTGCTCACACATTTTGTACATTTCATATCATTCCACACCTTTTTGCTGCCCCACTTCCCACATCATTCTGAGAGAGAGTGACACTCCATTTCACACATACATCATACATAAATTAAGGGTGATGTCTAGAGATTAGGGACATACAACGGAAACAACTAAGCAGAGCCCCTCTACCTCTGCCCCCAAAGTTTCCACTATTGTTGAGGTAGGAGATTCTGACGACGATGATACTAGATGAGGAGGAGATTGATGAGAAGAGTGTTGAGGAGGAGATTGATGAGAAGAGTGTTGAGGAGGAGATAGATGAAGACGATGAGTAGTTGTGTTATCGTGTTGTTTGTTTGTTTCTTTTTTGTTTTTGTTGTAGATGTTGCACAATTAGGATTAGAATTATCGGCCTAGTAGAAGTGTCTCTAGGATTTTGTGTCATTTTTTTTTTGAATTCTAAATCCTTGTACTAAAAATTTTGGATGTATTTAAAGAAGAGTACTATAGTTGTTTCATTTTATCATGCCCAAGTTTATTTCTTTAATTACATTGTGATTTTTGCATTTGATATTTAGCAATTTACTTGTATGAATGGATTGTTGTCGTTTTTACTTTGTAGGTTTGAACATAAAGTTTCCTAGGGACTGTCAAAAAACAAGTTAGGGGGTATGATTAGCACAAAAAATTGCACATCATGTATACATTTATACCCCTTTTATACTTACGTTTGTGGTGGAAATGGGAGAAAATGCAATGAATCTAACATTTAATAAAGTTGGTAGGTAAAGAGTTGGTTATGACTTGAGTTAAGCCCCCATCGTAGTGTTCAAAGTCAATGCAGATGAGGGGGGAGGCTCAACGGGAAACTTGGAAGGTGAAAAGATCAAGAATGGAGTATTAAATGTAATAAAAACCTACCGGTAGGTTTTTACACACTAGAGTTGGATCTATCGCCAACCTTTCGTAAGGTTTTGCTCACTGGAATAAAACTTACCAGAAAAACGTCAGATTCTTTAACTCAGCTCCACTTGTTGTGGGGCCCACATAGCTTCTCTTACACATCCCCTGACATTTTTTACATCACACCATGCCTACCTACGCTACAAATCTAACTTTGGAGGATTTAGGATGGGAAAGGAAGATAAAAAAGGAGAGAAAGTTTGGATTTTTGCATTTTATTACTCATTTCACTTGTAGTAAGTTATAATACTCTTGTAATCTTCATTTATTGCACTTTAATGTCATTTATTTCAAGTGTATTCCATGTTTAGTTATGTATCTTTGAATCTACAATTGTTACATTTAAGTTTTTCTTCTTAGGCTTTCCAAATGGGTATTAAATAATGCACTTATCTTTGTAGTTAACTTTTCTTTACATTAATATAACTTTTAATCTCCATTTCATTACCATGTTTACACATTGTATGCCTTTGCATTTATTATGAGTAGCTAAGTTTTTAGTGGTTAATTCAAGGGAGATTTCCTCTTGGGTATGCCAAATCAACTCTTTCTTGTTCCTCCTTGTAGTGTAAGTTGTTTGGTTAGACTAAGTTGAGTGCAGACGTGGTTGTGAGTTCTTGATACACCGTAAACTTGTCACGGGGTATGCTTGAGCCTACACGTCTACATTAGTCCCTCATTTTTTACAAATCAACCAAGCACCGAGACACCATTGGAGGAATGTTTTGAGTTGATTTGACATTCCCATTGGAATGACCCCTTTGGATTAACCAACCTTGTTTTTATTACATTTTCTATCAAAAATTTCACTTACAAAAACACAAATTCACGAGATTTTACACATTTCCATTTTCACAAAATCTCTTTCACATAATTCAACATTCCTTCCCTGAGGAGACGACCTTGGAATACCCAGTCAAAGTAAAACACGACACTCGAAAGTCTCACTTTGCTTGGGGTGCAGTTTTACACACACATACATTTCCATTTACACACATGTTTTCCTTATTTTTAAAAACACCCGAGGGAAAGTGACACTCACCTATACACATAAGCCGTATACACTTATTCGAGGTTAGTGTTTGGGGATTAGGGTGAACGCCATCAAGCAGTTATGTGCTGGACTGGGTGGCATGTGTGGTTAAATTGGGCAGGATTTAGTTGAGTGGGATGTATTGTCAACAATTAGATTAAGTTTGAAGAATTTAGATGAAAACTGCACCATTTAACTTAAAGTGGATTAAATCTGAGCCGTCTTTATACTTTCCCAACTTAGGAGATTCAAATTGCACTCTGTCTTATTATTATAGATATTTTACAAAAATCTAAATATAAATTAGTTAACAGAGATTATGAAAATTCAAATGTGAAGTAGTTATTAAAAGGTTGAAAATGGTTACTTAGGCCACATGTTGAAATTTAATTAGAGGGCAATTAAATATTTCAAAATTAGGAGAAAATAGGATTTAGAAAGAGAAAACTTTCAACCACTCTCTCTCATAATTGAGTCTTTTAGGACATGTTTGGTTTAGGTACAAATAAAAAATTGAATTGGATAATTAGTTCCCATCCAATTCATAAAATGGTGTTAACAAGAGTACTATTTAATCTTATCATTATATAACAAGTTTGAATCAAAACTGAGATAATATATAAATTTATAATTATAATACTAATTTTATTTTTAGATTAAGTAACAATGTATGATATTAAATTAAAAATGACAAAACAAATATTGAGGGTAAGAATTTGCATAATTTGTAATTTTTATATGAAGGTGTAACTCTAAGTTTGCAAGAATAATAAAGTCATTTTTGCATTTTTAATGCTTAAGGTACTAAAAATAATACAATCTACTACATGATATTAATTAGGGAAAACTTCAACCACACTCCCTCTAGTTTACCATAAAAATACCCCCTCTAGTTTCTGAATCTTCAATGACACCCCTTATTAGACTAAATTTTTTAACTAGAATACAAATTTACTAAATTGCCCATGATATATTTGAGGATACTTTTCAATCACACCCCCTCTAAGTATGTATATCTTCAATGTGACCCCCTCTAGATAAGCATATCTTCAATGAGACCCCCCATATTTTTTAATTTTTTTTAAGTATGAAAATTTTGAGCGAATTAAAATTCAATTCAAGTTAATTAAAATTTATTTTTTTACATATTAAAATTTGAGCCAATTAAAAATTATATTTTTTTACGTATTAAATTTGGGCTAATTAAAATTCTATTTGAGCCAATTAAAAATTATTTTTAATCGACTAAAGTTAAATTTTAATCAACTCGTATTGAATTTTAATCATCCAAATTTTAATACATAAAAATATAAATTTTAATCAACTCAAATTTAAAAAAAACAAATTTTAATAAGTAAAAATATATAAATTTTAATCGACTCGAAAGCGAATTTTAATCGGCACTAACAACTCGGGTAGAGTTCAAATCGATTCAAATTTTAATATGTAAAAAATATATTTTAATAGGTTCGAATTTTAATACGTTAAAAAAAAATTTATTCAACTTCAATTGAATTTTAATTTGTCCAAATTTTAATATGTAGAAAAATAAAATTTTAATCGGCTAGAATTTTAATAAAATTTTATGTAAAAAAATTACTTGAGATTTATGTAAGGATATTTTTGGTATTTTAGATTAATTTTTTTTGTTAGAAATGATAGTTTAATGGTAGGGAGTGTTAGTGATGTTTAAATATAAACTAGAAGGGGTGTCATTGAAGATTTAGAAATAAGAGGGGGTGTCTTTGAAGATATGATAAACTAGAGGGGGTGTGACTGAAGTTTTCTCTATTAATTACTACATGATATTAGGTATTAAATGACAATAGTGAACAGACCACCGGGTGAGGATTAATTAAAATTAATACTGGGTCACTATAACTGCATCCAAATTTAATATTATAATATCATCAGATAAAATTAATTCAATACACCCCTTAATACTTAAACCAAACATACCTTAATATATAGTATAGAAATATAGATACTTGTATGCAGCCTGTTTTTTTTGATTTTGTTACATCACCAAGTAGTAAAATCTCATTCTTTTGTATTTTATTCCCGCTGGTTTCTGCCTATTGCCTTTTCGAATACCGTCTTATTGACCCCAATCTTTTATAATCTTGTTGAAGATTTTGTCCTCAACTTTCTTTGTGTTTTGTCAGTGAAAACATATGCACATTCATGTAACAAATCCTACAGAATATGGAAGGTTTTATACTTTAATTAAGGGTTGGTTGGTAAGGCAGGCCACTTCCTCTAAAAGGTGTCTCACAGTGTAAAATATTCATGGCAGTTATTAGTGGACTAACTTTGGCGAGGAGCCAATTGAATGTTGGACAGTTGGGCTAGCTATTTGGTATTTGTTAGCTAAAATAAAGAGCAAAATCACAAAATTATATTCCAAGGGACTAACTATTTGGCTATGTATTTTACATTTGGGTTAAATGGCTCTCTATATTTGACTAGCTTCCTTGGCTAGTTATTTTATATTTGGAGAGTCAAATAACTATTTTTGCACTCCAAGGGGATAGCTATTTTATATTTTGATGACGTGTCAAGCTATGTAATATTTTGACTTAAAATATTAATAATTGTTAACTAAAATAGAGAGTATAGTTGGAATAACTTTGTAAAAATGACTCTTTAAAATAAAAAATATAATATTTTAATATATTTTGAGTAATTATTTTGAAGAGTGCCTTAAAAATGCTCTGAGCTAACTTTGGCGAGGAGCCAATTGAATGTTGGACGGTTGGGTTTGCCTTCCAAACCAGTGTATCTTCTGTAGCTGACCTTTCCAGCTAAGCTTTCTCCTTCTTTTTGTTCTTTCTCTTTGTAATCTCTGCTCTTGATTGCAAAGAATGCTTATGCCTTCCATGCTCCAAGTGGGTCGAGAACGGAGATGAATGGCTGACCTGAGAGAGGGTAGGATTGTCATTTCAGACGAATGAATACTTGTAAAAGGAGATTACAAATGGTCTTGTCTTGTCTTGTCTTGTCTTCAATAAAATTAACTCAAGATTCAGTGATTTCTTGATATTTTGGATTTTGTGTGAGACGAGCCATTTGTCTTAGATTTGGAATTCATCATCGGAAACCTCCAAATCTCAGAAGCACTTTTTTAGTGTTTCTACTTCCACCGGAAAACAGTTGAGTCTCTTCAAGTGCTCAAAATCTGCAGTAAATGCTTGCTCTGTCTTGAATGTAAACTTCCTCACTTTGGTTCTGCTTTTCAAGATTTCAGCTTTATGGTCCTTGTTACTTGCTATTATAAATTCCATTTTTACACTTTTCAAGGAATTGAATGATATATCTTCTGATGTGACTGTAAGCATGGACAAGAATTTTATCAGTTAGTATGATTTTCGGTTGAAATTTGCATATTGGGTTATCTGGATTTCTCTATGGAGTCAAAGTCGAAGTACACCTTTTTTGTTTCTTAGTTGGTGCTGTGAAATGGTTGGCTATAGTTGAAATGAGTTATTAATGAAGAGTATTTTCATGAGGGTTTTGTTCTGCAAGATCCATTGTCCTCCATTCATTTGCTTCTGCAAGCCCTCTGCTGCTCATCTTTACACTCCAGAGCCACTGAAATTGGAAAATACGCATGCACCCTCAACTGCTGTGGCTGCTACTGATGCATCTGATCATATAGCTGGTGGAACCATTGAGGTCAAAGAAGAGAATTCAGAGGGGAAACAAGAAGCTGAGGATGTTCCCAGAAGCTGTATTAGGAAGGCCCCCTCCGAACCGGGTGCTCCGAAAAAGGCCGAGAAGAAGAGAGTTCAATGGTCGGATAACTTTGGGAGAGAACTACTTGAGATCAAAGAATTTGAATCCAGGTGAGTCTCCTCTCTCTCTCTCTCATGTTTAACTGTTCTTTTGATTAATTTACGGATTAGTACTGTACATAATTATAATTGCTTCTGTAGTTAGTTTTAGATGAAAATTTGTGTAACTTTTGCTGTTATTTAATTGTGATGTACAGTGAGAAGTAGATGAAAGGAAGAAATAGTTTGATCTCGAACTCTAGTCAGAAGAAAAGAAGAGTAATAGAATTCTTGAATTAGAACCAACGAGATTAGAAAGGAAGAAGAGGAAATGAAAAAAAGTGTTGTCCAATTTTATAGAATTGCGGAATAATGAACTCGGCGGACAGGACTGTAGGCCAATGAGATGGATCTCATATATGAGATGCTCATTGGACAAATTTGTGCAACAAACTGGTAACCATAATAGAACGAAAAAGAAATGATAGAGAGAAAGAAAGGCAAAATATTAAGTCAGGATTGTGAGTTCTTTTCCATGGACTATGCAGGAAGTAAAAAATGAAATAAGAGAAAGGGAAAAAAAATTAAGAAAAAAAAAACAAAGCTTAAGTCCAAAGTGCCAGGTTTCTTGGATTCCATGTTGAAAGTTGAATTTTGTCTGAGATAAGCATGATTGCGATATTCAGATAAAAAGATGAGTTAGCTGCATAGATTAATCTCTGAAAAAGAAAAGAGGTGATTATTGGAATGGGAATCCAATGCTTCCTCAGAGAGAACAAGCTCACACATTAGTAAAGGACTTGAATGCTTGATCTGGGTTTGGACCATTATCTAGAAATCAAATTGTTACAAATTCCAGTTCCTTAGAGATGAGCCGAAAATAATATTTGCTGCCAAGTTCAAGATTTTAACTAATTGTCATAGATTTCAGAAAACTGAACCAGGATGGTGATATTGGTTCTTTTGAATTGCTTCAAGCCTATCGGTTAGGTGATTTTGAGGTCCAATCTATATCATCTGAGTTTTTTTTTTTTTAATGTGAAATGATCTCCTAGGAGTTCTGGCATGGAGGGCATGTGACATCTCCGGGTGGTTATACTGTAATCTGTTTTACTGGATGGTGTTTGCAGAACAATCTAATTGGTCTAAACATTCTCTATCATTTCCAACGCATGCCAGAGCTCCGTCTCTGTTTTGAGTCACTACTCCATCAGGTTGCTCAAACTGACTAGGAATATAACAGTTACCATAGTTTGCAATAAAAATGTTAGGATCCTAGCTTTCCAGATCGTTTGTCTCTTCCCATCATTCTGCATCGCTGTCATCCTCCTTATTTGAATTATTTTTTCCTTAGTAAAAGGATTAATCGCAATCCTTTCCCTGCTTTCCTAAGCTGAGAAAGTTCCATTGACATTGTTGATTTGTACGGCACCGACTGTTTCGGAGTTTAACTATTTGTGCCTAAGAATTGTGCAATACTTGGAGAAATATGATGGTAACTGATGATACCAAAAACTGATCCAAGAATCAGTTCGGACCCCCAGGTCAGGTCGGAAGGTCAGAGCTCAGATGACAGGGCTCAGAAAATCAGAACTCAGCACCACCTAAATTGAATAATGCCGAGACGATATGGGGACAACTGGATATACCACGAGGTCCCAAAATAGAAGGAATGAAAGAGGAAAGCTAGAATCAATGTGTAAAATCTCAACTAACCAAGATCCTCCCCCAAAATCAAAGAGAATCCCACGGGTGAAGGACAAAGATCTCGCTGGATATTCCCTAGAGATAAGAATTGCACTATAAATATTGTATTGTTCCCCCATCGAAGGGGAGAGAACCCTACTTTTATTAGAAGCGTCTTGTGAAAACCTTCTGGAGAGAAATATAGATCCTAGGAGCAAGAGCCTCCATTGAAGAGTGGACTAGCCCAGCTCCCTTGCCGGTAAACCACTATATTTTTACTTCGTAAATCTCTTAACCATTCCAATCTCGAACACCAAATCGCATCCCCCACGAGCCTTGTAGCTCAGATATGAATTATCAAGAGTAATCCGCATCTTCTGCTCATTCACGTAAATTTACACCATCAGTTTGGCGACGTCTGTGGGAACGACTGTTCTCATTTTTTACAAATACGCTGATTCTTCAGTGATTGATGGTTTCAACCCGCAACATAAGCCGAAGTCAAACCAATCTACCACGCATACAAGACCACCAGGAGGTCATCAATGACCGACAAGCAGAGGACATTCCAAGGATTAACCCCTTAACAGGGGATCCCCTAACGAACAACGAGCTAGAGGCCCTCCGCCTCATCAATCAACGCCTGCTGCAACAAAACGAGGAGCTATTGAAACTATTGAAATGCCCGCAGGAAGCACGGCCAGCCCAAGAAGGTCCGAATAATCTTCCTCGTAGGGAACAATGCCATCTCGACCCCTCAGAGAGGTTAACGAAGGAGCAGAAAATAGCCAGACCATAAGGAGGGATCCACAGTTACCCCCCAGGAATGACCACACCGAAGAAGTGCAGAGCTAGAACGATGGAGGGGAAATGAATGATTTCATTCCCTACCAGCAGGACAGAAGAGAACAGTACTGGGAACAGCGCTTCGAGGATATCAAACAGGAGCTCAGCCACATGAAGGAGGCAGTTAGGAATAAGGCACCAGTTACAATGGATGCCCTAGTTCAACAGACAGAATCTCCATTTACTACCGGGGTATTGCGTTTTCCTCTACCTCCAAAATTCAGAATGCCACAAATGGACCCCTTCGATGGAACGAAAGACCCAATAGATCATCTTAATACCTACACGAACCAAATGGAGCTGCATGGGTGTCAAGACCCTGTACGCTGCAGAGCCTTTGCGATCACGTTAAAAGGTTCTGTTCTCGCGTGGTTTAACAGACTCTCACCGGCCTCCATCTCATCCTTTAAAGAACTCTCGGTGGCCTTCGTGTCCCATTTTATAGGGAGCCCGAATCTATAGGAAGCCGAGCTATCATCTCCTGAATGTGAAACAAGGGCCCGAAGAAAAGCTGAGGTCCTATGTTCAAAGGTTTAACTCGGAGTCGTTGAAGGTGGACGTCCTAGACGAGAAATTTGCCATCACCGCTTTCATAGCCGGGCTGGGAGTGCAATCTAAAGGTTTGATATTTTTCATCTCCAAGAACCCCCAAGCCAGCATGGCGGAGGTGCCTGCTAAAGCAGAAAAATACATAAATGGTGAGGAAGCCCTCCTCTCTGAGGCAAGGAGTTCCTCCACCCAGAGAGATAAAAGAAAAGAAGAGAAGAAGAAGGACCGAAGTCCCAGAAGGGAGAAGGAAAGAAGACGGGAAAGGTCTCCAAGAGAAGATAGAGACCCCTCCCCCAAGAGGAGGGGAGACGTTAGAGATCGCCTAGGACCTCTGCGTCCAGGGTGACAGCCTAGATACGTACCTCAGGAGCTCCCACCGCTCACCGCAGCCATATCACAAATCCTTTATGAGGTACAGCACGAGAAGTTCTTAAGGTGGCCACCTCGGATGAAAGCGGATCCAACGAAGAGAGATCCCACGAAATACTGCGATTACCACTGGGATTATGGTCATCACACTGATAATTGCATTTAGCTGAAAAAGGAGATCGAGTTCCTAATCCAGCGAGGGCAGCTGCATCGCTTTGTAGCCCGTGACAACCAAGACTGAGCTCTCCTACCTCCGCTACCTCAGCAGCAAGTCCCAGCAAAACACCAACATCCTCTGGGAGAGATCAGGGTCATATCAGGAGGGTTTGCTGGGGAAAAAGAATCCAGCACTACAAAGAAAGCCCACCTCAGAATGAGATCCGGAGAAGCCTTGGAGGTCGGAACTGTATCCAAGACTCCGTGCCTCGACACGGCCATCACTTTCTCGGATTTTGATCTAGAAGGATGCCAGCATCCCCATGATGATCCTCTAGTAATCAGAGCTGTAGTGGCCAACAGAACGGTCCATCAAGTCCTGGTTGATAATAGAAGTTCGGCCGACATCATATTTGCACCGGCATTCGATAAGATGGACATAGGGAGGGAGAAACTAGAGCCGGATAGCGCCCACTTGCTAGGATTCGCGGGGGAAAGGGTATTACCCTTTGGGCCATCTAGCTCGTACTCACCCTGGGGGACTCACCTTGTAAGGCTACGACAATTGTCAAGTTCCTGATAGTTGAAGCACCCTCTGTCTATAACATGCTACTAGGCAGACCCTCACTCAACTCTATAAAAGTCATCCCTTCTGTTTATCACCTAGTAGTGAAGTTCCCGACGAAAAACGGGATTGGAGTGGTCCGCGGAGACCAGCGTATAGCACGAGAGTGTTATATGACCTTAGTGAAGAAGAAAGAGGTAGAAAACATCGAGCTAGATGAGCTCGATGTGAGGGATGAGCTGGATACCCGGCCGACGCCGTCAGAGGACCTGGAGCCCGTTCAGCTCGACGGAGAGCCGGAGCATCTCGTTTATGTAGGATCCAAGCTAAATGTGGAAGTCAAAGATCTCCTCATTCAGTTCCTCAGGAAAAATGTCGATGTCTTCGCTTGGAAGCAAGAAGACATGGCGGGCATTGATCCTGCAATCATCACACACAAGCTCAGCGTAAGTCCCACTTGCAAGCCGGTTAAGCAGAAGAGGAGGAGCTTTGCCCCGGAGAGGCAAAAGGCTATCAACGAGGAAGTCAGGAAACTCCTCTTTAAGAAAGCCATCAGGAAGATAGATTATCCTGTATGGTTAGCCAATGTGATACTCGTTAAAAAGACCAACGGCAAGTGGCGGCTTTGCATTGACTTCACAGAATTTAATCGTGCATGCCCAAAGGACAGCTTTCCCCTACCCCAGATCGACCTCATCGTGGACGCCACAGCAGGACACGAGCTCCTCAGTTTCATGGATACATTCTCAGGGTACAACTAGATCAGAATGGACCAGAATGACCAGGAGAAGACCTCTTTTGTGACTGAACAGGGAACATATTGTTACTAGGTCATGCCGTTTGGCTTAAAGAACGCGGGAGCCACTTACCAACGGTTGGTAAACAGGATGTTCCAAAAACAGATTGGGACCTCCATGAAAGTTTACATTGACGACATGTTAGTCAAATCACTCAAAGCAGAGCTTCATATAGAGCACCTAGCTGAATCATTCCAGATTCTGAAAGAATACAAAATGAAACTCAATCCCGCAAAATGTGCCTTTGGAGTTTCGGCAGGAAAATTTTTGGGCTTCATAGTTAATAGCAGAGGAATAGAGGCTAACCCCGAAAAGGTAAGGGCGGTGTTAGATATACAACCCCACTCAAACATAAAGGAAATTCAGTGTTTAACTAGAAGAATAGCTGCCTTGAACCGCCTCGTATCTAGATCGAGTGATAAATGTCAGCCTTTCTTCCAGATCTTGAGGAAAGCCTTCCGGTGGGATGCTAAGTGTGAAGAAGCGTTGTGGCTTTAAAGGTGTACCTGAGCTCCCCTCCTATATTGGTAAGCCCTTTGGAAGGGGAGGTACTTACCCTTTACCTAGCGGTTTCAGATTTTTCAACCAGCGCGACACTAGTTAGGGATCGAGACAGAGCTCAGTAGCCAGTATACTACTGCAGCAGAGCTCTGAGGGGGGCAGAGGAGAGATATCCAAAAATGGAGAAACTGGTTTTAGCTCTAGTGACAACAGCCAGGAGGCTCAGACCGTATTTCCAAGCTTATACTATAGAAATCCCTACAGAACAGCCAATGAAGCAGGTATTGCACAGACCAGAATCTTCAGGAAGACTTGTCAAATGGGCCATCGAGCTCAGCGAATTCGATATACGATACAATTCGAGAACAGCCGTCAAGGGGTAAATTTTGGCAGATTTCATTGTAGAGTTCACGACGGCTACATCCAAAAAAGCAACGCAACTAGTGCCTGACCTCCCTATCTGGAAACTTTCGGTAGACGGAGCTGCTAATGCCCAAGGGAGTGGCGCCGGCTTAATTCTGACCTCCCCAGATGGGATAGATATTGAATACGCGCTCAGATTTGGGTTTAAAGGTTCAAACAACGAGGCCGAGTATGAAGCTATTATTGCCGGGCTCAATCTCGCTTACTCTATGGAGGTAGAACAGTTAGAGGTCTGCAGTGACTCTCAACTTGTGGTGAAGCAGATAGAAGAATCCTATGAAGCTAGAGGCGAGAAGATGGTTCTATACCTCAAGAAAGTACAAGAACTAATCAAAAAATTTATGCAAGTCAAGATCAAACATGTCCCCAGGTTGGAAAATTCTCGAGCAGATGCTTTGACAAAGTTAGCCACCGCCTCGTAGGAGAATTTGGATAGGCTGATACCAGTAGAGTACTTGGCAGAACCTACGGTCACAATGGAGGGAGCAGAAGTGTTCCGGTTTTAGCTCAGCAAGCTGGATGGATCCCATCATGGGATACCTGCAGAATAGAACCCTGCCAGAAGATCCCAAGGATGCCGCTAAACTAAGAACCAGGTCAGCTAAGTTTTCTGTCTTACAAGGAAGATTGTACAAACGGGGTTTTTCAACACCACTCCTCAAATGCATGGGGAATGAAGATGCTAACTACATACTTAGAGAAGTCCATGAAGGCATCTGCGATAATCATATTGGAGCTCGTACCTTGGCAGGGAAAGTACTAAGGCAGGGATTGACTTGATCCGAAATGTGTACACCAAAGTGCAGGCGGTCAAGTTGTAGTAATAATCTGGTTTGAGTCCGGAGTCGAATCCACAGGGAATATGTCGTGGTGTTTTCAAAGTAAGCTGTGATGAAGACCGATTGATTGTAACCTTTTTGAGTTTTTGTGAGAGGTAGACGGTTTCTTGAACAGAATATTAAATTCTTTTCAAGAGATTTTCTAGACAAAATATACGATTTCAATATAACTAAATTCATTCTTTAGTTCGAGGTTCAGGATATGTAATGAGTCATCCGGCGTATTACACTTGTGCTTTTATAACTCAACTAACTCCCGTGTCGACAGTGAGTTAATCGGAAGATAAGGATAGACTGGGTTAAAGCTCCATCTTTTTTATGCAGTGCAATGGTGGTGGAAATTGAGGGGTTTATCTTGAAGTTCTATCCCGGAGTATTTGTCTCACACAATGGATCTTTCTAGAAGGAGTCATCCATTTACCATAGAAAAGATCCCTTGGTTATACAGAATATTAGTCGGGATTCTTTGCTTTGAATCAATGAATCTTTCTAGAAGGAGTCATCCATTTACCATAGAAATACCCATTGATTACACAAAGAATTAGCTAGGGTATTTGCCTTGAACCAACGAATCTTTCTATGTAGGAGTTATTCGGATCATAGAAATATCCTTTGGTTGTGCAAGTTACCCTAACTTTGCTTAACTCATCCCATCTCCCACTAAGCAAGTAAATAAAGCCTTGAA
>CM042187.1:28382082-28423382 GCA_023539305.1 Ilex asprella
ATATATAATATATATTTAAAATATATTATAAAACATATAGATTATAATATTATATAAAATATATTATATTTTATATTATATATATATAGAGAGAGAGAGGAAAAAAAAGAATGAAGAAATTTGTTGTTAAGGAGACTCGAAGGGCAGACCTCATTAAAATCCAAAATTGTTCTCCTTGTTTCCAAATTTTTCAAAGAAAACTCTGAAAACAAGCTAAACTTGTTTTCTGTTTCTTTGACTCAAATCTTATTTTTTCCGAAAATTTTGAGAACAAAAATGCTAAACAAATAGGTTTTGGATGTTTTTGAAATTTTGAGAACAAAAAACTGTTTTCGAAACACAAACCAAACATGGCCTAAATATTCTTCAAGAGGAGAGCTCTTGATCTCTCTCCCCAAAAGTGTGTCTAAAGGCTCCTAAAAGGGGAGTATATATAGGCAGAGAAGAGCAAGGGAGGGGTGAAAGAACAGTGCTGGACGAGTCAAAGAGAAAATCTGAAGTTCAAACAAAGAATCAGGAAATCTGCAGTCTATCCGTGGGAACTGTTCGAACGGTCCCTTCCGTTCGAACGTGAAGGCTGTTTTGCCTGTATGTCTGTGTTGATTTTCAGGCTTCACGTGGGTTGGAGTCCTTTGTCAGGCCATTCATTCACCCACTCTCTGCAGCTATCAGAGTCTTCAGCACTCCAGATTTGGTCGATCATGGCACCCATGTGCCTGAGGGTCTTTCTTCTAGCTTGGGAGTCTGCACACGCGAAGTCTTCCAGTCAGCCTGATCGTGTCAGCGTTTCCAGTGTCGTTCGAACGTGATGATGCGTTCGAACGAGGTGATGCGTTCGAACGAGGCTTGGTGTTCAAACGTTAGGCTTTAATCTTCAGGGTTTGCAACACGTCTTTGCCTCCTTTGCCTGATTCAGAGGGAGCGTTCGAACGTTGATCACCGTTCGAACGTCCTCGTTGTCCTCAAGTTTTTTTTTTTTTTGTTGATCAAATGCTGCAGTTACACTTAAATGTTATATTTATTGTCCTTGACATTTTTTCTCACTTTAGCACCTGAAACATTATCACTTGAACTCCATTAAAGTATAATTAGTCCATAAATAGCACAATAAAATGTTATAATTGAGTGCCAATCAGGGATACTATTGGCCCACCATGCTCAAGGACGCCACTGACGAGGTTAAAAAATGCAAAAGTTGTCAAGAGCATGCTAACATCTCTCACATACCGTCCGAATTACTGACCTCGGTGGTTAGCACTTGGCCATTCCAGCAATAGAGTTTGGACATACTCGGGCCCCTCCCCATCGGTGTGGGACAATCCAAATTTGCCATACTTGGGGTAGATTATTTCACCAAGTAGGCGAAGGTCGAGCCATTGGCAACAATCACTGAACAAAAAGTACAGAACTTCGTTTGAAAATCAATAGTTTGCAGGTTCGGTGTTCCAAGAGCTGTGGTATCCGATAACGGAAAGCAGTTTGACAATGCTAAGTTTAAAAATTTTTGTGCTGAGCTCGGGATAAAAAACTATTTTTCTGCCCCGGCTCATCCTCAATCCAACGGACAAGCAGAAGTTATCATCAGAACCATAAAAACAGCTCTGAAGACCAAGTTGACAATTTGAAAGGAAAATGAGTGGAATATCTTCCTGAGGTCCTATGGGCCTACAGGACCACGGCTAGGTCAGCGACCCAAGAAATCCCGTTTGCCCTGGCCTTCGGTACAGAAGCAGTAGCACCAGTCAAGTTGGGGCTCTTATCACCTAGAACGGAGTTTTCAGATGCGAAACGTAATGATGAATCACTTCTAGTAAACTTGGACCTGTTGGATGAAAAAAGAGACCAGGCCCTACGTCGCATCCGGGAGTACCAGAGAAAAACAGCAAGGTATTATGACAGAAGGGTCAGACGTAGAGACTTTAAGACTGGGGACCTAGTGCTCAGGAAACTCTTGCTGGCGAGAAAGGACCCAACTCATGGGAAGCTAGGACCTAATTGGGAAGGACCCTATGTTATATCAAGGGTGGTCAGGCTTGAAAACTACGAGTTGCAAACGAAGGCTGGAAAAAACCTGCCCCACTCGTGGAACGCAGAGCACCTTGAAAGGTTTTTTCAGTAAGTCTCTTTTGTAACCAATTAATTTGTCAAATAAAACATTCAATTGTTGATAAATAGTCTGACATCGAGCAAAAAGAGCTCCTTAGCTCGCGATGAACTGTTCAGTTCATAAAATAAAAGAGCTCCTTAGCTCGCAATGAATTATTCAGTTCATAAAATAAAAGAGCTCCTTAGCTCACGATGAACTATCCAGTTCATAAAATGAAAAAGCCTCGTAGCTTGCGATGAACTGCTCAGTTCATAAAGTTAAAGAGCCTCGCAGCTCGCGATGAACTATTCAGTTCATAAAATAAAAGAGCTCCTTAGCTCGCGACGAACTATCCAGTTCATAAAATTAAAGAGCCTCGCAGCTCGCGATGAACTGCTCAGTTCATAAAGTTAAAGAGACTCGTAGCTCGCGATGAACTGCTCAGTTCATACAATAAAAGAGCTCCTTAGCTCACGATGAACTACTCTATTCATAAAAATAATGAGCTACGCAGCTCGAGACGAACTATTCTGTTCACAAAAATAGTAAGCTATGCAGCTCGCAATGAACTATTCAGTTCCTAAAAATAAAAGAGCCCAGCAGCTCGTAACAAAAAATGCAATTCAGACTAGGCATGCCTTGAAGTATCCAGAAAAACAACGAAAAGAAAAGTTGCTCGAATTACATCCAAAAACCACAGCTAAAATGAAGTTGCACAAAAAAGACCCTTAAAAGTTCTAGTCGTCCCCCAAATGTTTCTTCAACACTCCCAGCTCTTCCTTCAGACAGACATTCTCTTCCCTTAGTTCTTCCCTCTCCTTCTTTACTTTTGAGAGCGAGTTGAGAAGTTTTGCTCCTGCTGAAGAAAGCAAACTTGCGCTAAGAGAAGAATCAGAGAATGAAGGAGATTCACTCATCTTACATCTCTTTGAGGACGGTTCAACTCCTTCCTCCTCCTCCGACTCAGAATGAGACAGATCGGGCGAACTGCAATCAAAGTGGAAGTCAATAGAAGCTGCCACAGCACTGAACAAGAAAAGATTGTCAGACGTCATCAGTTCTGAGAAGGACATTGAAATGGACTGCTTCACTTGCTCGATTCTTATAACCTCCGACAAATCCGGTTCAGGGGCGACTGCGTAATGAAGAGAGGGTCAGAACATAGCGATTAAAAGAAATATTCAAGAAGATGGTCGGTATCCTTACTTATGTGGTCAAATTTCCTCCAAGAGCGCAGAACTCTATTTCCTCGTCGACAATCCTCCACAGACCTCTAAGATTCCCCAGAAGCAAAGAAAAAACGACTGAGCCACCCCTGAGAAGGGGAAGAAATATCAAACACCAGTCGAGGCACAGAATAACGTCTCTAACGGAAGCAGCTGAAGCAGGTGACATCATCTTCTTCTAGAACATGGAAATATAGAAACTTCGCAGGAGATGGGAACTGATCATTGCCTTGAAGGCGCCAGAGCAAAAAGAAGCTAATCAGCACGGCCCATCCTTGAGGAGATAGACGGGAGGGAGGCAGACCGTAGTACGCCAGAATGTACCCAACAAAAAGATGAATAGGGTGGCGGAGACCCATCTCAAAGGCATCTTCAAAAAAGCAAACTTCACCATAGGAAAGATAGTTAGGAGGTTCATCCGGAGTAGGAACTCGGAGAGGCAGTTCCAGTTCTTGAAAGAACCGTTTCTTGATCCTTCCTAAATCAGAAGAGGAAAATGAGGAAGGAACCAAGAACCGAGACTGGAAATCCCAGTACAACCAGAAGGAAGAACGATCTTCAAAGAGAGATGAAATAGGAACAGCCATCACAATCCGTGAAAAGAGTGGAAAGATGATCCGAAAGGAGGAACGAGAAAGGAATTCGGAGATAAGAATCTTCAAGAGTGATTAACAAAAGGAAAATGCAGAAGGAAATACAGAATCTAACAAAGCCAAACTACACAATAAAGACAGTCGCAAAATTCAAAAAACCAAGAGCAGAAGAAAATACCGAATCGGCGGCTCTTAGGATTCCCTAATTAATAATAACAAACGAGGTTTTGGGAAGCCAAACATTAAATACAATGCAACCGTTCGCATTCAACCAAGCATGCAAATATCGACGACTTTGTTCAAAGAAATACTAAGGTACTTCTCAGAGTAAAGGGGAGCAGTTGGGAAAGGTTGTGCAACACACGTTAACCTGGAAGTTACATCTCGGATATCATTAAATCAAAAGTACAAAGAGTATGAATTACAAAAAGGAAAAGAGATATGTGTGTAAATCTCCTAGCTCTTAGATAAGAGATCCTGTGGCTGGACAGACTTAGTCACAATAACAGACGAGGAGCTCGACAGATCAGCAGGTAAGGATCCGGAACCCAGAGGAAGGGAACCTTTTGGAACACTAACATTGGGAGCCTCTACCCTATCCTGTGAGGAATCTTGGGCAAGGGCTTTAGTCACGAGATCAGCAGAGAAAGAAACTGCAGGTAGAATGACCGGGGGGGGAGGAACTTCGAAGCTTCTAGTGGGAAGGGCCATGGAGTCGCCCTCACGGTCAGATTCAGATCCCTCAAGTTCCTCCTTAGTAGGAATGGCAAAGTTGAAGTCCAGATCTGGGAAGGTCTTTGAAGCCTTGCGCTGAAAGGCTAGCCATCCGGAGGCCCACAGAGTAGAGGCTTCATCCTTCAGCTCGACGATCTCACAGTCCCTCTGCTGGATCAAGGACTTTTGGCAATCTAAATCTTCGCAAAGCTTACCATTCGCCTCATTGAGGGTGAGATAGTCCTTCCTTGCCTACTCCAGGGAGCTCTTGAGGTTAGAGGCCTCTTGACTAGCTTTGGTCCAAGCCTCGGTCTTAAGCTCCAGGTCTTCCCTAGCTAACCTAAGCTCATCATGCGCCTTCTTCTCTTCATCCTCAGCTTTACCTTTGGCTGCTAGGGAGTCTTTGAGGTCAGAAGTTTGTTTCCCCACCTGCTCGGTAAGGCCCCATATCTGCTCGTTGAGGCTTTGCATCTGAGCCTTAAGTCCTCATTCTCAAGGGACAGTTTTGCGATCTTGGTAAACTTTCAGAGCTTTTGGGGAAAGTTCATAAGACCGAATCCTCCTCAGCAAGTCGTTCACATGGATAGCCATCTGAAAACACAAAAGCAATTAGGAGAATCGCACAAAGCTTCGCTAAAACATTAAAAAGGCGTACTGAAAGACTAAGATTTACAATAGCTGCTCCCTGAAGAGCTAACGAGATGGACTCCTCGACGAGCATAGAGGTGGCCCGCTGGATATCAAAGTCAGAAAGAATCGAGCTCACAGTCCCTGCGGCGAGCTCCACATTCTCAAAAAAAGAATCCTCACTCTCCCGTGCCTCAGTCGGCTTTCCCCCCTCAGTCCTAACCGTTACATGCGGTGGCTCAATAGTCTTCCCGGAAGAACTGTACGATACAGGGGCGAATTGGAATTGGGGAGTTACTCCTAGAGCTCCCTTAGCCTCTGACGAGGAGGGAGAAGCTCGGTCCCCCCCAAGACAGGTTCGGAAGAAGGTTGAGCATCTGTGGGAGGGAGGGACGTTACGACTTGAAGAATGCCGGATGAAGGAGCATGCTCTTGAGTCGTTGCAGAGGAAGAAGGTCCCTCCGGCTTAGGAATTTTAGCCTGAGTAACAGGACCGCTCCCATGGCCGACCTGAGCCTTCCGTTTAACGCTTTTCCCACTCTTCCTCAACATGTCAACCTTAGCTTGAAGCTCCTCAGGAGTGGACTTCATAGTGGAAGACCCTGCATAAACTAAGCCGGATTAGCTCGGTTAACAGAGGGATAGAGAAGTATAAGAAAAAAAAAAGAGATTACCTGCTATTTCATTAGGACCGATGACGGAAAGGGGAGGAGGGGCTTCTATGTGATCTCCAGGAAGGCAAAACCCCCTCTCTACTAACACCCAGGGCTGAATAAGCTCGAGGTATCTTCTCGGGTTACACTCCGACAATCTTGACTTCACCACTTCGTCCTCAACACTAAGATTAAGACGAACGCCTAAAAACAAAACAAGCAGAGCAGAGTCAGGAACACATGGCTACGAAAGCAAGACTTAACCCACTCTAACGGGAACTCACCCAAATTCTCTGGACGAGTCCAAGCCCTAGGGATACCAAGAGTATCTGTTGCATCAGCAGGGTTATACTCCCAATCGGTGCCCCCGACAAAGAAGAAATGCTCTTTCCAGTGTTTGTGAGAAGATGGAAGATTGCAAATGATTTGCTTAGCATTGGTTCGCTTGGAGATATACAAGAAGCCCTCAGAGGAAGCCAGCTTAACATTGAAAAGGTCTAAAAACAAGGAGATGCTGGGAACCCCAAGGTCATTATCTTTAAAAAAGACCAGAAGGCCGACCAAAATACCCCAAAAATTGGGAGACAGCTGAGAGGGGTAGACATTAAAATACTGCAAGACACTCTTGATGAAGGGATGCAGAGGGAAACGCAAACCATTCTCAAAGGCAGCCTAAAAAAAGTAGACACTCTTATAACCTTGAGCAACATAAAAGGTAGACGTGCCCGGACAACGGGGTTGAACGCCGGCAGAAAACCCGTAACGAACACTAAAAACTTTGATAAAAGAAGGATGGACTTTGCTAGGGCCCACAAGCTCGGCATGTCTGTAGGCAGCTCCTAGGTATGATGTGTCATTAAAAACTCCAACCCCACTAGCTTTTCCTTTGCCCTTATTAGGTTTAGGGGGCTTAGCAGCGGACGATGAAGGGATCTCTCCAGCGCCCACCTCTGCGTCCACGGCATCTACGCCAGAAAAATTATCAATTTCATCACCTACCTCACCTAAGTCGGTATCCTCCTCTGCGAACCTATTCCCTGAAAGAGAAACGGAGGAGCGCGTGGCTCTAGGAGGAGCGGACATGGCTGGGCAAGAAAAAGGAAGGTCAAAAGAGTGGTAAAGAAAGAGGGATACTGGTTAGGCACTCCCTAATAACTACGGGGCTAGCACAGAAACTACCAACACCAAGGATCCTCACGATCGAGCCCCAGCCCACGAAGTGGGGAAGAGGAGATAAACAGAGGACGCGGTTCCAAATATAAAAGAACCGATAAGCCCAAAAATACAACAACCATCTTGAATTCGAGGGATCCAAAATGAGAAAAGACGAAAAGGAGCGAGATGGCGTACCTAGTTAGGCCAAAACAACAAACAAAGGCCCGGAGCCAAATTGAAGGAAGTGAGCACCGCTAACCCACAAACCGAGCGCAGAAGGCTTAAACGTCAAGAGGGGAATCGGAGACTACACCATCACCAAGATATTTGAAATCGCGTAGGAGAGGAAAAAATCGCAGAGAAGGAGGCGAACAAAAGAAAGACCGTTCCGATAGCCGTTTCTAGCATTTAAAACTTGAGGGATAGGAGTTGAACGTGCACGGGAATCGAGGGAGTCATGATAGCCAGGAATCGCCAGAAAACATTATGCACGTGCAAACTGAGATCAGCCACGTGCCTGCCTAGCTCGGTCTAAGATAGCTCAGCCCTTGTCCATGCTCGCCTGGCCCAAGGGCTGGGGGGCAACTGATGATACCAAAAACTGATCCAAGAATCAGTTCGGACCCTCAGGTCAGGTCGGAAGGTCAGAGCTCAGATGATAGGGCTCAGAAAACTAGAACTCAGCACCACCTAAACTGAATAATGCCGAGACGATATGGGGACAGCTGGATGTACCACAAGAGTCCCAAAATAGAAGGAATGAAAGAGGAAAGCTAGAATCAATGCGTAAAATCTCAACTAACCAAGATCCAAAATCAAGGAGAACCCAAGGGTGAAGGGCAAAGATCTCGCTGGATATTCCCTAGAGATAGGAATTGCACTATAAATATTGTATTGTGCCCCCATCGAAGGGGAGAGAACCCTACTTGTATCAGAAGCGTCTTGTGAAAACCTTCTGGAGAGAAATATAGATCCTAGGAGCAAGAGCCTCCATTGAAGAGTGGACTAGCCGAGCTCCCCTGCCGGTAAACCACTATTTTTACTTCGTAAATCTCTTAACCATTCCAATCTCGAACACCAAATCGCATCCCCCACGAGCCTTGCAGCTCAGATATGAATTATCAAGCGTAATCCGCATCTTCTGCTCATCCACGTAAATTTACACCATCAGTAACCATATACAAGATCACATATATTTCAGGTCAAACTTTCGAGCCATGGTATAAAGTCTTAGAACCAATAGATAAGACAAAGAATAAAACAAGTACTGAAGTTGGTACTGTCCCCGGGGATTGCATAGTGATGTTTATGTGACATTCCCAGACATCTAAGCAGTCAGTGAAGAAAAAAGATTGAAATCTGGTTCTATTAATCTATTGAAAGCAAAAGAGAAATTCTTAAATAATATATTTGGAGGTTGAAAACAACATTATCTGATCGATAATCCAGTGAAACAGGTAACATTTTTTTTGTGTCCGGGGCTCCTGCCTATTCCATGATCCCACCCAGTTCGGGTGATGGATTTTCCCCTTCCAATATCAAGAAGAGACCTATGCAGCCATTTATCTATACAAGCAATTACAATATTTCCCTTAAAGGAGTTTCAGTTATTGGAATCTCCAAACCACTAAAGGCTTTCAAAACGGACCTAAATCCCTAGTTTTAGGAAAGTTATTAAAAACAAATAAACAGATGTCTAATGAATGAGGAAATTGAGATGGTTTAGGCAGAAAATCACTCTAAAATTTTCTTAATTATACTCTTGTTCTAAATAAATGACAGAATAATAAAAATAAAATAATTTCTAAAGTCATTCTACATCAAATATATAACCAGTCAAAAGAAAGAATACGTATAACTAGCTGCATCTTCAGTAACTCGATGCTCTTCTCAGATTGAAGTACTATTTTTTTTGTTGTCTTTATTTTTTGGTCTGGGATACAATTATAACCTGACAATAGTCCTATCATTGGGAACGATTTTTACCAACAGTGAAACAGGCGATGCTGACAACGAAGAATACAATAGGGGTTGTGTTTGCATTATTCTATGATACTGCTTAACCAGCTTCAAGCAGCGAATTCCTGCAGTGGCTACAGTCTAGTTCAGGAGTGACCACAAGAAAAGAATGATGATAAGAAAGCTTTATGCTCGCAATCACATTCTACAAATTTGGACTTGATTCACAAAAGAATTGTGCCAGAGAAAAGCTCATCTTATCGTTGCCTATTTGTACTTTTATGCTGTAGGCTCTGAACTCGGAATCAAGAACTTTTCGTGGGAGTTCAGCTTAACCAATTGCCATCCATTTGTAAGAAGTAAAGCCATTGTTTCATTCTACTACTATATTTAATTATTCTTCTGCTAATCAAACGCTATACAAGTTCTTTAATCTGTTTTCTTTTTGATTACCTATAGTTAAAACGTAAAATACGTAGAGAAATTGACAAGAAGTGAAGACGATATATAGGTGGAGAGTAAGGGAATGAGAATAATCTATGTATTAGTCTGTGTTGCACTTCATCCTCTTATTTATATTGAACAAATATCTAGGGTAATTACAATATTACCTCATACTAGCTTCTGCTAAAAAACATAAATATAAAACATAAAAATAAAAACTCTAACAATTCCTGTTTCTTCACAGTCATTGTTGCAGTGTGGAGGTTATTCACGAAGATTTTACTTTGAATACGCGAAAGCTAATAGCATCACTGACAGGATTTGCAATCAAAACAACCATCTCATTCTTCTATAAAATTTCTCTTTCAAGGGTTAAAATTTTATTGTCATTTTTTAATGTTATGTGATGGTGTGGTCTACACAAATGAGTTATTGAGCTCGGGGCTCAGAGAGGGAAAATGGGTTTGAGATTTGTCGGGGAAGATAATAGGGGTTTACTAGGAAGTCCAGTCGGAGCTATTAAGTTCGCAAGGGCAAACAATCAATCACAGAGATAATCGCAATTAGTAGAAGTTGATAAATAGGAGATTTATAGTGGTTTATCAGCTTAACTAGTCTACTTTAATGGACTCTCTTGTTCGTAGTGGAGATTTTCTATTATTTGGGTAAGAAGATTACAAGATTTTGCAGAACTCTTATGTATATCCTCTCTTGGAAAATGTGGGATTGATCCCTGTTTATAACTTGTAGGAGCTAGGCATTATCAACGTGATTCCAGCGTAACCATTGTAATCCTTGCATAACGGTCAAGATATATGTGTCATCATCGTGATCCCCATGGGGTCGTTGCGACCTATGAGGCGAGATCTTTGGCAGATAAAAGTTATATTCTTAAGGTGTGATGCGGCCTTCCAAAAGGTGAGCTGTTGCTATCACAACATGCACGAGGGTCACGTCGGCGATGGTTATCAACCTCAAGGACCTATGCTGGGATTTGAACTTGAAGACCTGAACTGGGGTTGAGATGCTCGAGCTGGAATACCTGAGCTGGGCTAGAATGTAGACCAGCTCGTTCTCCTGACTTCAATTGCTTTATTTGTAAATCCAAAAATCTGACATCGTCATGTGAGGCCCCCATTGAGGGCAAGTTCCCGATCTTAACTTTGCACCTTGATCTTAACTATTTGAAATGGTACAGAGGACTTTTGCACAATTTTTTTATCATGAAAAAATTTTATTCTGGACTAAACAATTTTTGCATTCTCATATGCTTCATTTCTCAGTTCTTCCAATTCATTGATCTAAAGTTTACGGGATGCACTTGCTTTGTCAATATCAAAATTCAACATTTTCACTGTTCGTTATGCTTAGTGTTCCAATTCCACAAGTAAGTGAAATGTTTAACATAAATCAACCGATAAAGATATATTATTAAAATAATTTTATATGTAGTATGGTAAGCCCAAAGCACATTAGTGAGTCTCAAAGAGTAATCATTTCAATATGGGGGGTTAACTAACTGTTTTTTCCAAAACATATTTTTTATCCGTAATGGCTAATTCAGTTTGTCAGCTTGTATGGGGATGATAAGGGGCATATATTTATGAGAAATCAAATAATTTTTCATCAAATTCTCAAAAATTTATTGCAAAAATGTGTGCCCCATCATTTATAATAGCTCGAGGAATTTCGAATCTAGACAAAATATTTTCTTTTAAAAATTTGATTATTGTACGGTGATCATTATTTTGACAAGGAATTGCCTCAACCCATTTGGAAATATAATCAATAGTAACTAGAATGTACAGATGTCCAAATGAGGGGGAAATGGTCCCATAATATAATGCCCCAACAATAAAAAATTTCAATAATCAAAATAGGATTTATAGGCATCATGTTTCTGTTTAAAATATTCCCATCATTTGACATCGATTAGAATTTAGACAAAAGACATGTATATCTTTAAAAAGAGTGGACCAATAAAATTCACACTGCAAAATTTTAATAGTATTTTTATTTGTGGAGAAATGCCCACCACAGGTTTCAGAATGATCATGATTGGATAAGTAATGTCTTATTATCTGATCTTTATAGTATTTAAACACAGAGAGATCTTTCCAAAAGAAATTGCGTACCTCTCTTAAGAATTTATGCATATCGGTCCAAGTATAATTAATAGGAATGGAACCTATGGCTAAATAATTGGCTATGTCTGCATACCATGGTATCTTTGTTACTAAAAATAATTGCTCATCAAGAAAAATTTCTTTGATTGATATTGACTCTTCTTTTGTATCATAATTCAGCCTTGATAAATGATCAGCTACTACATTTTCAACTCTTTTTTTGTCTTTGATAACGAGATTAAATTCTTGAAGCAACAATATGCATCGTAGGAAATGTGGCTTAGCATACTTCTTTGTAAGCAGATATTTCAAGGCTATATGAGAAGTAAACACAACAATTGAGGATCCAACCAAATATGATCGATAAATATCTAAAGCAAATAGTGCAACAAACAATTTTTTCTCTGTGGTAGAATAGTTCATTTGTGCATCATTTAAAGTTTTGTTTGCATAGTAAATTACATAGGATCACTTATCTTTTCTTTGGCCTAAAACAACTCTTACAACATAGTCACTAACCACACTCATGAATTCAAAAGGTAAGAACCAATTAGGAAGTTGTATAATTGGTGTAGAAATAAATATGTTTTTAAGTTTATCAAATGTTGATTGACTTGCATCATTCCAATCAAATGGTATATCTTGATATAGAAGATTACACATTAGTCTGGATATCAAACTAAAATTTTTGATAAATCTTCTATAAAATCCTGCATGACCTAGAAATGATCGAACATCTTTTACAGTCTTAGGCGGAGGGAGATTGACTATTAAATCAATCTTTGACTTATCAACTTCAATTCCCTTTTCAAAAATAACATATCCTTGAACAATGCCTTGTGTGACCATGAAAATGACATTTTTTCCAATTCAAAACAAAGTTTGTTTCGTCATACCAATTAAAGACTTTTTCAAGGTTTTCTAACACAATTCAAATGAATCACAATATACTAAAAAATCATCCATAAAAATTTTCAAAAATACTCCACCATGTCACTAAAAATACTCAACATAAAACACTAGAAAGTGGCTGGAGCGTTACATAACCCAAATGGTATTCTTTAATAAGCAAAAGTGTCAAAATGACATGTAAAAGTGGTTTTCTCCTGGTCATCAATTGGTATTTCAATCTGGTTATAGCCGGAGTATTCATCTAAAAAATAATAATATGCATGTCCAACTATTCTTTCCAAAACTTGGTTTAGGAAAGGTAGAGGAAAATGCTTTTTTCTAGTAAGAAAGTTTAACTTCTGATAGTCATTGGACGTACGCCAACCAAGTCAATATATGCATAACGACCAATTCATTTTCTTGTTTCCTTACTACTGTAATACCAGAATTTTTGGGTACTACTTGTGTAGGACTGACCCATTTATTATAAAATGTAAGATATATAATATCAACATCTAACATTTTAAGCACTTTAGCACGAAGGATTTCCTTTAAATGTTGGATTTAATCTTCTTTGCAGTTGTCAGGATGGTTTTGTGTCTTCTTCCAAGTATATACAACGAGTACAAAAAAGGGGAGATATTTCTTTAATGTTGGCTATTGTCCAACCAATTGCACTTTGATGATTTTTTATGACTCTTATCAATTTTTTTTCCTGAACTTCTAAAAGCTTCGAAGATGTTACTACTGGATAAGTTTCATCATCTCCAAAGAAGGCATATTTTAAGTTAGTCGAAAGAGGTTTCAACTCTGGTTTAGAAGCAACAACACTAGACTTGACAGACTTTGTTCCAGTGGGTAATAACTCTTCAAAATTTGGAACCCATATTCCATTAATAGACATAGCTCAGTAGACTCGACATTATTTACAAACTTTAACAATGCATGTGACTCTTTCTTTATGCAAGCATTTTCAAACAGATAATTTCATGCAACTCTTCTATTTCTTTAGGTTACTTGGCAATGTCAAACACATTCAATTCTAAAGTCATATTTCCAAACGGTAATTTCATGGTTTAATTCTTACAATCAATACATTTGATGTAGCTAGGAATGGTCGTCCTAGAATGACAGAAATTTGTATAGCAACATGCAAGACTGGCTCTGTATTCAAAACAATAAAATCCACTGGAAAATAAAATTTGTCAACTTGAACAAGTACATCTTCAACTACTCCTCGTGGAATTTTCACAGAACGGTTAGTCAACTGTAATGTGACATTTGTAGGTTTAGCTCACCCAACCCTAACTACTCATATACTTAATATGGAAGTAAATTGACATTAGCTCCAAGATCAAGCAAGGCCAATCCTAAAATTCCCGATTATGCATGAAACTGTAGGACTCTCAGGATCTTTGTACTTTAGAGGGGCCAGTGTTGAATGATAGCACTAGCCTGTTCAGTAAAAAATGTTCTTTTCTGTATATTGAGTCTTCTATTTACTATGCAAGAGGTTTTTAAAAAACTTGGCATATAATGAAACTTGCTTGATTGCATCCAACAGGGGGAAGTTTATATTTACTTGCTTAAAAAACTCAAAGACTTCAGCATGATTGTTCAATGGTTAAGGTTTCTTGACTCTTTGAGGAAAAAATAACAACACTAGGTTTATTTTTTTTTTCATTAGGCAACTCTGTTTTGTATTCATTGATTGATTCAAACTCAATTAGTTCATTCACAGGGATTGACTCAGCTACTGGCTCGAGAGTTTTGGCTTTGATGCTCTTGTTAATCACTTTATCACTTCTCAATGTGGTAATTGTTTGAATTTGACTCAGAGAAGTTTTAGATGACACGAAATTAGCCTAAGTTTGATCCTGTGGAGGTTTAGGTTAAGATGAGAATTTTTCCTTCTTTATTTTGCTCAAAGTTGGGTCAACTTGACCAAATGACACTTAACATTCTCAATATTTTGCAAAGTTTGAACTTTAAAATCATTGAATGCATGGGTAGACTAAGTATTAAAATTCATTTGACTTTGAATGAACTAATTCATGGTGCCTTCTAAATTCCTCTTATCTAGGGGTAGATAAGGCTAATATGGCTGCTGAGTCTGAGGTTGTAATGGAGGTGGACCTGGTTGCTGACTCACAAGCTATTATTTACAATTGAAATTCGGGTGATTCTGCCACCCTAGATTGTAAGTTTTAGAATATGAGTTTGAAAAAGGATTGTTAAAGTTTGAAATGACATCGATTTATTTCATCAAAACCTCCATGAAGGCTGGAATTGTGGGACACTCCCCCATGGGATGCCCTTCCAAACCACAAATTCCACACAATTGATTAGTGAGAGACACAATAGAAATTTTCTTGATTTTTTTCATCTCCAAAACATCTTCCGTAAGGTTTGTATCTACCTTCTGGAAGGTTAAACTCTCTGGACTACTGTTTTAACTGTTCCCGCATAAACCTTCTGGAAGGTTTGCATATATCTATGCTTACGTGTCCTTGGTTTGGGTATTTGAGCAAGATGTTTTGCATCTCTATGCTTGCAGGATGGGGGAATATTGCTCAAGTTTTGATATTTATAGGAATTAGGAATGCCATTGTCATTCAAATCTATGCTTTATATTTTGGGTATTCATTTTGGTAGTTAAAATTAGAAATTCAGGTCTTATATTTTGAAAACATCAAAATTTTAAATCATGTTGCAATTTCGGAAATGACTTTGGGCATGAACAATCAATTGTGGTTCATATGTGCGGTTCAAGTTTTTGGTAGGTTAGATGCCATAGATAGGGTATTAAAATATTTTGGAGTTGACAAAAGATGGGTTGGATGTGAGTTTTGGAGCAAAGGAATGGTTTTGCAACAAAGGCAAAACCTTCTGAAAAGTTGTCATCGACCTTCCAGAAGGTTTTCATTACTGGATAGTGGTGCCCCCAATATTAAGCAAAACATTCCAGAAGGTCTTGCCTAGAATGCTAAAAACGAGGGTTTTAAGTTAGAAATTTTTTAGAAACCCTTCACATTTCTCCCAAATCTCATGCAATCAAGCTTTCTCCTCTCCTTCTACTCTTTTCCAATCTTCAAAACAACTCACCCAAACAATAAAATACTCAATTCCTCTTGTCTAGGGCTTGATTTTGAGTTGTTTTTGCCGAAATCTTGGAGTTTCTTTAAAAAAACCCTAGGCTTTCCTCTTTCTCCCAAATCTAAAGTTCCCTTTGAATTTGTCCAAAACCTTCAAATCTCTTGCCATGACTCGTATGAGTGGGATGTTCATTGATGTTTTTGAGCCTATAGATAGGCTATTTTTGGTGTTTTTGTCATCCATTGGTGTAGTAGGGGCACTGTTGGTCATCATGGCCCGCACTAAAAAAACGGGCCCTGATTGCTCACCACCTGCGAGCACTAACTCTCGTAAAAGGAATATGGAAGGCCCAAGTAGCCCAGATCGGGAGGAGAGAAGAACGAAAGCGAGACACGACACACGTAGACAAAGTATAGATGAAAAAAATGTCACGTGCAAGAGGTATGTGGACAAGATCTCTCTTGGGCCAAATGATGAAGTTGTAAAGGTGATTGAGGACATAGGTTTAGGTATTTGGTTTGAGGAGGTGAAAGGCTACAATTTGGGGTTGTGTAAAGAGTTTTATAAGAAATTGTCGGTGTTTGGCGAAGATTGGAGTGGGCTAAGGACTAATATGCGGGAGAAGACCTTTGAGGTGACCCCTGATTTAATTGCCACTGTGATGGGGTATGAGAGGCCCCCCTACTACCCCGGTCTGCCCACACAATGTTAAAGGGGGTAGGACTCTCGCCGATTATGTGCGGCTCACTTACGAGGACCTGACCACTTTTAAGGGGACGACTATTGTCGGGGGCCTCAAGTATTCTTATGGGGTTATGAATAAAGTAGTCCACTATAATTTGATGCCCCGGGGCTTTGAGAAGAGCCTGAATATCGAGAAGCTTTCATTCCTCCATGCTATTATGACGGGGAAGACAATTGACGTGGCATTGTTGATATGGGAAGAGATCAAGGAGTTCGCCAGGGCTGTAAAGCCAAAGACGAATCTCCCATTTAGGAATCTTGTCCTGCAGATGTGCTCCCACAGCAAGGTGAAGTCCTACACACATGACACGCTACTCCCCTTGAGACTGGTGCCATTAGGAAGTCGAGCAGCAGTAAGAGGGCAGTCAGGACAAGGGGAGAGAGACCCAGAGCATCGGGACCAGAGCCATCTACAACGGGCCGTCCTTCTCAGCACCTCCTACTTCTGCCCCAGCCCGCACCATGTCACAACGTATGGATGCCCTGGAGTTTACTATGTACGGGCTATCGATGATAGTAACGAGGTTATTTCAGCATAGGATCCTGGGCGAGCCCATCCTAGGTGGATCTCTAGCTGGGCCTTCTGCCTCTGCTTCCACACCCTCTATGGTTGTTGAGGTGGGAGAGTCCTGATGATGATGATGACGAGGAGGAGGGGAGTGAGTCTGAGGGTGGTATTGAGGAGGAACGCATTTGATGACGACGAAAATGAGAATGATGATTAGGATGTCTCTTGCATTTTGTTTCTTTTGATTTTAGGTGGTACAGTTAGGGTTAGTTTTGTCTGCATAGTAGAAATACCTCTAGGATTTTGGGCCATTTAGTTTTGAAACTCTAACCCATTGTATTAAAATTTTGTGAATGATTAATGAAAAAATACCATAGTGGTCTCAGTTTATCATTGCCCAAGTCCATTTTTTTAATTGCAATGTGATTTTCGTATTTTGAGTGTATGAGTATTGTCACATCCCAACTACAAGGGCATGACCGACCGTGAACCATAGATCGATAACCTATGTAACACTTAAGCCTAACAATTAAACTAATAATATAGGAGTGAAAAATAACACTAGCACTAAATTGATATGTGGTCAATATGTCAAAGTCAACATACCTAAATCTGTTTGCCCAATTATCCAAACAAGTAAAGATGGCTATACGATATATGCTACGGAAGTCACAACACTATTAATCCCCAATCAATTCTCTGAGTTTGCTATTTACACTCCAATCTTTCATCTGAAAAAAATAAAAGATTCGAACTACAGTACCGTGACCTTATTCACTCAAGGGCATTTTTTAGAGAAAGGGTCACCAATTTTAGTCTTTAGTTAGTCCTATTTAGATTAGGATTTGTCTCCTTATTAGATTAGGATTTGTTTCCTTATTAGATTAGGATTTGTTTCCTTATTAGATTAGAATTTGTTTCTTTATTAGATTAGGATTTGTTTCCTTGTAATGACCAGCCCTATAAATAGAAGTTTAATCAATGAAAAAAGGAAGACGATACATAATGAATTTTGGTTGTGAGTTGAGTTGAGTTTACTCCTCTCGTTCTTGATTGAACTTCTGAACTTATCAAAGGTAAATCCTAAACTTTGTGGTGTTCCTCCTTGTAATCTGGGTTCTTGAGACAGGTTCTTCAACGAGTCTAAATTTTAATATAATCTAGGTTCTTGAAACAAGTTCTCAACGGGTTTAAATTCTCCATCCATAAACCTGAGTTTGGCTTTCTTAGGTTGTTTTTCTAATATTGTTGTTAGGTCTCAAAACAAGTCGATTGGGCTTCACATCATTTGGTATCAGAGCAAGGTTTCCAACTAGATCATATTTTATCCTTTTTATTTCTTGCATAATTGATTCTAGGGTTACAAAAAAAAAGGCTGCCGAAATTCTTAGGGTTTTGTGAGGAGGCCAAAAAAAATAAATCATTGTTCTAGGGTTTGAGTTATTGCTAGGGTTTTTTCAATTGTTTACTATCTAGTTTTTCATCAAATCATTTGGTGGAAAAAAAAATTCATCCCAAAAAAAAAAAAAAAGAAACAAAAGAAAAAAAAAGAGAAGAAAAAAGAAGTGGAGAAAATTCAATTTTTTTTTACCTTCAATGCTTCTGATCTTTCTCCTAAAGATGTCAATCAAGATTCGAGGATGAATCGTTTTGAGGAAAGGGGGAATGATGAGAACTAAGGTAGGCCAACTCTTAAAAATCCTTAGCATGTCCAAATGGGCCAATTACAAGATCAAAAGCCAAGAAGATCAAGAAAACAATGCAAGGATTGGTGAAATCCACTTTGGATGAAGCTAGCAAGAGCTCAACACTCAAGATGGGCTTGAAAGTAGGAGAACCAATTTTGATCTACTTGATCCAAACTATGGAAGACATGAAGACAAGACTTAGAGGTAGGGCCTTTTGTTGAGGCTTTTAATTTGTTTAAAGAATTTTTATTATTAGTTTAGAATAAGTGGGTTTGAGGATACTTAGTCCACATATGTCTTATTATTTTATTTGAACTAGGGATTAGAATAAGTAATTGTAGCATGGTACACTGTTCACGCTACAGTACACTTGACACTATTCACTCAAGGGGATTTTTGAGAGAAAGGGTCATAAATTTTAGTCTTTAGTTATTCCTATTTCGATTAGGATTTGTTTCCTTATTAGATTAGGATTTGTTTCCTTAGTAGATTAGGATTTGTTTCTTTATTAGATTAGGATTTGTTTCTTTATTAGATTAGGATTTGTTTCCTTGTAATGATCAGCCTTATAAATAGGCGTTTAATCAATGAGAAAAGGGAGACGATACATAATGAATTTTGATTGTGAGTTTAGTTCAGGTTACTCCTCTTGTTCTTAATTGAACTTGTGAACTTATCAAAGATAACTCACAACCTTTGTGGCGTTCTTCCTTGTAATCTGGGTTCTTGAGACAGGTTCTTCAATGGGTCTAGATTTTAATATAATTCAGGTTCATGAAATGAGTTCTCAAAGAGTTTAGATTCTTCATCCGTAGACCTGAGTTTGACTTTCTTGGGTTATTTTTCTAATATTGTTGTTTGGTCTCAAATCAAGTCGATTGGTGTTCACATCATTTGGTATCAGAGCAAGGTTTCCAACCAAGTCATATTTTGTCATTTTTATTTCTTGCATAATTGATTGTATGGTAATAAAAAAAAGGTTACCGAAATTCTTAGGGTTTTGTGTGGCTGCCGAAAAAAAAATCATTGTTCTAGGGTTTGAGTTATTGTTGGGGATTTGTCAATTGTTTACTATCATGTTTGTTATCTTGATGTTGGTGAAAAAAAAAATTCGTCCAAAAAAAAAAACAGAAGAAAAATAAAAGAGTAGAAAAAAGAGAGGTGGAAATTCTAATTTTTTTTTACCTTTAATGTTTATGATCTTTCCACTTAAGATGTCGATCAAGATTCGAGGACGAATCGTTTTGAGGAAAGGGGGAATGATGAGAACTAAGGTGACCCTACTTTTAAAGATCCTTTGCATGTCTAATTGAGCCAATTACAAGATCAATAGCCAAGAAGATCAAGAAAGAAATGCAAGGATTGGTGAAATCCACTTGGGATGAAGCTAGCAAGAGGCCAACACTCAAGATGGGCTTGAAAGAAGGAGAACCAATTTTGATCCACTTGATCCAAACTATGGAAGACGTGAAGACATGACTTAGAGATAGGGCCTTTTGTTGTACAGGTTTTCAATTTGTTTTAAAAAATTTATTATTAGTTTAGAATAAGTGGGTTTGAAGATGCTTAGCCCACATATGTCTTATTATTTTATTTGAACTAGGGATTATAATAAGTAATTGTAGCATGATATTGTTCATGCTATAGTACCCGTGACACTATTCATTCAAGGGCATTTTTGAGAGAAAAAGGTCACAAATTTTAGTCTTTAGTTATTCTTAATTTGATTAGGATTTGTTTCTGTATTAGATTAGGATTTATTTCCTTAGTAGAATAGGATTTGATTCCTTATTAGATTATGATTTGTTTCCTTGTAATGACCAGCCTTTTAAATAGGCATTTAATCAATGAAAAAAAGGAGACGATACATAATGAATTTTGATTGTGAGTTGAGTTGAGTTTACTCCTTTTATTCTTGATTGAACTTCTGAACTTATCAAAGGTAAATCACAACCTTTGTGGCATTCCTCTTTGTCATTTGGGTTCTTGAGACGGGTTCTTCAACGGGTCTAGATTTTAATATAATCTAGGTTTTTTCAAACGAGTTCTCAACGGGTTTAGATTCTCCATTGTTTTTCTAATATTGATGTTGGGTCTCAAAGAAAGTCAATTGGGGTTCACATCATTTGGTATCAGAGCAAGGTTTCCAACCAGGTCATATTTTATCTTTTTTATTTCTTGCATAATTGATTCTAGGGTTACGAAAAAAAATGGCTGCCAAAATTCTTAGGGTTTTGTGTGGCTTCCAAAAAAAAAAATCATTGTTCTAGAGTTTGTGTTATTGTTAGAGTTTTGTCAATTGTTTACTATCTAGTTCGTTATCAAATCTGTTGGTGAAAATAAAATTCATCTCGAAAAAAAAGAAGAAAAAAAAGAGTAGAAAAAAATAGGTGAAAAATCGATTTTTTTTTACCTAAAATGTTTTTGATCTTTCTCCTTAAGATGTCGATCAAGATTCGAGGACGAATCGTTTTGAGGAATGGAGGAATGATGAGAACTATGGTGGGCCTTCTCTTAAAGATCCTTTGCATATCTAAATGAGTCAATTACATGATCAAGAGCCAAGAAGATCAAGAAAGCAATGCAAGAATTGGTGAAATCCACTTGTGATGAAGCTGGCAAGAGCCCAACACTCAAGATGGGCTTGAAATAAGGAGAACCGTATTTGATCCACTTGATCCAAACTATGGAAGACATGAAGACATGACTTAGAGATAGGTCCTTTTGTTGTTAAGGCTTTCAATTTGTTTAAAGAATTTTTATTATTAGTTTAGAATAAGTGGGTTTGAGGAAGCTTAGCCCACATATGTCTTATTATTTTATTTGAACTAGAGTTTAGAATAAGTAACTATAGCATGGTACTGTTCATGCTATAGTACACTTGACACTATTTACTCAAGGGCATTTTTTATTAGGATTTCTTTCCTTATTAGACTAGGATTAGTTTTTTTTTATTAGATTATGATTTGTTTCTTTGTAATGACCTGCCTTAAAAATAGGCGTTTAATCAATGAAAAAAGGGAAACGAAACATAATGAATTTTGATTGTGAGTTGAGTTGAGTTTACTCATCGTGTTCTTGATTGAACTTCTAAATTTATCAAAAGTAAATCATAACATTTGTGGCGCTCCTCCTTGTAATCTGGGTGCTTGAGAGGTGTTCTTCAACGGGTCTAGATTTTAATATATTCTAAGTTCTTGAAACAAGTTCTCAACGGGTTAAGATTCTCTATCTATACACCTGAGTTTGGCTTTCTTGAGTTGTTTTTATAATATTATTGTTAGGTCTCAAAGCAAGTCGATTGTGGTTCACATCATTTGGTATCAGAGCAAGGTTTCCAACCAGGTCATATTTTATCCTTTTTATTTCTTTCATGGGTTACAAAGAAAAAAAAAAGGCTACCGAAATTCTTATGGTTTTGTGTGGCTGCCAAAAAAAAAAAATTATTATTCTAAAGTTTGAGTTGTTGTTAGGGTTTTGCCAATTGTTTATTATTTAGTTTGTCATCAATTCAGTTGGTGAAAAAAAAATTTATCCCCTAAAAAAATAACTGAAGAAAAAACAAGAGTAGAAAAAAAAGAGGTGATTTTTTTTTTACCTTTAATGTTTATGATCTTTCTCCTTAAGATGTCAATCAAAATTCGAAGACGAATCGCTTTGAGGAAAGTGGGAATGATGAGAACTAAAGTGGGCCTAGTCATAAAGATCATTTGCATGTCCAAATGAGCCAATTACAAGATCTAGAGCCAAGAAGATCATGAAAGTAATGCAAGGATCGGTGAAATCTACTTGGAATGAAGCTAGCTAGCAAGAGCCCAACACTCAAGATAGGCTTGAAATAAGGAGAACCAATTTCGACCCGGTTGTTCCAAACTATGGAAGACATCAAGACATGACTTAGAGATAGGACCTTTTGTTGTTAAGACTTTCAATTTTGTTTAAATAATTTTTATTATTAGTTTAGAATAATTGGGTTTGAGGATGCTTAGCCCATATATGTCTCATTATTTTTTTTGAACTAGGGTTTAGAATAAGTTACTGTAGCACGTACTGTTCATGCTACAGTAAACGTGCACTATTCACTATTTTTAGGTCTAATTGTAAGGCTTGAATGCGAAGTACTTTCCTTTTTCTATTTAGACATGAGATCAGCCAATTAAAAGGCTATTTGTCTTTCTTTTCTTCAAGTAAGAGTCTTAGGAAATTAAGAGATATTTCTTTACCAACAAGTAAAAAATATTTCTTAATTAGGATAGTTATTTTAGGAAGTTTTCGAATCCTTGTAATGACCAGCCTTATAAATAGGCGCTTAATCAATGACAAAAGAGAGACAATACATAATGAATTTTGATTGTGAGTTGAGTTGAGTTTACTTCTCTTGTTCTTGATTGAACTTTTGAACTTATCAAAGGTAGATCACAACCTTTGTGGAGTTCCTCCTTGTAATCTGGGTTCTTCAACGGGTCTAGATTTTAATATAATCTAAGTTCTTGACACGACTTCTCAACGGGTTTAGATTCTCCATCCATAGACCTGAGTTTGGCTTTCTTGGGTTGTTTCTCCAATATTGTTGTTGGGTCTCAAAGCAAGTCGATTGGGGTTCATATCATTTTGTATCAGAGCAAGATTTCCAACCAGGTCTTATTCTATCCTTTTTTTTCTTGCATTATTGATTCTAGGATTACAAAAAAATAAATAAAAAAACGTCCAAAAAAAAACTAAAAAATAAAGAGGAATAAATTCGATTTTTTTTTACCTTCAATGTTTATGATCTTTCTCCTTAAGATGTCGATCTAGATTCAAGGACAAATCTTTTTTAGGGAAGGGGGAATGATGAGAACTAAGGTGGGCCTACTCTTGAAGATCCTTTGCTTGTCCAAATGGGCCAATTACAAGATCAAGAGTCAAGAAGATCAAGAAAGCAATGTAAAAATTGGTGAAATTCACTTGGGATGAAGCTAGCAAGAGCCCAACACTCAAGATGGCCTTGAAAGAAGGAGAACCAATTTTGATCCACTTGATCCAAACTATGGAAGACATGAAGACATGACTTAGAGATAGAGCCTTTTGTTGTTAAGGCTTTCAATTTGTTTAAAAAAATTTATTATTAGTTTAGAATAAGTGGCTTTGAGGACGCTTAGCCCACATATGTCTTATTATTTTATTTGAACTAGGGTTTAGAATAAGTTACTGCAGCATGTATTGTTCATGCTACAGTAAACGTGCACTATTCACTATTTTTAGGTCTAATTGTAAGGCTTGAATGCGAAGTACTTTCCTTTTTCTATTTAGACATGAGATCAGCCAATTAAAAGGCTATTTGTCTTTCTTTTCTTCAAGTAAGAGTCTTAGGAAATTAAGAGATATTTCTTTACCAATAAGTAAGAAATATTTCTTAATTAGGATAGTTATTTTAGGAAGTTTTCGAATCCTTGTAATGACCAGCCTTATAAATAGGCGCTTAATCAATGACAAAAGAGAGACAATACATAATGAATTTTGATTGTGAGTTGAGTTGAGTTTACTTCTCTTGTTCTTGATTGAACTTCTGAACTTATCAAAGGTAAATCACAACCTTTGTGGTGTTCCTCCTTGTAATTTGGATTCTTGAGATGAGTTATTCAATGGATCTAGATTTTAATATAATCTAGGTTATTCAAACGAGCTCTCCACGGGTTTAGATTCTCCATCCATAGACCTGAGTTTATTTTTCTTGTGTTATTTTTCTAATATTGTTGTTGGGTCTCAAAGAAAGTCGATTGAGGTTCACATAATTTGGTATCAGGGCAAGGTTTCCAACCAGGTCATATTTTATCTTTGTTATTTTTTGCATAATTGATTCTCGGGTTACAAAAAAAAAGGCTGGCGAAATTCTTAGGGTTCTGTGTGGCTGCAAAAAAAAAAAAAAATTCATTGCTCTAGGGTTTGAGTTATTGTTAGGGTTTTGTCAATTATTTTCTGTCTAGTTTGTTATCAAATCAATTAGTGAAAAAAAAATCGTCCCAAAAAGAAAAACAAAAGAAAAAAAGAGTTGAAAATTCAATTTTTTTACCTTCATTGTTTCTGATCTTTCTCCTTAAGATGTCGATCAAGATTCGAGCACGAATCATTTTGAGAAAAGGAGGAATGATGAGAGCTATGGTGGGCTTATTCTTAAAGATCATTTGCATGTCGAAATGACCCAATTACAATATCAAGAGCCAAGAAGATCAAAAAAGCAAAGCAATGATTGGTGAAATCCACTTGGGATGAAGCTAGAAGAACCCAACACTCAAGATGGACTTGAAAGAAGGAGAACCAATTTTGATCCACTTGATCCAAACTATGGAAGACATGAAGACAAGACTTGGAGATACGGTCTTTTGTTAAGGCTTTTAATTTATTTAAAGAATTTTTATTATTAGTTTAGAATAAATGGGTTTGAGGATGCTTAGCCCACATATGTCTTCTTATATTATTTGAACTAGGTATTAGAATAAGTAACTGTAGCACAGTATATTGTTCATACTACAGTACCCTTGACACTATTTACTCAAGGGCATTTTTGAGAGAAAGGGTCATAAATTTTAGTCTTTAGTTATTCCTATTTAGATTAGGATTTATTTCCTTGTAATGATCAGTCTTAGAAATAGCTGTTTAATTAATGAAAAAAGGAAGATGATACATAATGAATTTTGATTGTGAGTTGAGTTGAGTTTACTCCTCTTGTTCTTGATTGAACTTCTAAACTTGTCAAAGATAAATTACAACTTTTGTGACATTCCTCCTTATAATCTATGTTCCTAAAACGGGTTCTTCAACGGGTCTAGATTTTAATATAATCTAGGTTCTTAAAACGAGTTCTCAACGGGTTTAGATTCTCTATCCATAGACCTGAGTTTGGCTTTCTTGGGTTATTTTTCTCATATTTTTGTTGGGTCTTAAAGCAAGTCGATTGGGGTTCACATTACCTCCATCTCATTCCTAGCTTCCCACGAATAAATTGTTCATCTAAGCACCATTGGAGGAAGGTTTCGAGTTGAGTTAGGATTTCCATTGGAATGACCTCTTTGGATTAGCCAACACTTGTTTTCATTAACTTTTTAGCAAAAACTCCAATCACCAAAATACAAACAAAAGATTTTATATTTTCCTTTTTTCACAAAATCACTTTCACTACACTTGAACTTTCTTTCCTTGAGGATGATGACCTTGGAATACATTTCCATGTAAAACACAACACTCGAAAGTCTCTCTACGCTTGGGGAGCACTTTTGTTTACACACACATTACATTTCATTTTCACCCCCATTCCGTTGTCCTATTTCTCACATCATTATGTGGGAGAGTGACACTCCTTTACACACATAAGCTATGTACACATTGAGGGATGATGTCTGGAGTTTTGGGAGTATAATGAAAACTACCAAGCATTTTTGGCGTTGTTGCCGGGGAAGGTTAAGCGTCGATTCAAAGGTGATTTTGGACGGCATAGGTAAGTCTCATGATTTTCATCACGGACCGAGCTATGTCATCTCATTTGTAAATAGTTTTTGTAGTTTGTGTTTTATGTAATGTTTTCTACTTTTTATGAAAATGTATATAATGTCCAAAATTTTCAAAATGTGTGTGAGATTTGTGATGAGTATGTGCACATCACTAGTGAGTGCCCAATAAATTATCCAGTTCAAGACTTTGTATGTAAATGTTCAAATTCAATTTTGGCCCCCAAAATTTTTTTCCCCAACCATTGTGTTACAACGAGTTATATGAGTTATGGTTGGGTGAATGAACCTTATAATTTTTCATTCGATCTCACACCACTAAATGAATTTAACCACTATCCAACATATGGGAACTCATCCGAAGAAGAATTGAAAAAAAAATTTGTGCGATTTTATGCAATTCCAAATGGAATTCAATGCCCAAATTATTCAACAACTTAGTGAATAGCTAATGCTATAATTGCTATGGATGAAGAACAACATCTTGAGCATAGTCAATGTATTGAGGATAATAATCCTAATGGAATGCATATTGATGTTGAATCTCCCACATTTTTAGATTGTGAAAATTTTGATGAAGTTATTATCTCACATGAGGCTAATGAGCCCAAGGTCATTTTGTCATCTATGAGTGGTGTTGAGATTCACATTACCAATTTGGGAAGGGCATTGAAATGGAGTTAAGTGTGGAAACTTTTAAAGAGAAATTTTATACCCCATTTGTGGAATTGCATAAACTTGCATACACCTTTGTTTGGTTGAGAATTTTTAATGATTATCTTTAGTATTGTTAGATAGATTGGTTTGGAATAACATTTATACAACAAAAAAAAAAAAAGAAATTAAAATAAAAAAAATCAATGGGTGCAAGCTCATATCCGAATTGAAGCTGGATTGACATGAACCCTTTTTGTTTTGTTTTCATGCGTATAGTAGTCGGATTATTTTATTGTTATATTTTTATTTCCAGATTGTAGTATAGAAGTTGTTTACCTCTCCCCAATTTGGACTCAGTCATTTTAAGCATCATCATAACATATCTTATTCAATATCATGTGCAAGTTTATTTGAGGGTGTAAACAAGTTTTTGGTAGGTTAGATGTCATTGATAGTGTAAAAAACCGAGTAAATTTAAACTTTTGAGAATAAAGGGCAAAACGGTAAATTATCATCAATATTGGGGTTGTAAACTTGAAATTTTCTAGAGCTCAGATGACGAAACGAACTTCACCGTTAGATTCGTCTCGTGAAATCTAGTTACTTTGTCAAATTTCGGTGAATTCCAAGATAGTCAGGTTTTTCATGTTTTACGAGCCGGTCAGGCCTCGGGTGACCCAGGTACAAAATTTTTAATAAAATTATAAATTTTGGAGAATAAATGAAGGTGTGTTAAAATAAAAATATTTTGAACTTAAACCGGAATAAAATTTAATCGTTTCGGGATGATAATGGACTTGGGAGAAAAAGGGTCGTGTGGCAAATTGTGAGCCAAGTATTTGAAAAATATAAATAGGGGAGAAAATCAAATTGTCTTCCATTTTTCTCAGCTGTTACTCAGCCGATAGAGAGGAGAGGGAAGCTCAAGGTTTTCTCCACATTCTCTCTACGATCTACGCAGATTAGGAGCTCAAGTCCACTCGGGCCAAGGACAAAAGTTGTTCTCCTCGCCGAGGACTACAAAACCATACCAAGGAGATCGAGTTTTGAGCGAAATTCTAAGGACGGGATTTTGGGAGGGTGAGGATTCTAGCTTGTCTTGGGTTCTCGAAGCTTGTCAACGTTATTCTACTCTCCAAGACGTAGAATTTCTCCTACTTAGGTTTATTTATAACCTAGGATGTTATATTGAAATGGGTAGGTTGATAGATGTGTATATCACTTGCCTATTGATGAGATTTTAATGAAATTGAGTACGTAGAAGTTGCCTAATGTAGTTTCTTGACTTTGTGAATTGTGGGCATGATATGTGTTTACATAATGTCTTCCGAAATTAAGTGTGTTATTGCTTGGTATGTGATAGCATGTTTGAGTTTGGATTCGAGTTGAAATATTGATATATACATGTTTACATATTGACATTGTGAGAATTATGAAAATTATATGATTTTGATATAATTTGTCATGGGTTGTATGAAATGTGTTGGATATAGTTCATATGGCATACATAGCTTATTGAACATTGTAGTAGAGTTGTAATGAGGCATTACATTGCATATGCATGGGAACATTGCATTAATTGGGTGGTTGTGCATGGATATAGTCAATATTACATGGGTGGATGACGGGTGAGCTCGAATAAGCTAAGTCGATGGCTTGAACGAGTCGCACGGTTTGTATGGTAAAAAGGTTGAGGTTAGCAAGAAGGGCTAGAAGATCCCTGGGGTGCGAGGCCCGGTGATTTGGATACGCACTTCCATTAGTACAAGTCCATAAAGTGTGTCGGTGTACGCGAAACTGTTGGTGAAAGTCCATAAATTCCATGTCGGTTGGGTGCCCTTGGTGTAAGTCCATAACTACCCACCCATAAAAGACCCGGAATGGATGAAGTCATTTGATGTGTAACATAGATGACGGGTTCATACACATTGACAATTACATGTGTTGGGGAGCCGGGAAGGGCACGGGTTGAATTGCATGGGTGAGTCTCATCTCATTTCATGGTATGACATGATAAATTTCAACATTAGATGCATAATCTTGCTTGGAATGTCATGAGTTATTGAAAGTTGCATGTGAACATTTCATATGCATTTAGGTTTGGAAATAGCCTCTATTGGAAATATTCTACTGAGCGTGGCTCACCCTTTATGGAAAAAATATTTCAGGTGCGGAATTTATGCCAGTGGAAGGCTCCCATTTCGAGCCCTAAGTATGAAGAAAGACGACTTGTGGCTTTTGTGGGTTATCTTGTAATACTTTTGTGTAAATTCCATTTTGATGTGTAAATTCATGGAATCGAATTTAATGGAACTTGTAAAAGTCATGTTTTGTATGGAAAACCATATTAAACATATATTGGGTGATTGTGGAAAGGTTTGAGATGGATTAGAGATGAAAAACAGGTGAAACGAGCAAAAAAGCTGGGCAAGGAGTATCGGTATGGTTCAGTACCGGTACGCTATGGTCCAAAAGGTTAGACGTACCATTACTGCGTATCGGTACTATCTTCAAATTTCTGAAATTTTAACACTATTTTCCTATGCTTCTGGACTTTGGTTTCTTTGGTTCAAATGATACAAATGGACCCTAAATGAGCTATATTAAGGCATATTTGACCTCGGATGAATTAAATGATTAAAGGAACAAGGGTTACATGCGTGGGTTAAAATCCCGATTGAGGGGATTCGTTTGACATGAGGTCTGGAATTACAACAAGCAAGGTTATTTCCGCGGGTTGACGGTTGATCAACGGTTAGTAATGGACTCCCGGATTTTGGGACGTCATAGATAGAATGTTAAAATGTTTTGAAGTTGAGGAAAGATGGATTGAATGTAAGTTTGGAAGCAAAGGAATGGTTTTGCAGCAAAAGCAAAACCTTCCGAAAGGTTTTGATCGACCTTCCAGAAGGTTTTGCCTTGAATGCTAAAAACGAGGGTTTTAAGTTCGAAATTTTTGAAAAACCCTTCACATTTCCCCCAAAGCTCAAGCTCCCAAGCTCTCTCATCTCCTTCTACTCTTTCAAATCTTCAAAACACTTCCTTAATGTGTCTAAAAAAAAAGAGAAGAAAGAAGTATCTTATTTTTTATATTACTTTTATTTTTCTCATTGCATGATTCCTTGTGCATTGAGGACAATACATGGTTCAACTTGAGGGGAGAAGTGCATCATTTATATTTTCCACCACTTTTTGTATAGAATAATGGCAAATGTAAAAATTATGAAATTTTTTTGTGGAAAATATATAATATTGAACCATATTTCCCTACCCTAATTGTAAAACCCGGAAAAATGTAAACTTTTTTGAAAAGGGCAAAATGGTAATTTATCACTATAATTCGGATTTAAAATACATATTTTCCTAGAGCTCGGACGACGCAAAGAATTTCACCATTAGATTTGTATTGCGAAACCTAATTGTCCAGTAAATTTTGAGATAGTTTGAATTTTCACGTTTTACGAGACAACTGGGTGGCGGGTGACCTCATGAACGTCCCCAAAAATAAAAATTTTAAAATTTCTTTATAATTGAATTAAAGTTCAAATAAAATTAATTTGAACTTAAACCGGGATGAGATGAATCGTTTTGGGACAAAAAACGGACCCAGAAGTAGAAAATATGCGGTGAAACGTGGACCACATTTGAGGCTATAAATATCGACTAAAATCAGATTTTTTGGACAAAATATCTCCATTGTTCAACATCTCACACGTTGGAATAGAAGAGAGAAAGAAGACAAAAAAATGTTAGATTTCAATGCTTTCTTCTTCGACCTACGGAGTTCCGTCGGTCGGAATAATTCGGACCAAGAGTTAAAGTTGATCACATCGACAAGATCTACGCAACCATACTATGAACGAAGGATTTCACCGAAGATCCATGAAGAGACTTTGGACAAATCAAGAGTTTTGGGGCTCAAGAGGTATTCTTGAGGTTCTCCACACCTCATCTCACGCTCCAAGAGATAAGGTTCCCTCCTACTTTGGTTTATTTATGACCTAGAATGTCCATAAGGGATGGTTAGGTGTATGTGCTTATATATCACTTACATATTGTTATTTAAATAAGGAAATGAGTATAGAAATGGCTTAGACCCACTTTTAGCTTGATTTTGATATGTGGAAGTTCCTTATGAAACTTATTGGAAATTGGTATTTGGTGGGCATGCTATGTCTTTATATTGTGCCTTGTGAATGACATGGGTTATGAGATAACATGTTTGTAAATTGTTGTTGATATATGTTCATTTATATATTGACATTGTGACAAAGTTTGGTGATTAAGTTCATGTGATACATATTGTCATGAAACATGTGGACATGTGGTTAAATTGTTTATTGGGCATTATTGCATACTGGGCATGGGTTGACATCACATTCATGGGCGTGAGTTATGAGTGTAGGTGTGTGTATGCAAGGTTGATTAAACACCATACTTGGTGATTGATATGTGGTCTCGGGAAGGTTGAATCGAATATCCCGTTTGAGTCGCATGGTTGCATGAAAAACTTGTGTCGGGTATAGCAAGAAGGGCTAGATTCTCGCTCGGGTGAAAAACCCGGCTACATGGTTCATACACTTACTAGCAGTGAAATTCCAAAAAAGTGTAATGGTGTATAGAACCGGTGGTTGTGATACCAAAATCCGTTGCCCAACAAAGACAAGATTTCGAAACACCAATCCAATAGGTAACATCCAACAATGATTTGGTTTTATAAATACACAACTTTTATTTCAAACAATCATTGGATATATTTTCGTCAAATGACTGATTCATTACACACTCGCATTGCATTGTGTTGTGGGAGTCGATGAGAACTAGGGTGGAGGTAGCATGAGTGAGTTTCATCTCAATTCATGGCATGACCTGAAAATTCCTATCATGAGATTGCAATTCTTGATTGAAAAGAATATTTCTTATAAATTGTTACATGTGAACATTTCATACACATCTAGGTTGAGGAGTAGCCTCTGTATGAGATACTCTATTGAGCGTGGCTCACCCTATACGGGAAAACATTTCAGGTGGAGGTTAAACAACGGTGGACAGCTCACATTCGAGCCATCAAGGATGAAGAAAGTTGAAATGTGGCTTTATCTTGAATTTTTGTAAAACTAATATGAAAACATAGTTTAAGAATATTAATATAATAGAACTTGTATCAACTACGCTTGATGTTCAAATATATGTTGTATAAGGTTGGGTTGGTTTTGGAAAGGTTTGAAATAGATTGAAAATGAAAAACAAGCCAAACAGACAAATCCGGACAGAGAGTACAGGTATTGAGTACCGATACAACCTTGTCCAGAAAGTTCCAGTAGGCAAACTGTATTGGTGCAGAGTATTGGTACTCTTTCCAAAAATATCAAATTTTAAAACTGCTTTGCCATATTTTTGGGTTATGTGTTCCTTCCTTCAAATGATGTAAATAGATTATAATGGAGTATAAATCCTGGTCTATTGATCCTTGGTTGGATCAAATGGGGAAATGAACACGGTTGATACTTGTGGGTTATGATCCCGGCTAAGGGGATGCTATTGACGTGGTGTCAGGTTGTGTGACATTCACAGGTATTTTCATAGGTTGATGGTGATCAATGGACTTATAAAGGACCCCCATTTTTTGGGGCGTCACACTTATTATTATGGGATTTGTGATTGCTTGATCTTCATTTTAAACTTTGAATACATGAGCACATTATAGAAGTTTATCCTATTGCTAAGAGTATCACTTCCTTGTTTGCTTTTGAACTTCACCATAAGTGCACCATGAACTTGTAATTTTGATAATTTACGGATTGAGTTCACATTTAGTGCTTGACATGAATAGTGGAGATGAGTAAAAACCCGTGTGAGCTTTAGTGTCAATCCTTGTTGGAGGGAACTTACATTTACTCAAGGAATAATTTTTCAAATTCTAAATTTGTTCAATAATCTCATTATGCTTGTTTTGGTTAGGTTCATTTGGGTAGTTAATTGACTTTGTCTTGATATGTACAATGCCCCCCCATGTTTATTTAGAAATGATCTTAGGACATCTTTGAAATGCTTTGAGCCTTAGCCTTTATCTTGTGAAAAGTTTGTCCTTAGTGTCGTGATTGAGTCTTAATAGTAAATTCGTTTCCATACCACTCATTCGACCAAGCTAATGCAAAATAAGAAAAATCTACCTCACCTTTGTTGAGAAACAAAGAGTGAAGTGATGGTGTTAGCCTAGAAATCTCATATAAGGAAGATATTTTTGAACTAAAGGTCATTCACTCGGAACAACCCTCTTTGTTATCCTATATCGTTCATCTCATTTGCCTAAGATATCACCTCCAAGGCCCCATTATAACTTTAAAAGTCCTAAATGCTATAGACAAAGCATGGGGGATGCATACTTTTAAAGAAAAAAAAGGTTGATTTTGCTATCTAATGCCATAACATTCCTTTCATGAGATTAGGCAATGCTTGTTTAATTTTTATACATGAACTTCATTTTTGGATTATATCTGATTATACTTAATTTTGTGCACAAGATTCTATCTCACATATACACATGGAGAGCATGTTAGGATAATCATTATGTGATTCATTATTGAGAGAAACCCTTTGTGAGTTTTTCATCAAAGCTGAATTTGGATAGCCAAGTAAACATGAATTTCATTGTGTAAATGTTTAAATTACATGTCCATTTCATACACAAATGAGTTTTGAAAGAAAATGTGCATGTGGATACTCTAGAATAGCATTTAAGGATATGATGTGTGATTAGTTTGGGTGTGTTGGACAAAGCTATTGTTGATATCCCATTGCTAGTTAGGATAAGGGCATATGTTTTAAATATTGGATACAAGAAAAAGAAGTTTATAGGTACCTTCACTAGAAACCTTCACCAGACAAAACTCGTACACTAGGGGTTTAAAGGCTTATTGTACATGCTAAATGCAATTGCGGAATTAGTATATGTTTATCTTTGTTTGCTTTATTTTTATATTTTGTTTGCTAGGGATTAGCAAAGCTTATGTTGGGGGTGTGATGAGCACATAACGTTGTATATTTAATGGTCTCATTTCATGCTTTTAAACTTAACTTTGTATTTAATTACTTAGAGTTGGTTAAAATTATGAAATGTGAAAATATTGATGTTGTAGGTAATTAGAGCGTAAATCATGGGTTTTAGAGCCTTGTAACAAAGTGTAGATGAGTGGTGAAGAGATGGACTCATTAAATTAGGATTGGGAGGCTTGGCAGGCAAAAAATATAAAAAGAATGCAATTTGGATGAAAACCTTCCAGAAGGTTTATGGCCAAACCTTCCGGAAAGTTTAGCCCACTGGTTTTCCCCATTTTTGACACATTATTGCTGTTTTTACCATGTTTCACCATGATCTAGTTCCTATCTAAAAAAGGTCAAAGCATGAAAGTTGTAGATCTAGATGTCTTATGTATTGTGTCAAAATTTCAGCTCAATCCAACGGTTTAATCAAACGTTATGACAATTTTACCAAAACTAGTCCTTAGCAGTCAACTTCCGAAAGACCTTCTAGAGGGATTAGCCTACTGGAATAAACCTTCCGGAAGGTTTTGCCCAGAACACCTGAAATTCATGCTCCGCTTGCTTGGGGGTCCCACCTATGATTTCCCCACTTTTTCGCTGATATATTCTACATACATACGTGCCTCCTACACCCCAGAATCAGCAAAAGAAGACGGAGGATGGAAGATGATGTGAAACTTGCCAAAAATAACGAGATCCAACAACGAAAGGAACCCAAGATCATTCTACGATCAGATTTGACTAAAAGACCTCAACCCGTTGTTTACAACAAACAAGAACCTCGGTATATATGACCTTAACTCGCTATTCGTGTGGAACAAGAACCTTGGTATGAAGGAAGGCGCCACAAATGGTGTGAAAACCCGTTTGATAAGTCGCTGGTGAACGCCACGGAAAATCCCGATAAGTTCGTTTAGTTCTTCAAAGAACCAAGAAGAAAAATACTCATAATTTGCTAAATAATAATCTCACTTTTCATTGATTTGAATGCCTATTTATAATGCTGGTCATTACAAGGATTAGGAAACTTCCTACAATAGCTATTCTCATTAAGAAATATCTCTTACTTGTTAGTAAAGAAATATCTCTTATTTTTCTTAGACTCTTAATTGAAGAAAAGAAAGACAATCAACCCTTTAATTGGTTGATCACATGCCTAAATAGAAAAAGGAACGTACTTGGCATTCAAGCCTTACAATCAAACCCCAAAAAAAAGTGAATAGTGCTTGGTTAATGTAGTGTGAACAGTGCAGCGCTACAATAACTTCGAAAACCCTAGTTCATAAGAAATAAAACATGTGGGCTAAGCATCCTCAAGCCCACTTACTCTAATAATAATAATCCTTTACAAATTAGAGGCTTTAGCAACAACAAGCCATTTTAAGCTTAGCCTTAGCCCCTAGCTGGATTCTTCTAGAACTTGAATCATGTTGATGAATCTTTGTTGTCCAAGTGGATCATGGTCAATGGGCCTCCACAAACTTGCTTGAGTCCATGCCTCTTGAATCAGTTCATTGAGTATCTCTTTAAGCTTTTTTGTTCGTGCTCTCGTAACCAGCCCAATTGGAACTTGAACCAGATCCCTTGAAGTTGTGCCATGATTCGCATCAGAAGAGGAGGAGAGATAAAGATGGACGCATGGGGAGTTGCAGGCTAGCCTTGTCCTAGCCTGTCCAAGCATCAACTCTGCCTCCTATGGATGGGAGGTCTACTGTCACTGGCTAGGGGAGCCTCATGGATGAAAATGCATCACTCCTCCACCATATATTTAGCATTCAACAAGCATTGAAGGGGTGGCTACCTAATCTTAGAATGCTCGAAGGAGGAAGATAATGAATAGTAGATAGAGAATTTATATTTTTGCATTTTCTTCCGTCCTTTCATTTGTAGTTTATTGTAAGACTCTTATAAGCTTCATTTATTTCACTTAATGCCATTTATTTCAAGTATATTCCAAGTTTAGGTGCATGATCCAGATTCCACCATTGTTGATTTCAAGTTTTACATTTCAAGCTTTTTAGTTGGATATTAAATGCATTTATTTTTCTAGTTTCACTTCTCTTCATTCAATACAAGTTTAAATTCCTTTTCAATATCATGTCTCTTTACATTATGTATGTCTTTTCCTTTGATCATGAATATCAAATTTTTAGTTGGCTAATTCAAGGGAGACCTCCTCTTGGGTTTTTCATTTCAACTCATTTTCTTTCCTCCTCTTGGTGAACGATAGTTCGGTTTGACTGGGTTGAGGGTGGATTTGTTTGTTTGTCTTTGATATCCCGTAGGTCTGGTCATGGGTTATGCTTGGATCCTCACCTCCATCTCGTCCCTAGCTTCCCATGAATCTATCCTTCATCTAAGCACCATTGGAGGAAGGTTTCGAGTTAAGTTGGGATTCCCATTGGAAAGACCTCTTTTGATTAGCCAACACTTGTTTTCATTACATTTTTGGCAAAAACTCCAATCACCAAAATACACACAAAAGATTTTACACTTTTCATTTTTTCACAAAATCATTTTCACTACACTTGAGCTTTCCTTCCCTAAGGAGACGACCTTGGAATACTTTTCCAAGTAAAACACAACACTCAAAAGTCTCTCTACGTATGGGGAGCACTTTTGTTCACACACACATTACATTTCATCCATTTCATTTCCACCACCATTCCGTTGCCCTATTTCTCACCATCATTGCGAGGGAGAGTGACATTCCCTTTCACACAAGCTATATACTCTTTGAGGGATGAAGTCCAGAGTTTACGGAGTACAATCGGAACTACCAAGCATTTTTGGCGCCAGCTTCAAGGTCATAAGCCCTTCCAATTTAAGTGCCAGTATTAGTACATTCGGAATCGCTTCCTGGCGTTGTTTTTGTCAAATGCTCCATACGAGGCATTCTTTAACCTTACTTATCTTTTTTAAAAAGTCCATCATTGCATATCATATCTTTTTAGTTGCAATGAGGACAATGCGTGAATCAAGTTGGGGGGGTGAGGTGCACCATTTGAATGATACACCAATTTTTTGTTGATAATACCATTTTTTGTGGTGAAATTCACCATTCACATGTTCTATAGATTTTTGGTTACAATAATTGAGAAATAAGTGAAAATTTTGAAAATTTTTGTGAAGAATATCTAAATGTTGAATTATATTCCCCCATTCAAAGTGTAATGGATTTATTGATATGATGATCTTTACTTTGAATTGTGAATACATGAGCACATTATAGAAGTTTATCCAATGCTAAGAGTGTCACATACTTGTTTGCTTTTGAACTCACCCATAAGTGCACCATGAACGTATAATTTTGACAATTTGCAGATTGGATTCACATTTTAGAGCTTGACATGAATTGTGGAGATGAGTAAGTAACCATGAGAGCTTTAGTGTCAATCCTTGTTGGAGGGAACTCACATTTACTCAAAGAACAAATTTTTAAATTAAAATTTGTTCAATGATCTCATTATGCTTATTTTGGTTAGAGTGCATTTGGGTGATTGATTGACTTTGTCTTGAAATGCCAAAATGCTCTCTCATGCTCATCTGGAAATGATCTTAGCCCATCTTTGAATTACTTTTAGACTTAACTCTTGTTCTTCTGAAAATATTGTCCCTATTGCCGTGATTGAGCTTGTTGAAAATTCGTTTTCATGCCATAGAATTGACCAAGCTAGTGCAAAATTATAAAAATTTGCCACACCTTGGTTGTTCCGAGAGTTGACTATGATTGAACATGAAAGTGAATGAATGGTGATGTGGAAACCCAACAAAGGTATAAATAGTGTGGAATTCAAATGTTGAATGAAAAAGAATGAAGAATCCTAGAAAAAGGGATGAAAGCAGAAAGAATGATCAAAGAAAAAGGAAAATGTTAAGGGAAAAAAGAAAAATAAATAAAGAGTGAAGTGATGGTGTTAGATTGAAAATCCCACAAAAAGGGAGATATTTTTTAAATAAAGGTTATTCACTCGAAACAACCCTCTTTGTTGTCCTCTTTCCTTTGTTTCACTTGCGTCCAAATCACCCCAAGGCCTCATTACAACCCTTGAAAGTCCTAAATGATCTAGAGAAAGAATGGGGAAAGCACACTTTTAAAGGGAAAGAAATGTTGATCTAGCTATCTAGTGCCCTAGCATTCCGTTCATGATATTATGCCAATGTTATTTCATTTTTATGCATATTCTTTGTTTTGGGATTATATGTGAGCATACTTTATTTTGTGCATAAGATTCTATCTTACATATATACACAGAGAGCATGCCAGGATAATCGCAATGTGACTCATTGTTAAAAGAGACCCTTGGTGAGTTTTGCATCGAAGCAAATTTTGGATATCTGAGTGAATGAGAATTTCGTTAGGAAAATTTTTAAATCACATGTCCATTCCACACACACGATTTAGAAAATGAATGTGCAGGTACATACTCTAGAATAGCATTTTAAAGCCTTGGTGATGCTCATGTGTACTTTGTTCAGGTATTTGAACAATGTGTTATGCAACCCTAAGCTTGTGGGATGGGGGGATATCACTCAAATTTTTTATATTTAGATAGAATTAGGAATACCTTTATCACTTGAATATATGTTTTACATTTTGGGTATTTATTTTGGTAGTTTAATGTAGAAATTCATGCTTTGTGTGTTGAAAACATCAAAATTTTAAATCATATTGCAATTTTGGAAATGACTTGTGGCATGGTCACTCAATTGTGGTTCACAAGAGTACTTTGTGTTTTTGGTAGAGTAGAGGGCATATATAGGGTGTTAGAAGGTGTAGGGGTTGATTTAGATTGATGTGGAATTGAGAATGGGAGCTCGTAGGTTTTTTGCAAACAAGGTAAAAACTATCGGTAGTTTTCGGCCAAAACCTATCGGTAGTTTTTTGTCCAGTGCACAAAACCTACCGGTAAATTTTAATTGACCTACTGGTAGGTTTTGGCTTAAAATCCGAAAATAAGGGTTTTAAGTTCATTTTTTTGGAGGAACTGTTCATTTCCTTCAAAACCCTCGAACTCCCAGACATTTCTCTCTTCCTTAATTCTTCCAAAGGCTTCAAAGAACACTCACCCAAACATCAAATCTTCCATTTCTATTACCTTAGGTTTATTTTTACTTGGAATTTGATCAAAATCTGTGGATTTTCTCATTAAACCCTAGTTTTTCCTTTGTGACACCCACAAATCGGGGATGTTTTGTCAACCCGTTGACCACCCATCAACTTGCAGAAATACTCATGGATATCATGTAACTCGATATCACACATCATGCCCCATTTACCGAGATCCATAATTTAACAAAATTCGGGCAGAGTCTTCTTTTTACGGGAAGCTCTACCCAAAATACAACTTGTGCATCATACAATCACATGACCCATCTGAGGTCCAATATACATCAATTCATACTCCCACATCATGATTTTATGCATTAAACATAGTTAATACAAGTTCAAAATTATAATTTTTTACATACATTACATGCTCAAAAACTAACTTTGCAAAAGTTTTACTAAAACGGACTAAACGCCACAAGTTGGCCTTTCTTTGTCACTGGGGCCCCAAATAGGCACCATCCAACGACATGTATCCCCCATGAAATGTTTTTCCGTATAGAGTGAGCTACGCTCAAGAGAGTATCTCATACAGAGGCTACTCCCCAACCTAAATGCATATGAAATGTGCACATGCAACAATCAACAACCATTATCCATTCTGAACAAGAACATGCAATTCAAGATTGGAATTCTATCATGTCATGTCATGATATGAGATGATACTCACTCATGCACTTTAGCCCAAGTCCTCACTGACTCCTACAACACAAGACAATGCACGTGTGTAATACATTTGTCATTGATGAAATATATTCAATGATTGTTTGAAATAAAAGTCACGTGTTTATAAAACCATGTCATTGTTAGATGTTATGTATCAAATAAGTATTTTTATAAAATAAAATCTTGTGTCTTTGTTGGGCAAGGGATTTTGGTATCACACTGCCGGTTCCGTACACCCTTTTCGAAATTTCATCTCAGGGGAGTGTATGAACAAAGTAGCCGAGTATTCCACCGGAAGGAGAGTCTAGTAGTTCTTGTTATACTCGACACAAGTTTTTTTTTAATGCAACCATGCAACTCAGCCGGATCTTTGATCTAACCTTCCCGAGTCCACTTATCAAACACTAAGGATGATGTTTGATCAACTATGCACCCACAACTATACTCATACCTTATGCCCATGAATGTGATGCAAATATCATGCCCAAAATGCAATGAATGCCAAATGAGTAATTTAACCGTATATCAATATTCCAAGGCCAATTATATCATGTGCATATAATTACCTTTATCCATCACAATGACAATATATCAATGAACATATATCAACATTTTATACTTAAAAACCAAATATAAGGATGTTATTAAGTAATCTATATTAATAACACACCTTATTCACAAAGGCACAATATAAACACATAGCATGCCCACCAATACCAAATTCCAAGAAATTACACAAGTAACTTTCATACATCAAACCCAAACCAGGAATTGATTAAAACCATTTCTATACACCTATCCCTTTCCTACGGACACCATAGGATGGAAATAAACTAAAGTAGGAGGGAATCCTACCTCTAGAAGTGAAAAATGAAGGGTAGAACCTTCAAGAACACCAACACCAACACCAACTACAACTACAACTACAACTATAAACTCTTGATTTCTCAAAATCTCTTCTTTGGATTTTGAGTGAAATCCTTCTTGTTTGGTATGTAAGTGTTGCCCTCGTTGAGGAGATTGACTTTGATTCTTGGCTCAAGTTGATTTGAGCGACGGAGCTTTGTAGATCGTAGCAAGAAGTTTTGAAATCTCATTTTTTTCTCTTTTTCCTCTCCTCTCTTCCTCACATGTTTACACACTTATTTTGGAAGATATCTCTTCCAAAAAATCAGATTTTTACCGATATTTATAGCCCTTGATGCTTGGTGCACGTTGCGCCACACGCCCTGCCTTGTCCGGGTCCGTTTTTGCCTTGAAATGATTAATTTCATCCCGGTTTAAGTTTAAATTTTTTTTATCTGAAATTTCCTTAAATTATAGTGAAATTTTATTAATTCTATCTGATGTGAACCTGTAACACCCCAAAATACACCTTGGCAGTATTACTATTTAAAGACCACTTACAATCATGAGAGCAACTACATCATTTCATATCCAAAAAGAATTTACTTCATCATTCAGGCATGTACAATAACAACCAAAAGAATATGCCCAACAATGACATTTACATTCCCAAAAGAATATCAAAGTAGATCTTGCAGCGGAAATACAAAATAAACTAGACTATACAATGTTTCAAAAGGAGGTCCTAGTCTAGTACAAAAAAAGCTACTGCTCTACATATCCACATCGGGATCTAGGTTCTCCTCGAGTGGAGCCTCCCAGTGTCCCGGCTCGTCGATGCCGAGATCCTCCTCTAGCACCAAATCTGAAAAATATAATTTGTAGGAGGGTGAGCACGAAGCTCTGTAGCCACATTTCTCCCAAACTCAAACAAGATTTTAAAAACATAGAAAACGGTCGGTCTCATTTCACAATTAATATAT
>CM042187.1:28443382-28542736 GCA_023539305.1 Ilex asprella
GAAATTGCATTTGATTGTTCCAACAAGACTTCTTTGAATGCAGGGATGGTAGGACATTCCCCAGTAGGATGTCCTGTCAATGCACAAATTCCACACACTTGTTCTGTGGGCGGACCCATTTCAACTTGAAGAATTTTTTTCATCTCTAAGACTTCAAGCTTTCGAGATAAGGTGGACATTTTTGCTCTCAGGTCATCATCTTCTTTCAAGATACACTTTTCCCATTAGGAAGTAGATGGTTTAGCTTCACTGGTGGTAGGGGAGGCTGAGTCCCACATCTGAGAACTATCAGATATAGTGTCAAAGAAGAAGAATGCCTCCTCCGGACTTTTTCCCATAAATTCTCCTTGGGCCATCATTTCGACAAACTGCCACAATCTGGTGGGTAAGGAGTCATAGAAGAATCCTACTAGAGTCCAATTTTCAAAAGCATGGTGTGGACAGGCTTGGAGCAGTTCTTTAAATCTTTCCCAACTTTGGTAAAATGTTTCCCTTTCGTTCACCGAAAAATTCATAATTTACCTTTTTAGCATGTTAGTCCAATGTAGGGGAAAAAATTCATTTTGAAATATCTGCCAAGTGGGCATGGAAAGGGATTTTAAAGAATTTAGCCATTGTTTAGCTTTGTCCTTTAGAGAAAAAGGAAAAAGTTTCATCTTAGCAAGTTCAGAATTATCTTGAAATATTCCACACACTTCTTCAAAGTCTTTCATATGCAAATATAGATTTTCAGTATCTAATCCATGGAAAATAGGCAATAACTATGCAGTCCCCGACTTTACTGTAAAGGGGGGTGCATCTGGAGGAAATACAAAACATGAGGGGACACTATTTCTTTTGGGATTCAGATAATCCCTCAAAGTTCGAAGGTTAGGCACATCCTCTTCCCTCACGGGAACCTCTCCATTTCTATCAACATTTGCCATAATACTCTCACAAGAGTCTGCTATTGATCGTGGTGAATTTGGTTCAGATTGATTCACAGATCCAGAAGATTCTGCCGGCAAATTTTTATAGTGGGCAGCGTTCTCAGACATAAAATAAATGAGAGCAAAAACAATTTATTTACAGTAAACAAAAGAATATATACGAAAAGAAAAGGTCTTTTTACCTTTTACCTGTTAAACACCTTTACAAGGTTCCCCTGCAACGGCGCCAAAAACTTGACTTGATCGAAATGTGTACACCCAAGTGCAGGCGGTCAAGTTGTAGTAATAATCCGGTTTGAGTCCGGAGTCGAATCCACAGGGAACTAATAGTTTTGATGTTTTAAAAGTAATCGGTGAAGGAGACCAATTGATTGTAACCTTGAAAATTTTAGGGTTGTGAGATGTGGGTGAATTCCTTGAACAAAATATTAAATTCCTTTCAAAGAGTTTTCTAGACAAAATATACAATTGATTCAAATGGCAGAGAAATCACTCTTTAGTTCGAGGATCGGGACATGAGGTTAATTATCCGAAATCTTATATTTTTGCTTGATGACTCATTTAACTCCCGTGTCAACGGCGAGTCAATCGGAAGATAGAAATGGCCTATTAAGGTCATGGTTCTAAGGTCTTACCTGAAGTTTACAAGAATCATTTGCACCGAGAGTTATCGCGCGTACAAACAAACAAGTAATTCTTCATGACATTCAACCATGGCTTTAATAGTTCATCCTTTTAACTGAAGTTTGGTAAAGGGGGATGATTAAAGGGTAGTCATGAAGATCTAGCCGGGGTACTTGCCTTGAAACGAAGAGTCTTTCTATGCAGGAGTCATCCGTGTCATAGGAAGACTATCGATTATACAAAGTACTTTAGCTTTGCTAGATGCAATCAATCATCCAAAAGCAAGGGAATATGAACATTAAGCATTAGAACAAAGCATCGTATGATATTCGGATAATCAACACATGTCCTTCACCTTTTACTAAAGAGTGAATGAGAAACTACTCACTCTTCATGGCTTTGATAAAGCTAAAAAATTGAGTGATGCTCATCCCTCTAAGTAGAGGATCTTACAAAGTAAACGTATAATTAACAAAGAGCTAATCTTCAATGAAGAACGAGTGAATCACGTTCCACCCTTCACGGCTTTGGTAAAGCTCTAGAAAAGTGAAAGAGTTTCACTCCTCTAAGCAAGAAGGGAGCTCAAATAATGAAAGTGCAAGACATAAGTAAAAACATGTATGTAAGAGCATAAATGTAAAGACTAGAAGTAAATAAAGACATAAATGTAAAGACTAAATGTAAATCAAGAACATAAATGTAAAGACTTAAAGTAAATAAAGGAATTACCATTCTTAGGTAAATGTAAATGTGAACATTAACGTAAAGGAAATGAGTGGGAATCTAAACTCCCCACTTCTTCTAACAAAAAGAAAGACTAAGACAAGAATTGAAATGGATGAAATGAAATGCTAAGTGATGAATCCCTCAAATGGTTCCACCCATGAGTCCCCCCTTTTCTCCACAAAACTAAGTGTATTTAAAGGCAATGAGAAGGTATGGAAGGGGTAAAAGAATAGAGCTGGACGTCAAAGTCAAAGTGAAATGCCAATCACTCTGCAGGCAGTCTGTCCACACCGTTCGAACGGTCCCTTTGTCTTTGCTTTCTGCTGTTTAAACGTCAGGAGGATGCAGTCCATGCCAGTTATGTCAGTCCACACATGGTTTCTGTCGAAGATCTTCCTCCAAGTCTTCATGAAATCTCCCTCCAGATCCTTGCAGATTCTTGACTGAACTGTCTACTAATTCTTGGGGCGTTCGAACGGTGGTTGCCGTTCGAACGGGCACTCAAGTGCCTGGGCCTTCTGACTGCAACTCTGCAAGTCTGCAACATGCCATGTCTTCAGTCAGTCTGATCTTATCCTTGCTGCAGTAGACTTTCGAATGTTAATGATCGTTCGAACGTAGGACTTGAAACTCCAGGATCTTGGATCTTTCTTGCAACAAAGATTGTAGCATCTGGCTTGGTTCATCATGACCGTTCGAAAGGTGTTGAACGTTTCTTCCTTCTTCCAAGCTTCTACAATATGTTCCTTAAAATGCTGCGGTTGCCTGCAAAAGATACTTTTTGGTGTCCTTGAACCCTTGTTCACTTTAAGACCTGAAACATCATTCTTTAAGCTCCACCAAAGCATAATTAGTCCAAAACATGGCATAAGAGTATGCTATTTTGAGAGTTAATCAATAGCATCCTTACAAGGAACTTCTTCAGAAAATCACATACTGTCCTCTTTTGGCATGAGCATCTTTACACGGAACCTCTCACCCTCAAGGTTTGATTTCTCGAGTATCCTTACAAGGAACCTCTTGAGAAGGAATGATCATCCTTACAAGGAACCTCTCAATCATGTTTGTCCAAACAACCATAAAAGCAATACCTTACCCCCTAATTTCTCAAATGCTCAACAATTCCACTAGTCCCCAATTTACAAGCAATTTTCGATAAAAATCCCCAATTCTCACAAGTGATATCTTCAAATAGGGCAATTTAAAGAGAAACATGCAAGAGATCATTATCAATATCATTACATTACTCAACACAAAGCTCTAGAGTTTACAACACCAAGATTTAGTGAATATTGAGAGAGAAATCCACATTCCTCAAAAACTAGGGTTTTTATGGTTCTCCCACCATAATTTTGCTCAGAACATGATAAAGGTTGCAAGAATATTAAAAAACAAGGAACCCATATCAAGTACATATCATTAAGCGTCAAATCATACATATATAATAACCCTAACATCAATGAACAAGAATGGAAGAAAACCCCTACCTTGATATCTTGAAGAATTAGGGCTTTGATCTTAAATCAACCCTTAAATCTCTTGTTTTCTCCATTGATCTTGTGTTTCTCTCTTTCTCTCTTCCTCTCTAAGGTTTTCTAGGGTTAGAAGTGGTGAAATGGAGGCTAAAGAGGCAACATTAAGTATTTATAGTGGAAGGGGAACCGGCTTGTTCGCGACTTAAAATTTCAGATTTTTACAGCGACTACCAGTAGGTATTACCGGTAGCTCAGATACGTTGGATAGTTGACTACCAGTAATTCGGATACACTTTGGACAATTCGACTACCTGTTGACTATCGGTAGTTTGGGTACATTTTAAACTCGACTACCTATTGACTATCGGTAGTTCGGGTACACTGGGCACTCGACTACCTGTTGACTACCAGTAGTTCAGATACACTGGGCCATTTTCTACAGGTAGTTACTACCGGTAGTCACTTCCCAAATTTGCCAATATTTTCTGTTTTTCATTTTCAAACCATTCCAAGTTCTTCCAAAACTAACCCATACATGTCTAACAAGGTTTTCCACATAAATCTAGATACCTACAAGTTCTATTGAAAATGTTTTCAATTATTTACAAGTTAAAACTAAATTTTAGCTAAATATTTACTATTTTCAACTTTAACATCTACAAAATATTAACTCGCACCAATGTTTTGCCTCACTCGCATTTCTTTCTACTTTTCAAACCTGTAGGATATACGCATACCTCAACATCTATACTTTTATTTGAAAATCAATCAATAAACAATTATATCACTATATGAATATAAACATGTGGGGGTTTACATGTCTTCTTCCCTCACTAAAGAGCAAATGAGAAATTACCCACTCTTCATAGACCCTTGACGAGCTAGAAAAGTGGGAGGACCTCATTCTTCCAAGTGAGGTGTTGTCTTCTAAATATAAGAGTAAAGGCTAGACAATTTCTTTCCCTGAGGTATAGTTGAAACACCCCCACATTTCTTATCAAAACAAGGTTAGAAAAGTGAGAGAGGTTAAACCCTCCAAGTAGAAAGAAAGTAAAAAGAATCTAGAAAGGAGATTTTTGCTAAAGGAGGTATTTTGGAGAGAATTTCTTCAAGTGGAGAATGAATTCAAAAGCTTCGAGTAGAGGGCTATTTATAGAAATCTCTGGGCGATAGCTGGTGGCAATGTAACACCCCGTTTCAGGCTTTACTCTGAAAATATAATCTAAAATAACACTTTCAGTCTCACAAACCTGCTATTAATATTTAAAAACCAACCCTGACAAAATATATAACGTAGTCCACTTTTATATAAAAATTGTAACGCCCCGTTTTGGGTTGTACTCTAAAAATATAATTTAAGAATAAAACATCCAGTCTTGCAAACCTGATACTAATATTTAAAAATCAACCCTGAAAAAATATATAACAAGTCCTTTTTTTATATAAAAGTAACACGATTGCGAGCACACCGACCTGTTACCATATTTTTACACAAAAGTACATAAATACGAGTACATCGACTCGTACCATGCCAAAAATAAAAATAAAAATTCAAGTCCCAAAAATATTTTTAAACTATTGTTACTCACCAAAAATAAACCCTTAAGTTTATATACAAAGCCAAAAGGAAAAAAAGGAAAAAAAGAAAAAAAAATTGACACGAGCCTCTTCCCTAACAACTTTCGACTAGACCTCTAGTTTTGGCAGTGGACTTCAGGGTTGTGTACAGATTACCTAAAAAGATTTCAAAGAAATTTTTCAGCAAATATCTAGTAGCTTCCCAAAAGTTGAGAAAAAAATAACAAGATACCCTAATTTATCGATAGAAATCTATTACTCATTATCCCATAATTTTACCAAGAGACCCATCTCTTTGCTCTATGGTCTAGCATAGAGAAAAATCATTTTTCACTCAGGCAACATACTTTGTAAGATTATATCATCACATAGATACCATTTGCCACTCATAGAATTCAATTACAATAATAGTTTTATCTTTCGGATGACCTATAACACGTCGTCAACTCTTGTTGTCGTCATTTAGACAATTTGAACAAACAACTTATTTCTGTCACGAAGACATCTTGAAGCACTTATAATATTTCCAGTCACATAGACAATTTATCCTAACAGTGAACTCTCATCATTTAGACGACTCTACCACGTAGGTAATTTATGTCACATAGACACCTGTCATTTAGACGTCCCAAACCACGTTGCTCTTCTTCTTCTCGTCACGCAGACGAATCATATCATACATTTAATTCCCATTAGTTGGATGACTTACAATCACTTTATGTCCTCGTGTCACGTAGACAACTCAAAATCAAACATTTAGTTTTTGTCACATAGACAACTCAAAATTGAACACTTAGTTCCTGTGACGTAGACAACTCAAAGTCGAACACTTAGTTCTTGTCATGTAGACAACTCGTATGCAACAATTATTTTCCATAATATTTATTTCATAGTAAGGAATTACGTTCACAAGTAAGTTCACCAACCACACAGTTAACTCAAATCACATGCACATACTTCATTCCACAATCCACTCAAGCCACAAAGGCTTACTTGCTGTTCAGTCAATTTCCATTCGCTTAAGCAACTTTCATCACACATCAAAGGTTTACCGCACAATTATTCCATCTCCACAAATCATAACATTAACATATAAATCATGTCTTTAACACATAATCAAACTTACAGATTTAAGAATAAAAGATGTAGGTTAGCGCACTACCTTGCGTGGAGTTCTATCTCATGGACGACCCCTCCGCTGGAGCTTTTTGTGTAGTGTTCATAGCAGTGTTTGTCTCCAGACCTGACATACCCAATATTCACAATTTCATCCGAATACATAATACTGCTTAAGTTCGAGATAATTTAATCAAACTGAGTTTTGTAATTATTTCGAGTTGAATTGAAGAAGTCATTTTCATCGAGTAACATTATCTACTTGAATCGATTAAAATAGTAGTTTAAGAATCAATTTGAATCAAGTGGTTTAACCCATTACATTGAGTAAATTACCTACTCGAATCGAATTGAACTAATCTTCTCGAATCTATGAAGGCAATATTTATTTGAATCCATTGTGCACAAATTAAACATTTCCTCATAAGATTATAAACTTCACAAAAGTTTACTTGAATTTGAATATTTTCCTATAACATCATAAATTTTACATGTTCTCTTGTAATTACTTGTACCCATGGATTCATGCAATTTCAAGAATATTTCACAATATTTATAAATTGCCCACTAGACTATTATATCTCTTGATCAAAATTCAATCCACACAACAATTCTCTTCTTTCTATTTTTCCATGCAACAACACTTTATGATCACACACCCACACATGCATTATATTAAATTTTCAAGCAATACCATGATATTACACATTCATAACAACCTTCACATTAAGCCCACATGCAATAGCCAACTACATACAAAACACCATTCTTAGATTACATATAATGCCCAACATTCATGCTAAATTTAATATATACAATTTAAAAGGAGAACAAAAAAATAGGTTTCATGGCCTACCTCTTGCACCACTCCTACACCAACAAAAACCACCACAAGTCCACCACCCTTGCCTTCTTAGCCTTAGTCTACTCCTTTACAAAATGGAAAACTTCTCCCTTGCCTTTCTCTTCTAGCATAATTTTCAAGTGTGTGAGGAGTCTTGATTAATTTTTTCTTCTTCATTTCCTTTTTGTTTCCTTTGCTTCATTTTCCTTCCTTTTCTTCCTTTTACTTAGCCGAAATTGGCTAAGTGTGGAGAGGTTCTTCTTGTCGCCGTTTTAATTTTAATTTTTATTTCATTCTCCCTTTTATATTTTTACCACATGTATTTAACGGGTCACCCACTCCTTCTCCCTCCTTAGCTGTCAGCCCCTCCTTCCTAATGCTATCCACAAACTGTTAGTGGAAAGTTCCCATCGAAATTGCATGCATATATATATATATATATATATATATATATTCACTTCATATATTCCCTTAGAGTCTTTGCATGTGTGTATATATACATATATCATAATTGGAAGTAACCTCTTAATTTATTTCACTATCCTTTACTCCATTTCTTGTATACACTAACATATATATATATATATATATTTGTAATAATATGTTAATATCACATGCTTGCCACCCTACTTAATCCTATGTGCACTAACATGCAACAAATAGTTAAATTCTGTCATGTGCAAGCATACCCATCTAACCTTTCACACCTAATTAATATATTATTTTTATTTTTTATAGAATTTACCTATCATGCATGTTCATATCACATGTGAACATGCTCGTAATAAATATTTATATGATTGTCATACGTATTTGAGTCTTACAATTTTCCCCCTTTAGGAATTTCTTCCCCAAAATTCGATTTACCATACCGGAACCAGTGGACTTCTTTTGTTCACCTAAGCTTCTTGTGTTTCCCCATTACTTTTTGCACTAAATGATTGTGCTATAAGACTTAAACTAACAAAATAATTCTTGTACGTAAGATTCACCCCCTTGTGACCTAGAATCTTAAAAAACTTTCTGACATGTACCACCCTTTATATTGTTAGTAAATCAAATGATAATGTTATTTGTTGTTTGCTGTAAACCCTATCCGTTTCTAGAATTCACATTTGACACTTCGAACTCTTAGCCTTCAATTCAATAGCTTCTCATTCCATTCCCATTCATTAGTAATGTTTTCATAGACCCTGCTAAAGTGTAACGTTACCAAAGTGCTTAGCATATTCCCATACTACAAGAAGTAACGCGCTCAATGATTTCATGCATTGCCTAAATCATAACTACTCATTTCTAGCATATGCAACTATAGTATCATGATATAATTATAAATCCTACAAATAGTTGACATCTTCCTGATGAGCACGTAATATTGTATATTTAATGGCCTCATTACATGTATTTTAACTCAACTTTGAATTTAATTACTTAGAGTTAGTTGAATTTATGAATAATGTGAAAAATTTGATGTTGTAGGTAATCATAGGGTAAATGAGGACTTTCGGACCCTACAACTAAGTGTGGATGAGTGGTGAAGAGATGGACACATTACATGAGGATTATAAGACTTTAAAGTGAAAGAAATCAAGGAGGTACCGGTACTTGGTATCATATGTATCGATAGCTAAGCCTGTTGAAATTTTGGTACTGGCACTCGCACCAATTGGTAGTAGTACTCCTAATATTTTGATTTTTTTACCATGATCCACTTCGAATATGAAAAAGTAAAGAGCATAAAAGTTGTAGATCTGGATGTCCTCTTTGTTGTGTCAAAGTTTTAACTCAATCGGACAATGGGATCAAAAGTAATGACAAATTTATGAAAGTTGGTCATGAGCTAGCATCCTCATATGACCTACCGGTAGAACGTAACCAAAACCTACCGGTTGAAGACCCTACTGGAAGTTTTTTGTCGGTAGGTTTTGCCCAGATTTTCCAGACTCCTTTCCACACGACTCCACATACTCTGGGGGCCCACCTCTTGTCTTCTGAGCCATATCCTGACATATTTGACACTCCATGATGCTCCTCTAACCTCTAAAGTCAGATTTGAAGTAAGAGAGAGAGGGGAAGAAAGAGAGAGAAGAGTGGTGGTTGGGAAAGCATGGGAGGAGCATGCTTTGACTGAAATTGCTTCTCCAAGTGGACAACCTTCCTCTAATGATTCTAATTCAGTTCACACAGGCTAAGGAAAAGAGTATGGATGAATTTTGAAAGAGTCTTACACCATTATTCAGTTTTATATATTTTTAGAGAGAGAAACTCTAAGTAAGAAGATGAAGTTTTAGAGAGAGAAAGTTGAGTTTTTACATTTCCTTCACCATTTTCAGTGTAGTAAGCTTTATTTTACATGTAATCTTTTCCTCTTTCACTTTAAACTCATTTATTTCAAGTTGTAATCAAGTTTAGCTTAATGTTCTTGTATTTCCATTTCTACATTTGGTTTTTCTCTTCAAGCTTTGTATTTTGGGTATGAATGATTTTGTTCTTATAGTTTAAACCTTTTCTTGCAATAATACAAGTTTCATGTTCCATTTAAATACCATGTCTCTTTACATTATGTGGTTCTTGTTTTTACTATGAGTAGCTGGACTTTTAGTTGGCTGATCCAAGGGAAATATTCTCTTGGGTATATGAAATCGACTCTCATTTGTTTTTCCTTGTAGTGTAAAGTGTTTGGTTTGACTAGGTTGAGTGCAGAACTGGTTGTTGGCTCTTGATACACTGTAGACTTATCACGGGATATGCTTGTGCCTAACATATCAACATTAGTCTCTCACTTCCTATGAATCAATCAAATACCGAGACACCATTGGTTAAATAAATTGAGTCAATTTTGCATTCCCATTGGAATAATCTCTATGGATTAGCCACCCTTGCTATCTTACATTTTTAGCAAAACACAACTCTCCAAAACATAATTCATAAGATTTTTCACTTTTCATTTCTTGTCAAATCACCCTTCAAAGCAATTTGACCTTTCTTTCCCTGAGGAGGCGACCTTGGAATATCCATTCCAAGTAAAACATGACATTTCAAGTCTCTTTACGCTTAGGGAGCACTTTTACACACATACGTTTTTGCTCACACATACACGATTTTTCCTATTTCTTGCATTGAACCCGATGGAGAGTGATGACTTGATCCAAAATATGTACACCCAAGTGCAGGTGATCAAGCTGTAGTAATAATCCGGTTAGAGTTCGAGTTGAATCCACATGAAACTCTTGTTGGTGTTTCAAAGTAAGCAGTGGTGGAGACCGAATGGTTGTAACCCTTAAGATTTGAAGTTGTGTGGTGTATGAGATTTCCTAAACAGAATATAGAATTCTTTCCAAGAAAGTGTTTTAGATAAAATATAAGATAAGTTCAAATATAAAAAGGTCACTGGCTTGATCCAAAATGTGTACACCCAAGTGCAGGTGGTCACGCTGTAGTAATAATTCGATTTGGGTTCGGAGTCGAATCCACAGGGAGCTTGTTGTGTTGGTGTTTCAAAGTAAGCAATGGTGAAGATCAATCGATTGTATTCTTTGGGATTTGTAGTTGTGAGATTGAAAGGTTTTTCCTGGATTGAATATGAAATTCTTTCCAAGAATGTTTTCTAGACAAAATATAAGGTAAATTCAAATGAAATAAAAGTCACTCCTTAGTTCGAGGATCAGGACATGTAGTCAATTATTTGATTTATTATACTTATGCTTAAAAACTCAATTAACTCCCGTGTCAACATCAAGTTAATCGAAAGGTGAAGATGGACTCTGAGAATTAAGACCATGGTTTCGATGTCTTTCTAGAAGTTTACAAGAATTGCCTTTGCCGAGACTTAACCCGTCTACAGACACGCAAGTGTTTATACAAGATATCTAACCATGACTATAATATTCTATTCTTTAAATGAAGCACAATAACGGGGATGATTAAAGGGTAGTCATGAAGATCTACCCGGGATATTTGCCTTGAAACGAGAAGTCTTTTCATTCAAGAGTCATCCGTGTCATAGAAAGACTCTCGATTATACAAAGTACCTTAGCTTTGCTAGATGCAATCAATCATCCAATAAATAAGGGGATAAATATTAAGCATTAGAACAATGCATAAATATAACTTTTGGATAATTTAAACATGCCCTTCACCTCTTACTAAAGAGTGAATGAGAAACTACTCACTCTTCATGACTTTGGTAAAGCTTGAAAAGTGAGTGATGCTCATCCCTCTAAGTAGAGAACTTTATAAAATAAAAGCACAATGACAAGGAGCCAATCTTCAACAAAGAATGAGTGAATCACGTTCCACCCTTCACGGCTTTGACAAAGCTTTAGAAAAGTGGAAGTGTTTCAATCCTCTAAGAAAGAAGGAAACTTAAGCAAAGTGTGACGCCCCAAATATCACCTTGGACGGCATTACATTCTGGAACCATTTACATCATGAGAGCACTAACATAATTCATCAATAAATAAGACTTCATAAAGTCATTCATAAAATTTACATCATTATTGTAACACCCCAAAATACCCTGGACGGCATTACATTCTAAACACCATTTGTTGCATAAGAGCACTAACATAATCCATCAATAAATAAGATTTCATAAAGTTATCCGTAGAATTTACATCATTATCCCAAAAGCATAGACCCATCTTGGCCTTTACATACCAAAAGTTAACTGATGTAGCGCAATGGAATATAACAAAAGATAAACTAGACTTTACATTATTTCAAAAGAATATCCTAGTCTAATACAAAAGGATGTGTCGCTCTAAGCGTCCACCTCAGGATCCACCTCCCCGTCTAGCGGAGTCTCCCAGTGTACGGGCTCCTCGACTCCCAACTCCCCATCTAGTACATGTTCTGAAAATATGAAATTTGTAGGGGATGAGCACGAAGCTCTGTAGCCAAAATCTTTCCAAACTCAAACAAGGTTTATAAAAACATATCAAATGGTCGGTCTCATTTCACAAATAGCATATATAATGTTTGAAGTAAAATAAGGACATTTAACAATGGATCTCCAGTTTAAGTAGCAATAGTAATAGAAATAAACAATAACAACCAATTCCCATAAACATCCATTTCCAAAATATCAACCATTTCCCAACACATGATATAATATTGTTCTCTTGGGAATGAACATCCTTACAAGGAACCTCTCACCCTCAAGGTTTGGGTTTCTCAAGCATTCTTACAAGGAACCTCATGAGAAGGCCACATATTATCCTCTCTTAGAATGAGCATCCTTACAAGGAACCTCTCACACTCAAGGTTTGGGTTTCTCAAGCATCCTTACAAGGAACCTCTTGAGAAGGCCACATATTGTCCTCTCTTGGCATGAGAATTCTTACAAAGAACCTCTCACCCTCAAGGTTTGGGTTTCTCAAGCATCCTTACAAGGAACCTCTTGAGAAGGCCATATATTGTCCTCTCTTGGAATAAGCATCCTTACAAGGAACCTTTCACCCTCAAGGTTTGGGTTTCTCAAGCATCCTTACAAGGAACCTCTTAAGAAGGAATGAGCATCCTAACAAAGAACCTCTCATCCATGTTTATTCAAACAACCACACAAGCAATACATTACCCAATATTTTCTCAAATGCCCAACAATTCCATAAATCTCCAATTTATAAGTAAAATCTCCAAATGTATCATGTGACGTTTTCAATAACTAAGTATGAAAAATACAAGATATCACAACAACATCATTTTATTGTTCAATATGAATCACTAAGGTTTTGAAATCAAGGATAAGGAAAAATTTAGAAAAAAGTTCATATCTCTTGAAAACTAGGGTTTTTAGCCAAGAAAAGGGTTTTCATGGTTGACCCACCATTAATATTGTTTAAAACATGGTAATAGGCATAAGGATATCAAGAATCAATGAGTCTATAGCATACATATAAGGTTTAGAGTGTAAAGAGTAAATATATATAAGCCCTAGCCTCTATGTAAGAGAAAGAGAAGAAATCCCCTACCTTGTGTTCTTGAAATCTAATGCTTGAATCTTGAATCACCCTTAACTCTTGTGTTTTTCCTCTTTGATTTTGAGTTTCTCTCTTCCTTTATTTCTCTCTAAGTGTTTCTAGGGTTATAAATGCTTAAATGAGGTCAATGGAGGCGTGTTTATGTATTTATAGTCGGAGAAATAGTCTTCTGTGCGCGATTTTGGAAAGCAGAATCCGTAGGTAACGTTCGAACGGAATTGTCGTTCGAACGTCCATATGATAATTCACTGCCTTCCATTCGAACTTCGTTCGAACTTCACTTGGATTTCGAATGGTTGTTGCTCCTAGTACTTTTACATCTTTATCAGAGCTCTGCAGAACTCAAAGTACTGGGACGCACTTCCGTTCGAACGTCCCCAACGTTCGAACGTCCATTTCAGTTTCTGCTGAAATTTCCAGTGAAGTTTTGGCCTGCCTAGAAGTCGATTTGAAAAATTTTCATGAAACACTATTTTGTAGCCCTGGAAGTCCACTATCTACTGTCCAAATTTCGGATCAAAATGATGTCAAAATAAAAAGTTATGATCAAAATAATAGGGCAATATCCAAAATTTCTTTTTACCCAAATTCTCTTTAAAGTGTGTTTTGACTTCGGACTATCCCCAACTTCTACAACATACCCTATTATCTCAAATCACATTTTTATTTCTACTCTTACTATCTACTTAGTTCATCCATACATCTTTACAAATATTAGCATTTTTTTATAACAATTATTTACTATATATCTATATACATATGTAAAAGAAAATATGGGGTGTTACAATTATCCCAAAATAATGGATCCATCTTGGCCTTTACATTCCAAAAATTAACTAATGTAGCACAGCATAAATAACAAAAAAAAACTAGAATTTACAAGGTTCAAAATGAATATTCTAGCCTAGAACAAAAGAAAGTGTATATCTTAAGCATCCACCTCGGGATTCGTGTCTCCCGCTATCGGAGCTTCCCGATGTCCCGGCTCGACAGTTTTGAGCTCCTCCTCTAGACACAGACCGGAATAATATTTTTATAGGGGGTGAGCACGAAACTTGATTGCAACATTCCTCCTAAACTCGAACAAGGTTTTTAAAAGCATATAAAAAGGCCGGTCTCAATTCACAAATAGCATGTATAATCTTTGAAGTAAAACATAAAAATTTTACAACTGATCTCAAGTTTAAGTAGCAATAGTAACAGAAATGAACAATAACAATCAAGTTCCAATAAACATCCATTTCCAACATATAATCGATTTCCCACACATGATATAAGGTTGTCCTCCAAGGCACGAGCATCCTTACAAGAAACCTCTTACCCTCAAGGTTTGGTTCTCAAGCATCCTTACAAGGAATCTCTTGAGAAGATCACATACTGTCATCTTTTGGCATGATAATCCTTATAAGAAGCCTCTCACCCTCAAGGTTTGGTTCTCAAGCATCCTTACAAGGAACCTCTTGAGAAGGAATGAGCATCCTTACAGGGAACCTCTCACTCATGTTTGTCCAAATAACCATACAAGCAATACCTTACCCACTATTTTCTCAAATACCCAATAATTCCACAAGTCCCCAATTTACAAGCAATTTTCAAGAAAAATCCCCAATTCTCATAAGTGGTATTTTCAAATAGGGCAATTTAAAGAGAAACATGCAAGAAATCATTATCAATATCATTACATTACTCAACACAAAGCTCTAGAGTTTTCAACACCAAGATTTAGTGAATATTGAGAGAGTAATCCACATTCTTAAAAAACAAGGGTTTTTATGGTTCTCCCACCGTAACTTTGCTCAAAACATGATAAAGGTTGCAAGAATATTAAGAAACAAGGAACCTATAGTAAGTACATATCATTAAGAGTCAAATCATACATATATATTAACCCAAGCATCAATGAACAATAATGGAAGAAAAGCCCTACCTTGATGTCTTGAAGAATTAGGGCTTTGATCTTGAATCAACCCTTAAATCTCTTGTTTTCCCCTTTGATCTTGTGTTTTTATCTTTCTCTCTTCCTCTCTAAGGTTTTCTAGGGTTAGAAGTGGTGAAATGGAGGCTAAAGAGGCAACATTAAGTATTTAAAGTGGAAGAAGAACCGGCTTGTTCGCGACTTAAAATTTTAGATTTTTACAGTGACTACCGGTAGCTCGGGTACGCTGGATAGTCGACAACCAGTTTGTACTGTGAAACTCGGGAAATTTTGATTTTATTTTTCATAGAAAGGGCAAAATTGTTATTTTGCCACAATAATATAAAATTAAAATACGTGTTTTATAGACCTCGTATGACACAACGGACTTCGCCGTTGGACTCGTATCGCGGAATATAGTCACCACGTCGAATTTTGAGATAAGTTAAAATTTTACACGTAGGTCGAGGCGACTAGGTGGCGGGCGACCTCATCGAGGTCCCAAAAAGAGATAAGCTCAAAATTTAATTATTTTTGATTAAAAGTACCAATAAAATTAATTTGGACTAAACACGTAATGTAATAAATCGTTTCGGAGTGAAAACGGACCTGAAAAAGAGGGGGCATGTGGCGCGTTGTGAGCCTAGTCTTTGAAATTATAAATAGGGACTTAATTGAGATGTTTCAGCAGAAATATCTCATATTTTCAGCCTTTGGCTGGCCATAGAGAGAAGAGAGTGAAAAGAGAGAAAACAAGTAAGTTTTTCAAGCTTCAATCCAAGATTGCCGGAGTTCTGTTGGTCGAAATTCGTCGAGCCAAGAGTCAAAGTTCATCTCCTCGATGAGGGTTACATGTACGTGACAAAAAAAGTGAATTTTATCAAAGATCCAAGAGGGGACTTTGGAGAAATCAAAGGTTCTTGGGCATGGGAGGTGTTCTTGAAGCTTTCTCCCTTTGATTTACGCTACAAGAGATAGGGTTCTTCCTACTTGGATTTATTCCTACCTTAAGAGACTGCTTAGGGGCTGTTTTGTTGGCTGATATATGACTGTTATGCGGCTATTTTTGGGGCTGAAACATGACTGCTATGTGGCTGATTTTGTGCCTAAATTGGGGGCTGTTTAGGGGCTAAATTAAGGGCTGTTACATGGCCTCTTTTGTGGCTGAATTGTGGGTTGTTTTAAGACTATTTAAGGGGCGATTTTATGACTATTTTGTGCACTGAAATTGTGCACTATAATGCATTGAAATTGTGCATTGTTATGGGACTGCATTTGGACTGTTTTGTGGCTGATTTGTGGACTATTTTGTGGCCAATTAGTAGACTATTTTGTGGCCAATTAGTGGACTATTTTGTGGCTAATTAGTGGACTATTTTATGGCTAATTAGTGGACTATTTTGTGGCTAATTAATGGACTGTTTTGTGGCTAATTAATGGACTATTTTGTGGCTAATTAGTGGACTATTTTATGACTAATTAGTGGACTATTTTTAGGTTGTTTGGATTGAAATTGTGGATGGTTTTTAGATTGTTTAGAACTGAAAATTATGGACTGTTTTGGGCTTATTCCATCCTATGATGTTCATGTGGAATGAGTAGATGTATAGAACTCTTGGCTATTGTTAATGATATTTTTAAATAGATGTTGGAAATGGATAGAATGTATCTACTTAGAAATAGTGGGGTAGAAATTACTTAGAATAATTTCTTGTGTTAGATGATGACTTGTAGGATTCTTCCTATTTGGGGTTATTCCTAACCTAGGTTGTTTATGTGAAATGTTTATATGGAATTAGTAGGGTGTTAGCGACTTGACACTTACTAAATGGTCATGGAAATGGCCTAGATCACTTCCTTGTTTAATAGGATGTAGGGATCCTCCTATTTGAGATTATTCCGGTTGAAATGACTTGGAATAAATTCTATCATGAAATTGGGTGTGATTCTTTCTGAAACCACTTAGGACATGGTAGTGTGTAGGCACTCTATATGTTAATATTGTATCTTGTGAATAAAATGGATTGGTGACATGAATTATAGGATGACTTGTAGGGTTTTTCTTCCATTTGGGTTCCTCCTATTTGTGTATATTTATGGAATTAAGGAAAAAGGATAGAGAATTGGCTTTGGCTATCTCTTGACTTGAGAATGATGCATGATAGTTACTTGTGAACTTTCTTGTAACTTAGTGGAATTTGGGCATGATTTGTGTTCAACATGATGGTTGCCTTGAAGGTGATTGATAAAATACCTTGAGTGATTAAAATCATGTGTTTCATGACTATGTTTAGTATGTTGAATGTTGTGGTAAAATATGTTAATATGTTGCTAAGATATTAGTTTCATGATGTTTTATGATAATTGTATGCTTAAGACATATATTGTCGTGAAATATGTGATATGTGGTTTAAATTGTTCCTAAGACATTCATTGCATCTTGAACATGTGGAAAGTGTGCAATGAGGCATTGCATTACATGTGTATGGAGCATCACATTCATGAGCATAAGTCATGGGTGTGAGGTGCATGTTTAATCAAACACCATGTTTGGTGGTTGATATGTGGACTTAGAAATGTGGATCGATGGTCACATGGAGTCGCATGATTGCATGAGAAAAACTTGTGTCGGGTATAGCAAGTAGGGCTAGACTCTCTCTTGGGTGCAAGGCCCGATCACATGGTTCAGGCACTTTACCGGCGGTGAAATTCCAGAAAAGTGCTGGTGTTTACGGAACCGGAGGTTGAGATACAAAAATCCGTTGCCCAACAAGACACAAGATTTTGTTATTAAAAACTTACTCTGTCAATAAGTATCATCCCATAATGATCTGATTTATAAAACGCATGACTTTTATTCAAAACGATCATTGGATGTTTTTCCGTCAAAGACGGGTTCATTACACATTGGTACTGTATTGTGTCGTGTGAGTCGGGAAAATTGGCATGAGTGAGTCGCATCTCGTTTCATGGCATAACACAGTAGAATTCCAGCATTGAATGCATGTTCTTGTAAGGAATGGTGGATGTGTGTGTAAATTGTGGCATGTACACTCTTCATGTGCTACTAGTGGGGGAGTAGCCTCTGTAGGAAACTCTTTACTGGGCGTTGGCTCACCCTATATGGGAAACATTTCAGGTGCGGAGTATGTTACGACGAATGGCTCCCATTTGGGTCCTCAAGGATGAAGAAAGTCGCATGTGGCTTTACTTAATGTTTTGTGTAAAACACTTGTAAAACTTATATTTTGAGCATGTAACCTTTTGCAAATATTTGTAATAGAACTTATAAAGACTATCGTTAGAATAGCCTTACATGTTTTGATATAAGTGTGGATAATTGGACCCGGTGTGTCCAATGTTTACTTATAAACGGACCCGGTGTCATTGTTTGGTATTGGGCCGTGGATGGGTCATGTGAAGTTATATTGCACAGGTTGGGTATTGGGTAGAGCTCCCCGTATAAAGGAGACTCTGCCCAAATTTCGTTCAGTTATGGACCCCGGTAAATGGAGCATAACGGTGTGATATCGAGTTACTAGGTATCTACGGGTATTCCGCGGGTTGATGGGTAATCAACGGACCCCCGGATTCTAGGGTGTCACAGGTACTACCAATAGTTCGGATACACTTTGGACAATTCGACTACCTGTTGACTACCGGTAGTTCGGGTACACTTTGCACTCGACTACATATTGACTACCGATAGTTCGTGTACACTGGGCACTCGACTACCTGCTGACTATCGGTAGTTCGGGTACATTTTACACTCGATTATCTGTTGACTATCGGTATTTCGGGTATACTGGGCCATTTTCTACTAATAGTCACTGCCCAGATTTGCCTATATTTTCTGTTTTTCATTTCCAATCCATTCCTAACTCTTCCAAAACCAGCCCATACATGTCTAACAAGGTTTTCCACATAAATCTAGACACCTACAAGTTCTATTGAAAATGTTTTCAATTATTTACAAGTTAAAACTAAATTTTAGCTAAATATTTACTATTTTCAACTTTAACATCTACAAAATATTAACTCACACCAATGTTTTGCCTCACTCGCATTTCTTTCTACTTTTCAAATCTATAGGATTTACGCATACCTCAACACCTATACTTTCATTTGAAAATCAATTAATAAACAATGATGTCACTATATGAATATAAACATGTGGGGGTTTACAATCCACCCCCTTAAAGAAAGTTTCGTCCTCAAAGCTTACGTCAAGTAGCAAACAAATACGGATACTTCTCCTGCATTTTCCATTCGGGTTCCCAAGTAGCTTCATCCACCCCATGATGTTGCCACAAGACTTTCACTATTCGGATAACTTTGTTGCGAAGCACTTTCTCATTGGTATCGAGAATGCTCACCGGTTGTTCTTTATATGTTGCTCAATCTTGAACTTCTATATCTTCCAAGTCCATGACCGACATTGTATCCGTTTGACATTTCCGTAACATTGAAATGTGGAACACGTCATGCACCCTTGACAACTGACCCGGTAACCGCAACTGATATGTCGTTTTGCCCACAACTTTTGATCACTTCAAATGGTCTGGTATATCTTGACACTAACTTTTCCTTTTTGCCGAAACAAAATACTCCCTTCTTAGGTGAAACTTTGAGGAACACATAGTCCCCCTCTTTGAATTCCAACGGCCTTCGTCTCCTATCCGCATAGCTCTTTTGTCTACTTTGTGTCATGCGTAGTCTCTCCTGGATGAGTTGAATTTTCTCCGCTGTCTCTCAAACAATTTCCAGCCCAAAAAAGTTACTTTGACCAGCTTCTAGCCACAAGTAGGCGACCTACATGGTCTCCCATATAATGCTTCCTACGGAGCCATTCGTATACTTGCTTGATAGCTGTTGTTGTATACAAATTCGACCAACGATAGATGATCACTCCAACTCCCCTTGAAGTCTAACACGCACGTCCGTAACATGTCTTCCAGAATCCGTATCACCCTCTCAGATTACCCATCGGTTTGAGGATGAAATTCGGTGTTGAAGTGTAATTTTGTCCCCATAGCTCTTTGAAGACTTTGCCAAAATTGTGCCATGAAATGAGAATCACGATCCAATACGATAGATAGTGGAACTCCATGCAACCAGACAATCTCGCGAATGTATAGCCTACTCAAAGTCTTTAATGTGTCTGTGGTCTTTATACTTGCGAAATGAGAAGACTTGGTGAGTCTATCCACGATAACCCATACAACATTATGTCTCTGCGGCGTCTGTGGTAAACCCGACACGAAGTCCATGGTGATGTGATCTCACTTCCACTTTGAGATAGGCAAAGACTATAGTAATCATCCTGACTTTTGATGTTCGTTCTTCACCTGCTGGCACACCGCACATCGTGCTATGAATCTTGTCACATCCTTCTTCATTCCTTTCCACCAATACTGGCGCTTTATGTCGCTATACATTTTTGTGTTACCGGGGTGGATAGCAAACTTAGAGCGATGACACTCTCCAAGTATCTCCTCTTTTAGGGACGAATCATAGAGAACGCATAGCTTCTCCTCATATTTCAATTCCCCATTTCTCAAGGACCAACCGTCCATAGTTTCTCCAGTATCCAATTTCGCTCAAATTGACGCTAATTCAGGATCCAAGCATTGCAATTGTATAACCCTACATTTGAGAGTAGGTTGGGCCACAAGGTTGAACAAACATGGTTGGGATCCATCTTCTCCAACCCATAGATCACAATCTCCAAGGGCCTCCTTCAACTTCCATTCACCTATTGAAACATTGAGTTCACCCCGAGACTTCCTGCTAAGTGCATCGGCAACTACATTCGCCTTTCCTGGTTGGTAGTTGAGTGTGAAATCATAGTCTTCTAGGTACTCAATTCACCTTCTTTGCCGAAGATTCAAGTCTTTCTGTGTGAATACATACTTTAGCTTTTTGTGGTCAGAGAACACTTGAAAATTTTCCCCATACAAGTAACACCTCCACAACTTGAGAGCAAAAACCACAGCGGCCAGCTCTAAGTCATGAGTGGGATAATTCTGTTCGTGAACCTTTAATTGTCTCGAACCATAAGCAACTACCTTGCCTCCCTACATTAACACACATCCCAAGCCTCATACCGAAGCATCGGTGTACACATCATATCCTTCCCCACTATCCGAAATAATGAGAACAGGTGCCGTCGTCAACCTCTCCTTTATGGTGCGAATGGCTCGTTCACAATCTTGAGTCCACAAGAATTTCTCCCCCTTCTTTGTAAAGTGAGTCATCAGCATCGCAAGCTTTGAGAACCCTTCTACAAACCTCCGGTAGTAGCATGCTAAACCTAGGAAACTACGTACTTCCGTCACATTCTTCGGTGGTTCCCATTTCATTACGACTTCAATCTTAGCGGAATCAACCGTTACACCTTGTTCCAACACCACATGGCCAAGGAATTTCATCCTTCATCCAAAACTCACATTTACTCATCTTAGCATATAACTTATGCTCCCAAAAGGTCTGGAGCACAATCGTGAGATGGCATTCATGTTCCTCGTGTGTCCGTGAATAGATTAGTATGTCATCAATAAACACGATATCAAACTGATCTAGATACGAACGAAATACCCTGTGCATCAAATCCATGAAGGCTGCGGGTGCATTAGTCAATCCGAACGGTATCACCGTATACTCAAAATGACCATACTGGGTACGAAAAACAGTCTTAGGAATATCCTCCTCCCTGATCTGCAATTGATGGTACCCTATGCGAAGGTCAATCTTGGTGTAATACTTAGACCCCTAAGTTGATCAAATAAGTCATCAATCCGTGGCAATGGATATCTATTCTTCACTGTCACCTGATTTAAGCTTCGGTAATCTATGCACAACCAAAGTGCTTTGTCATGCTTCTTCACAAAGAGGACCGAGGCTCCCCAAGGTGAAGTACTCAAACGGATAAACCCAATAGCCAACAGATGGTCTAGTTGCTTCCTTAGCTCCTTTAACGCCAAAGGTGCAATTCGATAGGGAGCAATAGATATGGGCTCGGTTCTCAGATAGAGATCAATCTTAAACTCAATTTCTCTTTGTGGAGGTAACCCTGGTAATTCGTCTGGGAAGACATCTGAAAAATTCGATACTATCAACACCACGTCTGTATGGGATTTGTCCCGATCATTCCCCATTAAGCTGGCTAAGAAACTCATCTGGCTCTCCGCCTTAGCTTTTAAGAATCTACTACCCATAGTAGGAAATGGATGGGAAGAATTACGACCATTCATGAATTAAAAACTATCCCTACTGGTAATTGGAATGAGATCTGCTTGTGAAAACAATCCATCACCGCACGAAAATTTGACAACAAATTCATCCCGAATATAATGTCGTATCCCTTCATATCTAACGCAACCAAATCTACGATCAGTTCATGATCCCCAATTCGAAGTACACACCCTTTACACACCTTGCTAGTATCCCACCGTTCTCCCGTGGGCATGTCGATACTCAGAGTATGTTCTAGCTTCTCAAATTCCAATCCCAAATGGAAGGCATATGCAGTGCGTATGAATGAATGTGTAGCACCGCGGTCAAATAAGATTTGGGCCCAAGAGTTATGAAGAAGCACAATACCTTCCACTACGACATTGGAAGCATCCTCCTCCGGTTGAGTCAAAGCGAAAGCCCTTCCTTGATTGGCACCGCTAGGGCCTTGAGCTTGTAACGGTCTCTACTGTGCTGACCTTTGTAGAGGTGGCCTATTTGCTAGTACTTACCCTGCTGTCTGGATAGTCCTCTGAGGTGGAAAGATCAGACAATGCACTCGAATATGTCCCACGCCTCCACATGCAAAGCAAGATTGTGGGTTAGTGTCCGCCCCCTTTGGTACACCTCCAGCCCCTCGGGCTATCTAAGGTCTTTGTCCCACCGCCTGATCGGGGCGACGGTAGGGTAACACCCTCTGTGCTCCACTGGTGCTAGGCCCCGTACTGATCGGTCCTCCTCTCGCTAAGCTCTGTCGTCGCTGGTTGTCCTCTATGTCTCTCTCCACCAGTGTAGCTCTATCAACAATATCCCCATACTCTCGAATCTTGAGAGCCACCAGCTTCTCCCTGATAGTCGGCCTCAAGCCCTACTCAAAGAGCTTGGCTCGTCGGCCTCAATAACTATAAACTCGATAGCATAACGGGATAGCTCATCAAACCTCCTCTCGTACTTGGCCACCGACATACTGCCCTATCGTAGAGCAAGGAAATCTGCCTTCATCTGGTCTCTGACTGATTCCGAAAAGTACATGTCTTGGAAGATTTGGTCGAGTTCCTTCCAAGTAAGTGCATCGGTGTTCCTCCTTTGTTTCACTGAGTCCCACCAATGGTCGGCCTCCACCTCAAATAAGTAGGTAGCTAAGCCAACCCGCAAGTCCTCAGTAACTCCCATGCCATCACAGATTTTTTTCACTCGACAGATCCATCTATCCACATCCAATGGGTTAGAGCTCTAATGAAAATTAGGCGGGTGTTGTCTCAAAAAATCTCAGAGAACTATCATCCTCCTATTCTCTTCTCCGTTGCTCGATACTTGGGCTAAGGGATGAGCCCCACCGTTATGGTTGTTCCCATTCTGGTGTTGTACTTGAGTGGTGAGCTCCCTCAAACACTGATAAATGCCATTAATGGCATCGGGAGGTGGTGGTGGGGGTGGATTTTCTTGACTACCACGCCCACGCCCACGCCCACGCCCACGTCCACGTCCTCAGCCTCCGTCTATCCTGCACATCATTTTACAATTTAGTTCCTTGATGTGCAAGACATCGTAACCATCACTCAAATCTAAAGTACACAATTTAGATCACTATTTCATTCAACCTAATCCTACCTCTGTAGTGGTAATCCATAACCTACAGCTCCCATGTAAGACCAAAAGCCTAAGCTTTGATACCAAAATCTATAATGCCCCAAATACCACCCTGGACGACATTACATTCTAAAACCATTTACATCATGGGAGCACTAACATAATTCATCAATAAATAAGACTTCATAAAGTCATTCATAGAATTTACATCATTATCCCAAAAGAACAGTCCCATCTTGGCCTTTATATTCCAAAAATTAACTAATGTAGCGTAGTGAAAATAACAAAAGAAAACTATACTTTACAAGGTTCAAAATAAATATTCTAGCATAGAATAAAATAAAGTGTATATCCTAAGCATCCACCTCGGAATTCGTGTCTTCCACTATCGGAGCTTTCAAATGTCCTGGCTCGTCAGTTCCGAGCTCTTCCTCTAGATACAAACCTGAAATATGTTTTTGTAGGGGGTGAGCACGAAGCTTGGTAGCAACATTCCTCCCAAACTCAAACAAGGTTTATAAAAGCATATAAAAAGGCCGGTCTCATTTCACAAATAGCATATATAATCTTTGAAGTAAAACAGGGGCATTTTACAATTGATCTCAGGTTTAAGTAACAATAGCAATAGAAATGAATAATAACAACCAAGTTCCAATAAACATCCATTTACAACATATAACCCATTTCCCACCCATGATATAATATTGTCCTTCAAGGCATGAGCATGCTTACAAGGAATCTCTCACCCTCAAGGTTTGGTTCTCAAGCATCCTTAAAAGGAACCTTTTGAGAAGATCACATACTATCCTCTTTTGGCATGAGCATCCTTACAAGGAACTTCTCACCTTCAAGGTTTGGTTCTCAAGCTTTCTTACAAGGAACCTCTAGACAAGGAATGAGCATCCTTACAGGGAACCTCTTACTCATGTTTGTCCAAACAACCATACAAGCAATACCTTACCCACTATTTTCTCAAATACCCAACAATTCCACAAGTCCCCAATTTACAAGCAATTTTTAAGAAAAATCCCCAATTCTCATAATTGGTATCTTCAAATAGGGCAATTTAAAGAGAAACATGCAAGAGATCATTATCAATATCATTACATTACTCACCACAAAGCTCTAGAGTTTTCAACTCCAAGATTTAGTGAATATTGAGAGAGAAATCCACATTCCTAAAAAACTAGGATTTTTATGGTTCTTCCACCATAACTTTGTTCAAAAAATGATAAAGGTTGCAAGAATATTAAGAAACAAGGAACCCATAGCAAGTACATATCATTAAGAGTCAAATCATATATATATAATAACCCTAGCATCAATGAACAGGAATGGAAAAAAACCCCAACCTTGATGTCTTAAAGAATTAGGGCTTTGATCTTGAATCAATCCTTAAATCTCTTGTTTTCTCCTTTGATCTTGTGTTTCTCTCTATCTCTCTTCCATTCTAAGGTTTTTTGGGGTTAAAAGTGGTGAAATGGAGGCTAAAGAGGCAGCATTAAGTATTTATAGTGGAAGGGGAACCGGCTTGTTCGCGACTTAAAATTTCATATTTTTACAGCGACTACCGGTAGCTCGGGTACGCTGAATAGTCGACTACAGATAGGTACTACCAAAAGTTTGGATACACTTTGAAAAATTGACTACCTGTTGACTACCAGTAGTTTAGGTACACTTTGCACTCGACTACCTATTGACTACTGGTAGTTCGGGTACATTGGACACTCGACTACCTGTTGACTACTGGTAGTTCGAGTACATTTTGCACTCGACTACTTGTTGACTATCGGTAGTTCGGGTACACTGGGCCATTTTCTACCGGTAGTCATTTTCCAGATTTGCCTATATTTTTGTTTTTATTTCTAATCCATTCCTAGCTCTTCCAAAACCAACCCATGCATGTCTAACATGGTTTTCCACATAAATCTAGATACCTACAAGTTCTATTGAAAATGTTTTCCATTATGTACAAGTTAAAACTAAATTTTAGCTAAATATTTGCTATTTTTAACTTCAAGATTTTCAAAATATTAACTCACACCAATGTTTTGCCTCACTCGCATTTCTTTCTACTTTTCAAATCTATAGGATTTACGCATACCTCAACACCTATACTTTCATTTGAAAATCAATTAATAAACAATTATATCACTATATGAATATAAACATGTGGGAGTTTACACAATGGAAGTGAAAGATGTAAACAAAGGAATGTATGCAAAATCATATATGTAAAGACTAAACATAAATAGCGAAATGAAATTCTTAATACAAGCAAATGTAAACATAAATGTAAAGGCTAACAGTAAATAGAGAAACTAAAACTCTAAATTAAATGTAAACATGAATGCAAAGAAATGAGTGGGAGTCTAGGCTTCCCTACTCTCTACTAAAGAGAAAACTAAGAACATTAGGAAGTAGAAGTGCTGCCCCTTTCTCTCCAAAAAATGAGAGTATTTATAGGCAAGGAGAAGGCAAGGGGGTGAATAAATAGTGATTGCCTCCTAAGTCAAAGTGAAAAGCCAACCACTTTGCAGGCAGTCTATCGAGGACATTCGAACGTTAGTTGGAGTTCGAATGGTGTTGCTACTTTTGCTTTATGGGCGTTCGAACGGTGCATGGCGTTCGAACGTTTATTCTGCCTTTGCTCTAAAAGTGTTCAAACACTAGCTAGGATCTGTCCTTATCACTTAGATATCACATGACTTGTGGTCCTCTAGGAAAATCACCTTCCACACTCTATTCAGAACTTGACATCAATTTGCTACAATACACCATGTCTTAGTCTGATCTTGTCGGTGCTCCAGTGGACGTTCGAACGTGGGTTGGTGTTCAAATGTTGGTTCTTTGTTACTCCAAGCTTTGGTTCTTGGCTACAACACATTTTGTCTCAGCTGGCCTGGTTCCTATGATCGTTCGAACGTGAGTTGACGTTCGAACGTCACTTCTTTATTCCAAGATTTTCCAATTCGTTCCCTAATGCATTGGTATTGCTCTCAAATGTACTTTTTGTTGCCCTTGAACCCTTTTTCCACTTTAGAATCTGAAATGTCATCATTTAAACTTCATCAAAGCATAATTGGTCTAAAAAGGGCATAATACTATGCTATAACTGAGTACTAATCAATCACTCTTTAGTTAGAGGATCTGAACATGTAGTGAATCATTCGGTTTATTATATTTGTGCTTGATAACTCAATTAACCCTCATGTCAATAGCAAGTTAATTGAAAAATAAAGGTGGATTATGAGAACTAAGAGCATGATTCCGATGCCTTTCTTGAATTTTACAAGAATTGTCTGTGTTGAGATTTAACCCTTGTGAGATCCTGGTATCCCACATCGGCTAGAAGAGGGGGAGTTGCGGGGCTTATATGTAACCCCCTCGCCTCACTTGTCAACAGGCCTTTTCCTAGGGACCCTGGGAGGAACAAAATCGTGAGGGCCAGTAGGCCCAAAGCGGACAATATGTTGACACGTGGTGGGTGGGGTGTTACAAAGTGGTATCAGAGCCAACTCTTGCCCGGTCCGAGGGTGGGGCCCTTCACGGGTCACGTGTAGGTAGGTAGGGGAGGAGAACGGTAGTCCGTGACTCAGGCTGGTGAGCTGCACGGGGATGTGCAGCCCTAAGGGGGGTGAATTGTGAGATCATGGTATCCTACATCGGCTGGAAGAGGGGGAGTTACTGGGCTTATATGTAAGCCCCTCGCCTCACTTGCCAACAGGCCTTTTCCCAGGGACCCTAGGAGGAACAAAACCATGAGGGCCAGTGGGCCCAAAGTGGACAATATGTTGACACGTGGTGGGTGGGGTGTTACAACCCTTCTACAAACTAGCAAGTGTTTCTACAAGGCATATAACCATGACATTAATATTTCATTTTCATTCTTTAATTGAAGTACATTAATGGGGAAGATTGAAGGGTAGTCATGAAGATTTAGTCATGGTACTTGCCTTGAACCAATGACTCTTTTTATGCAAGAGTCATCCATGTCATAGAAAGAACCCAAGATTATACAAAGTACCTTAGCTTTGCTAGATGTAATCTAGCATCCAATAAGCAAGGGAAATATAAAGCATTAAGCATAAGAAAAATTCATAAATATAACTTCTAGATAATCTATACATGCCCTTCACCTCTTCCTTAAGAGTGAATGATAAACAACTCACTCTTCATGGCTCTAGTAAAGCTAGAAAAGTGAGTGATGCTCATCCCTCCAAGTAAAAGAGTTACAAAGTAAAACACACTAAACAAAGAGCCGATCTTCAATAAAGAATGAGTGAATAATGTTTCACCCTTCACAACTTTGGTAAAGCTCTATAAAAGTAGAAGAGTTTCACTCATCTAAGAAAGAAGGAAGCTCAAGCAATGGAAGTGAAAGAAATAAAGAAAATAGAAGAAAGCTAGTCACTTTTGGAGGGTTTTCTCCTCAACCAAAAGATGAACTATCTTCCTTGATACAAGAAAATATAAGACAATTCTATAATTATATGAGTGAGAGTCTAAGCCTCCATCAAGATCTCTATAAGTCTTCATTACACTCCCATAATGAGAGTATTTATAAGTAAGGAGGAGGGGACAAGATGGGGGTGAAGGAATAGTGTATGCCACCCAAGTCCAAGTAAAAATCAACTACTCTACAGCCAGTCTAGGGACAACGTTTGAACGTTGTTTGGCGCTCGAATTTTGTCACCGTCTTTGCTTAATGGATGTTCGAACATGATGATGGGCTCTGACCTCCCCACTCAAGTGGCATACAGTTTCTGTGAAGTTCATTTCCACACTCCATGTAGCAGTCTGGTCTTCAAGTGACTCCAGGGGATGTTCTAACGTTGATTGACATTCGAGCGTGGTACTTAAGTACCTTAGGGTCTTTCTTCTTGGCTACAACACGCTATGTCTTAGCAGTCTAGTTCTCACACGATTTAAGTAACATTCGAACGTTGATTGGCATTTGAACATTCTTGCCTTGGTCCAAGCTTTTTCAATTTTGCTCCAGAATATGATGGTGTTGCATGAAAGTCTGATCTTCATTGCCATTGGTCCCTTGTACAATTTATGGCCTATCTATATATCTAATCCCATTTTTGTAGGTCATCTGGTTGCATTTAGTGTATGCAACAAGCCGTTAAACCACTAGGTTTACCCTAGTGGACGAGTTTTGTCTCGTGAGGGTTTTCAGTGAAGTTACCCATAAACTTCAGTTGAATAGATGTGCATGTGGGATTGCTGGTTAAAGTGAATTAACATCATGGTCGTTGGAACACCCAACCCTCAATTTTGACTTAAATCCTGCACATTTCTTTTCCACAGGTAATTTTTATATGCAAAAATTAGCATTTGTCATAATAGCATTTGTGTAGTAGGAATGGTCATTCTATAAACAAGAATTGTTACATAACAAACATTCCACTTTACCACCCTTCATGGATAGCTTTGATTTCACAAATCTATCTTAGGATGCTCTCAACAAAAATTAACTCCGATTATAGTGACTCGTCTCTCAAGGAGCAAGATTAATGATTAGTACTTAAAAGTAGCATTTTATTATGCCTTTTTCGGACTGATTGTACTTTGATGGAGTTTAAGTAATGACATTTCAGGTCCTAAAGAGAACAAGGGCTCAAGGGCAATAAAAATCACACTCGAGTACAATACCAGCAACTTTTGGAACAAAATTGGAAAATCATGGACCATGCCAAGAACGTTTGAATGCCAACTCATGTTCAAAGGTCCACATGAACTGACTGAAAATCAGTATGCTGAGATAGTGTGTTGTTGCCAAGCACAATATCCTGAGCAAGAACCTGAGGTACTTGAAGTACCACGTTCAAACAACAACTAATGTTCGAACTTCCACTGGAGCACTGACAAGACCAGATTGCGTCTGAGTTGCTGAGACATTGTAAAACTCGGGTAAATTTTAACTTTTTCTAAAAAGGGGCACAATGGTAATTTGACACCCTTATGCGTATTTAAAATACTCATGCTCTAGAGCTCGTATGATACAACGGACTTCGTCGTTAGATTCGTATAACGAAATCTGGTTAACCAGACGAATTTCGTCAAATTATGAGATAGTGGGATTTTACACGTCGTTCGAGGAGGCGGCTAGGTGGCGGATGACCTCACAAAGGTCTCCAAAAATAAAAATTTTAAATATTTGTTATAGTTAAATAAAATTAATTTAAACTTAAATCGGGATCAAATAAATCGTTTCGGAGTAAAAACAGGCCCGAATAAGCAAGGGGCACGTGGCTCGATGTGAGCCAAACATTTAAAATTATAAATAGGGACTTAGATGAGATATTTCAGCTGAAATATCTCACTTTTTAGCCCCTTGGCTGGCCTTAGAGAGAGAAAAAAAGAGAGAAGTTTCGTCAATTGGAATCGCTTGGGCCAAGAGTTAAACTTCATCTCCTCGGCGAGGGCTACGTCTACGTACCCAAAATAAGAGATTTCACCAAAGATCCAAAAGAGAAACTTTTGGAAAATCTAGTTTTGGAGGTCTTGGGAGGTGTTCTTGAAGCTTTTGTCTTCAGTTTATGCTCTAAGAGGTAAGGTTCCTCCTACTTTGGCTTATTACTACCCTATGATGTCCGTAGGACAAGGGTTTGGTGTGTATCTATATGTATGTGGACCTATATATATAGATAGTAATGAAATTGAGAAATGAGTCTAGAGATGACTTAAACTAATTCTTGATGAATTTGGTACGTGGGAGTTACTTAGGCAATTTCTTGATGTTTGATGTTATGTGCACTATGTTGTATGATTACATGATTTGGGTGCCCTTAAGGTGTTTGACTAAATGCCTATGAAAAAAATTATGTATGTTTTGCATAGTTATGTGTAGCATTGCTTGGATATTGTGTTAAGGAAATTGAGAATATATGCTTATTGATATATTGAGCATAATGATGATTTATGAAATTTATTTGCACATGATATAATTTTCCATGGAATATTATGATATGTTGTTTAATTTGTCCCTATGACATTCATTACACATGGCACTTGACATTGACAAGAAATGGTTCATTTCATTGCATATACATGAGACATCACATCACATGGGTGTGTGTGCATGGTGGTCGTCAACACCATATTTGGTGATTGACGGAAGGCTTGGGAAAGTTGGGCCGAGGGCCTAGTTGAGTCCCATGGTTGCATGATGATTTGGGTTGGGGTTAGTAAGAAGGGGCTAGAAGATCCCTCGGGTGAGAGGCCCGGTAATTGGATACGCACTCCGTTGGTATAAGAGCCTATAAAGTGTGTCGGTGTACTCAAAACCGTTGATTGAAGTCCATGAATTCCGTGTCGGTTGGGTGCCGTTGGTGTAAGTCCATAAACATCCACCCAAAAGAAAGACCATAAAATTTCAAATGTCATTCGATGTGCAACATTGATGACGAATTTATACACAATGACACTTGCATGTGTTGAGGAACCGGGAATGGCTCGGGTTGAATTGCATGAGTGAGTCTCATCTCATTTCATGGTATGACATGAAGAATTCCAACAATGAATGTATGTTCTTGCTTGGAATATGATGGATTGTTGAATGTTGTATGTGTGCATTCCATGTGCATCTAGGTGCGGAGTAGCTTCTGTCGAAATTATTCTACTGAGTGTGGCTCACCCTATACGGGAACACATTTCAGGTGCGGGATATACATTGGTGGATAGCTCACATATAGAGCGTCAAGCGTGAGGAGGTCGACTTGGGGCCTTATTTTTCTGATTTTTGTAAAATATTTATGAAAACTTAGTTTTTGACATGTAAATTCATGTAAATGATTGTAATAGAACTTGTATGGATAAAGTATTATGTGTGTAATACATGTTGTACAAGTTTGGGTTGAAGTTGGAAGGGTTTGGAATTGGTTTGAAATTAAAAATGATTGAAACATGCAAAATTGGTAGAGTGTACACGTACGCATACTGGTACGCTGCTGTCCAGAGAGTTAATCATACCGGTACGATTTTCAAAATTCCTAAATTTTAAAGTCCTTTTGCTATACTTTTGGACTTTGATTTTTTTAGTCCCAATGATACAAATGGGCCTTAAATGAGGTATATTGAGGTACATAGGACCTCGGTTGAATTAAATGATTAAAGAAATACATATTATAATTGTGGAGAAAAACTCCGACTATGGGAATGTTATCGACATGGTGTCAGGTTAAGCGACGTCCATGTCTACTTTCGATGGTTGACGGGTAGTCAACGTTTGAATAATGACCCCCGAATTTTTTGGTGTCACAGACATGGCTTGTTGCAGTCAAGAAGGCCCTAAAGTACGTAAGTATCACGTTTGAATGTCAGTCAACGTTCAAACGTCCCTTGGAAGCATTTGAAGACTAGCCTGCTGCATAGAGTGTGTAAGTGAACTTCACAGAAGACCACTTGAGTGAAAAGATCAGACCCTATCTGTGATGCCCCAAAAACCAGGGGTCCTTTTTAAACCGTTGACCAACCGTCAACCCGCGAAAATACTCGTGAATGCCGCAAAATCCGACATCACGCTAATAGTGCCCTTTTTTTTGGAATTATAACTCACACGTACTACCCGTGATTCCTTTAATCATTTAATTTAACTGAGGTCCTATGTGCCTCAATATACCTAATTTAATGTCCTTTTATATCATTTGAACTAAAACAATCAAAGTCCAAATGCATGACAAAACAATTTAAAATTTTTCAGATTTTTGAAAAATCATCTAGAAAGTTTTGATCAACCTTCCGGAAGGTTTTGCCTACTGGAAAAATTATTTCGGAAGGTTTTACCACTGGACAAAAAATTACATTAACCTTCAAGATCTTCCGGAAGGTTTTGATCGACCTTCCGGAAGATTTTGCCCGCTAGAAAAGTTCTTCCGGAAGGTTTTACCTTCTGGACAAAAATTTACATTAACCTTCCGAAAGGTTTTAATCGACCTTCCGGAAGGTTTTGCTTGTGTTTTCACAAATCCTTCCTTATTCATTTTTAATCCATTCCAATCAATTCCACAACCAACTAAAACATTTTTATTAAGGTTTTTCCACCTAAAACATGATCCATATTAGTTCCATTACATACAATTCCATATATTTACACATCAAAATGGAATTTTAGAAAAAACATTACACAATGAACTATAAAAGCCACAAGTCGGCTTTCCTTCATCCTTGAGGCTCGAAATGGGTGCCGTCCATTGGTGTAAACCTCGTACCTGAAATATTTTCTCACGAAGGGTGAGCCACGCTCAATAGGGTATCTCCTAAAGAGGTTACTCCCCAACCTAAGTACATATGAAATGTGCACAAGCAACATTTAATGAGTAATAATCATCCCAAGCAAGAATATGTAATTCAAGATTTGAATTTCACCATGGCACGCTATGAAATGAGATGAGACTCAACCATGCCCTTAAACCCGAGCCCTCATCGGCTCCCACCACACACTGTATGTCAATGTATGATAAATTTGTCATTAATGTTGTACATCGTAACACCATTTTATACAAAACTCATGTGTCTTTACTGGGTAACGGACTTTTGGTGTTGTACCGCTGGCTCCGCACACCGATACACTTTTTTGGACTTGCACCGGCGGAAGTGTATAAACCAGTAGCCGGGTCTTGTACCCGAGGGAGAGTCTATCCCTCCTTACAATACCCGACACAAGTTTTTCTTTTTCATGCAATCGTGCGACTCTGTTGAACCTTGGTTCAACGACACCGAGCCCACTCGTCATCCACCAAGTATGGTGTTTGATTTACCATGCCTACACCACCCACACTCATGCCTAACTGCCTATGAATGCGATGTTCCCGTGTAAATGCAATGTAATGTCTAATTGCAATATTATCACCATATTCAATATGTAATGAAAGTCATATGAACAAACTCATCATAAATCAACCTCCATGTTAATTTACATCAAAAGTATATAAATACCATAATTAATCTCAATGTCAATTTCTCTTGACAACATGTATATATTAACATTCAATTCAACCCAATTTTCAAGCATATTTTCACATAATCATGCAATTAACATGCTAAACTCTTTAGGGCATATCGTAAACACACAACATACCCACAATCAACATTTTTCTAATAAGAATTTCTATTTCTACATTTCTCAAGAAACCGCTATCAAGCAATTATATTGATCAAACTCAAGATAGAAATTATTCTACCAAATTCCAAAACTCATTTCACCAAATCAACACAATAGGCAATCTACCTCTTGTAGCTTGATGAATGCCCTTGGGAAGCTTCAAGAAATCAACCCAAGCTCAAATGTCTCTCCTCCAAATTTTTTGTTCTCTCACCTTTGGTAAAAGCTCTAGTTTTTGGTATGTAGGCGTAGCCCTTAACGAGGAGAATGCCTTTCCCTCTTGGCTCGAATGGATCCGAGCTCCCAATCTTCGTATATCGTAGAGAGAAGTTGGACAACCAAGCTTTTTTTCTCTCCTCACTTCTCATGTTAAACCGGCTGAAGAATGGGGAGAAAATCAGATTTTCTCCCCTTTTTATACTCTTTAATTTGCTTGATCCAAAACGCGCCACACGTTCCTTTTTATTCCGGGTCCGTTTTCATCCCGAAACGATTAAATTTCGCTCAGGTTCAAATTCAAAATATTTTTAAATTTGTCTTGACTTCATTTATTTTAAAAATCTCATAATTTTCCTAAAAATTTCGTATTTAGGTCTCTCGGGGTCCGACCGCCTCATAAAACGCAAAAAACCTGACTATTTTGAAATTCGATAAAAATTGACATGGTAAATAGATTTCGCGAGACGAATCCAACGAGGAGTTTCGTTTCCTCATCCAAGTTCTAGAAAAATTGAGGTTTACAACCGGAATCGTTAGGGCAATTTACCGTTTTGCACTTTATTTTAAAAAGTTTAAATTTACCCAGATTTTTTACATTCTTCCCCACTTAAAAGAATTTCGTCCTCAAAATTCATGCACACATGCACACTTAACTACATGAACATGAAACAAGTAATCTTCTACCTAAAATTGTAGACATGTACCCCCATTCTCGAATAAGAAGGGATAGCTGGCGTGAATGGTGTCCTCACGCTTCCATGTTGTCTCGTCCACTCCCTAGTGCTGCCACGACACCTTTACTAGTCTCATAGTCTTGCCTGGCAAAACTTGCTCCCAGCTATCCATGATACGTACTGGTCCCTCCTTGAAGGTCATATCCTCATCAACCATCAATTCACCCCAATCAACCACATGTGTCGGATCTGGAGTATACTTTCGGAGCATAGAGACATGAAATACTGCGTGAACACCCGATAAATTTGGCGGTAATGCCAACCTGCAAGCCACTATACCCACCCTCTCGAGTACCTTGAAGGACCCGATGAACCTTGGCGACAGCTTCCCTTGCTTCCCGAATCTGACCACTCCCCTCCTAGGCGTCACCTTTAAGAAGACGTGATCCCCCTCTTCAAATTCTAGAGGTCGTCGTCGTCTGTCGACTTTGAGCCGTGAGAAGACGCTTCCGTATCACATTCACCTTCTCTGAGGTGTCTCTAATCAAATCTAGACCAGTAGAGGGTCTCTCTCCAACCTCCGTCCAACACACCGGAGAACGACAATACCTCCCATAGTGTGTCTCATAGAGTGCCATCTGTATGCTTTCCAGATAACTATTGTTGTAGGTGAACTCCATTAAGGGTAAATGCTCTTCCTAACTACCCTTAAGATCTAAAACGCATGCCCACAACATGTCCTCCAAAGTCCAGATGATCCTCTCCAACTGACCATCCATTTGGGGATGAAAGGCTGTACTTATCGTCAACTGTGTCCCCATGTAAGGGACTCTCCCAAAAAGTGAGGCGTAAACTTAGGGTCTCGATCCGATACTATAGATACGGGCATCCCATGTAACCGGACTATCTCCCGTATATATAACTTGCAGAACTCCTCCAACCGGAAGGTCATTCGCACTGCCAAAAAGTGTGCCGAATTGGTAAGTCGATCCACTATCACCCACACCGTGTCGTGTCCCCGCGATGTCCATGGCAAGTGGGTCATAAAGTCCATCGTGACATGTTCCCACTTCAACTCTGCCACCTCCAAAGGTTGTAGCAACCCTGCTGGTCTCTAGTGCTCGGCCTTGACCGACTGACACGTGAGACACCTACTAACAAAGTCTCCAGCATGCTTCTTCATCCCACTCCAATAATACTGGCGACGAAGATCATGGTACATCTTTATGCCACCTGGATGAACTGTGAAACGGGAACAATGAAACTCCTTGAGGATCTCCTCTCCCAGATCCGTAGAATGGGGAACCACAACTCTTCACCTAAACTGAAGACTAACATATGTGTGAATGGCCCAGCCCTCGTCACTTATACCCGACTGTACTCGGTCCTTGATGGACAATACCTCCGTGTCTTGCCCTTGAGACTCAATCACTCTACTCAGTAAGGAAGGCATTGCAACCAAGCTTCCCAAAGTGCCCTGAGCCTGAACCCTATAATGTAGCCCGTACTGCCCTACAGTCATGAGCATAAGCCATTCCCGGGAAGCCACACTTGCCAAGACTCCCCGTGACTTTTGGCTGAGTGCATCCGCCACCACATTTGTCTTACCGGGATGGTAATGCAAAGTGAAGTCGTAATCTTCCAAGTACACCATCCACCTACGTTGCCTCATGTTAAGGTTTTATTGTGTAAAGATATATTTCAGACTTTTGTGGTCCAAAAACACCTCAAACTTCTCGCCATACAAATAGTGGCGCCACGCCTTCAAGGCAAAGACGATGGGCGCCAACTCCATATCGTGCGTGGGGTAGTTCTGCTCGTGGTTCTTTAACTGTCGAGAACCATAGGCCATCATCCTCCCGGACTGCATCAAAACACAATCGACTTTGTCCTTGGAGGCATCACAGTACACTGTATACATCCGTCTCTACTCCGAGACTATCAAAATAGGAGCCAAAGTAATCCTCCTTATCAGCTCCTAGAATGCCTTCTCACATGAATCATTCCACTCAACCTTGACATCTTCCAGGTCAATCTCGTCATAGGGGCAGCTAGTCGAGAGAAGTCCTCGATGAACCTCCGGTAGTACCCCGCCAATCCCAAGAAACTATATATCTCGAAGACTGACTTTGGCCTATCCCAACTCATAACTGCCTCAACCTTCTTTGGGTTGACAGATACACCTGAAGCCGACACCACGTGTCCCAAAAATTTCACCTCCGTGAGCCAAAATTCACACTTGCTGAACTTGGCGTATAACTGCTGATCCCTCAAGAACTGAAGAACAATCCTCAAGTGACCCTCATACTCCTCCTCAGACTTGGAATAGATCAGGATGTCGTCAACAAACACCACGACGAACTGATCTAAATAGGGTTGGAACACCTTATGCATGAGATCCATGAATGTCGCCGGGGCATTTATCAACCCAAATGGCATCACTGTGAATTCGAAATGCCTATATCGCGTTATGAACGCCGTCTTAGGGATGTCCTCCTCCCTAATCCTCAACTGATTGTAGCTCGTGCGGAGATATATCTTGGAGTAGACCCGTGCTCCCTTCAGTGGATCAAATAAATTATCAATCATCGACAAAGGGTACCTATTCTTGATAGTTACCCGGTTTAACTGTCGGTAGTCTATACATAGCCGAAGAGTCTTATCTTTCTTCTTGGCAAACAATACCGGAGCACCCGATAACGAAGTGCTCAACCTAATAAAACCTTTGTCCAACAATTCTTGTAATTGGACCTTGAGTTCTTGCAACTCAGTTAGTGTCATTCTATGCGGAGTCATAGAAATAGGCAATGTGTCGGGGTGTAACTCAATGCTAAAATCCACATCCCTATGGGGAGGTAATCCCAGTAGTTCATTCAAAAAAATATCCGTATACTCACAAACAACCCCAGGTAGGCTCAACTCTTGTCTCACCTCGTCCTCCAGAGTAAGGCTCGCAAGCCAACCCATCAATTGCCCATGCCATCGAGAGTCATACACGGCTTAGGAAAAAGCGTCAACCTTTTTCCCTTGAAACTTGAAACAAACACCTTCAGGCGTATAAGTAGTGACTCTATTCCGGTCACAATCAATGACGACCCGATGTGCCGCCAACCAATCCATCCCAAGGATGACATCAAACTCCGACATGTCTATGACCCTAAGGTCTACGGTGAGTAGGACCCCTGAGATCTCTAACTCACACCCCCGACATATCTGATCAACACACACCCTAGCTCCTAGGGGTGAACTTACATATAACGACTCTTCCAAGTTATCAACCTCTAAGCCCAAATCTCTAACACATAGTACAAAAATGAATGAATGTGACGCACCAGAGTCAAATAATATCCTAGCCCATAAGCAAGAGAGTAGAAATGTACTCTGGATGATTGACCGATCTACTGAATCAGTCTGAGGTGTGATGGCGTAGACATGCCCTTGGGTCCCCAAAGTCCAGACCTGCAAGCCCTGCCCTTGGCCTTGACCTTGACCTATGCCCTGACCTATCTGGCCTGATTGTGGTGTCCCTGCTCGAAAAGTGGTAGGGGCCTGAGTAGCACCCTGGAACTAATATTAACTTCCTTGGCCCGTGATGGGGTAGGGAGGAATATAGTGTGTCTGTAGTTGCCCCACTGAAGATTGGGACTGAGATGTCTTGTAATCTTGGGATCCTCGCCTCTGAGGGCAATCCCGCTACATGTGACCTGACTGGTGGCAATAGAAACATGTTCGTGAGCCTGCCAGACTGGAAACTCTAAAGTGTCCCCCACTCTGGGAGGATTGACCTTGGCCTTGGCCTTGGTTACCGCGGCCTTGTCCTTGATGTCCCTGTGGGGTAGAAGTCCTCTGCCTCTTTCCCGAACTAGAAGAAGAGGATTGGCCCTCCTTCTTCTTATCCTTAGCACCCGCCTCCCGGATGCTTCATGCATCTTCAACCTCTCTTAGTAGCCATTGTTGTTTCGACCATTGTGTCCAAGTCTTGCAGGCGGAGGCCCACAATCTTCCCTCGGATGGATAATTTCAATCCATCTTCAAACTTTCTCACTTTGGCCATGTCAGTGACCACGTAATCATCAGCAAAGCGGGCTAGTTCGGTGAACTTGGCCACGTACTTCATCACCATCATTGTCCCTTGTTTCAATTCTAGGAATTCCCAGGTCTTCGCATGTCGAGCGGCCGCTGGGAAGTACTTATCCATGAAGAGCTCTTGGAACTCTTCCCATGTCATGGTCTCCAAGTTCTTTGAAGTCGTTACCCAATCCCACCATACTTGGGCTTCTCCTTCTAGCTAGAATGCAACTAGACTTATCTTAGTGGCATCCGAGGTGATTTCCATTGCCCTTAAGATTTTATTGACTTGTCGGAACCAATGGTCGGTCACCATCGGATCTGCCCCTCCCTTAAAAACTGGAGGTTTGTGTGCTTTGAAGTGTTGGAGGTTACTCGTGCCTCCTTGATTTGCAATAGCGCTAGCTTGTGCAACCGTAGCAGCCATCATGCCCATCGTTTCTGTAAAGGCCTGTTGGTTGAAGGCCAGTGGTGGTTGATTATTATTCCGCCCACCGCCTCGACGTCCCCTTCCTCTACTTGTCATCTAAATTAGCCAGATAGCAACAACACACTAACTTAGTATCTCGAACTAGGGATCAAGTGCAAACTTTGAGAATTTTCTCATTGTCCCGCAAGTAGAACGTATGTTTTGTACTAGCAGACCTTTAAATCTCTGAACCATCCCGTTCACCTTTTTCCACTCCCAATATTATGTTTTCTAACCCTACTAAGTCCATCTCCATACACATTTTACCATGCATATAATTCACATGACAAATACCACATAACGTGTAGAAATTTAAGCATAAAACATGCAATGCACAATGGAATGCAATGGTCTAAACCCAATGCCTATCAAGCTTATGTATACCATTTACCTAGGGCTTACGCACTCATTTTCCACAAGACCCATATAAGATCTATGGCCTATGCTCTGATACCAAGCTGTGACGCCCCTAAAATCGGGGGTCCTTTTTAAACTATTGACCAACCGTCAACCTGCAAAAATACCCATGAACGCCGCAAAATTCGACATCACGCTAATAGTACCCTTTTTTTTCAGAATTATAACTCACACGTACTACCCGTGATTCCTTTAATCATTTAATTCAACCGAGGTCCTATGTGCCTCAATATACCTCATTTAATGTCCTTTTATATCATTTGAACTAAAAGAATCAAAGTCCAAATGCATGACAAAACAATTTTAAAATTTCAGTTTTTTGGAAAATCTTCCAGAAGGTTTTGATTGACCTTTCAGAAGGTTTTCATTAACCTTCCGAAAGGTTTTACCTTCTGAATAGAAATTTACATTAACCTTCAAGATCTTCTGGAAGGTTCTGATCGACCTTCCAGAAGGTTTTCATTAACCTTTCGGAAGGTTTTACCTTCTGGACAGAAATTTACATTAACCTTCTGCAAGGTTTTGTCTGTGTTTTCACAAATCCTTCCTTATTCATTTCCAATCCATTCCACAACCAACCAAAACATGTTTATTAAGGTTTTTCCACCTAAAATATGATCCATACTAGTTTCATTACATACAATTCCATATATTTACACATCAAAATGGAAGTTTAACAAAAACATTATACAATGAACTACAAAAGCCACAAGTCGGCTTTCCTTCATCCTTGAGGCTCGAAATGGGTGTCGTCCACCGGTGTAAACCCGGCACCTGAAATATTTTCCCACAATGGGTGAGTCACGCTCAATAGGGTATCTCCTAAAGAGGCTACTCCCCAACCTAAGTGCATATGAAATGTGCACATGCAACATTTAATGAGCAATAATCATCCCAAGCAAGAATGTGCAATTCAAGATTTGAATTTTACCATGGCATGCTATGAAATGAGATGAGACTCAACCATGCCCTTAAACCCGAGCCTTTAGCTGCTCCCACCACACAATGTATGTCAATGTATGATAAATCTGTCATTGATGTTGTACATCGTATGACCATTTTATACAAAACTCATGTGTCTTTAGTGGGCAGCAGACTTTTGGTGTCACACCACCTGCTCCGCACACTGATACACTTTTTTGGACTTGCACCGACGGAAGTGTATAGACCAGTGGCTGGGTCTTGCACCCAAGGGAGAGTCTATCACTGCTTACAATACCCAACACAAGTTTTTCTTTCTCATGCAACCGTGCAACTCTGTTGAACCTTGGTTCAACGACACCGAGCCCACTCATCATCCACCAAGTATGGTGTTTGATTTACCATGCCTACACCACCCACACTCATGGCCCAACTACCCATGAATGCGATGTTCCCGTGTAAATGCAATGTAATGTCTAATTGCAATATTATCACCATGTTCAATATGTAATGAAATCCATATGAACAAACTCATCATAAATCAACCTCCATGGTAATTTACATCAAAAGTATATAAATACCATAATTGATCTCAATGTCAATTTCTCTTGATAACATGTATATATTAACATTCCATTCAACCCAATTTTCAAGCACACTATCACATAATCTTGCAATTAACATGCTAAACTCTTCAAGACATATGGAAAACACACAACATGCCCACAATCAACATTTTTCTATCAAGAATTTTCATTTCTACATTTCTCATGAAACCGCTATCAAGCAATTTCTATATATCAAAATCAAGATAGAAATTATTCTACCCAATTCTAAAACTCATTTCACCAAAGCAACACAATAGGCAAGTGATACACATCTCTATCAACCTACCCATTCCATATAAACCTCCTAGGTTGGAAATAAGCTTAAATAGGAGGGAACCCTACCTCTTTGTAATGCGAGGAATGCCCTTGGGAAGCTTCAAGCAATCAACCCAAGCTCAAATCCCTCTCCAAATTTTTGGTTTTCTCACCTTCGATAAATGCTCTTGTTTTTGGTACGTAGGCGTAGCCCTTGATGAGGATAACGACTTTTCCTCTTGGCCCGAACGGATCTGAGCTTCCAATCTTCGTAGATCATAGAGAGAAGTTGGAGAACCAAGCTTTTTCCCTCTCCTCACTTCTCACATTAAACAAGCTGAAGAATAGGGACAAAATCATATTTTCTCCCCTTTTTATACTCTTTAATTTGCTTGGTCCAAAACGTACCACACGTCTCTTTTTATTCCGGGTCCGTTTTCATCCCGAAATGATTAAATTTCGTCGCTGTTCAAGTTCAAAATATTTTTAATTTGTCTTGACTTCATTTATTTTAAATTTTTCATAATTTTCCTAAAAATTTCGTATTTGGGTCTCCCGGGGTCCGCCCGTCTCGTAAAACACGAAAAACTTAACTATCTCAGAATTCGATGAAAATTAAAATGCTAACTAGATTTCGCGAGACGAATTCAACGGTGAGTTCCGTTTCATCATCCAAGTTCTAGAAAAAGTCAGGTTTACAACCTGAACCGTTATGACAATTTAGCGTTTTGCTCTTTATTTTAAAAAGTTTAAATTTACCCAAATTTTTTACACCATAAAGCAAAGACAGAAGAAAACACTATTCATTTACATTCAAATTCGAATGTTAATATGGAAAAAATAGCAAGAACGTTCGAACGCCAACTAACGTTCGAACGTTCTCCACAGACAGACTGCATAGTAGTTGACTTTTTACTTTGATTTGGGTAGCAAACACTATTCATTTACCTCCCTTGTCTCCTTCCTTGCCTATAAATACTCCCATTTGGGGAGCTTCTAGGGTGCAATTTTTCTCTTGTAAATTGAGAGTTTTTAGGTGATAAGTTTGGCCTTAGACCAACATCTCTTCATCTTTGTACTTGTTTTATGTTTAAATGAAGGTTTCTTTACTTGCATTTACATTTGCACTTTGAATACCACCATGATGGAGGCTTGTACTCTCCTAGTAGTTGGAAGTTTAATCTTATCTTTTTTAGCTTTTACATTCATGTTGTAGTAACCATGATGGAGGCTTAGACTCCCCATGTAGTTGTTTTTTCTTTTGTTTGTAGACGGGTTGAGTCTCGGCACAGACAACTCTGGTAAACTTCTAGAAAGGCATCAGAATCATGTGCTTAATACTCACAATCCATCTTTATCTTCTGATTAACTTGCTGTTGACATGAGAGTTAATTGAGTTATCAAGCATAAGTATAATAAACTAGATGATTAACTACATGTCCAGATCCCCGAGCTAAAGAGTGACTTTATTTTCATTTGAACTTATCTTATATTTTGTTTAAAAAACTTTCTTGGAAAGAAGTTCATATTCTATCAAAGAAAATCTCTAAACCTCACAACTTTAAATCACAAGGATCACAACTATTTAGTCTCTAGTACTGCTTACTTTAAAATACCAAAAACAAGTTCTCTGTGGATTTGACTCCTGACTAAAACCACATTATTACTACAGCTTGACCGCTTGCACTTGGGTGTACACACTTTGGATCGAGCATTAATTAACCCTAACTAGTGTGTAATTTAAATGATTAAGTAATCAACTTTATAAGAGAAAACAACTAAAACCTATCAATTAGGGTTTGTGCGTAGATTAAAGTTTTAAATATTTTATATTTAAAATTGCAGAATTTAATACAGAATTACCAGGGAATACGAGGCATATTTACAAAGCTGGAAACAACGAAGGACCAAAGTATAAAATGACACATGGAACCACAAGGAAACGACACATGGAAGCTCCAGCATGCAACACGTGGAATCTCTTGCATGGAACCACCGTCCGAACGGTGGTGATGGCGTCTGGACGGTCACCTGGGCAGCTGGAGCTTATCTCTACACCTTGTGCGTCCTTTTGCCTAAAAATAAGGGTGCCTTTCTTCATTCCAAGGAGGCCGACCACCCAAGAGCCAAGGGAGAGCTCCAAAGAGAGAAATAAAGAGAGAAAGAAAAATAGAAAAGAGAAATTCAAATACAAAGCCGGTCTGTCCTGTACTCCACCCGATACTCTGTATTTCTACATTTCTGTTGTATTTTACTACTCGAATAGTTGAACTATCGCCATTTTTTTTTATTAATAATAAAGGTGGTTGTGTTTAAAGTGCTCATTGTGAAAGAATTTTTAGAGTTTGTGTTTTAATTTCAGTTGTAATGAAGATTACTCGCACTCCTTGCTTGTCAGTAACAATGGGGCGTGAGTAGCCATTTATACCCGTTAGTGAAGGGCAAACATATGTATCGTATTGGTTAAATTATGGAAATGCTGATGTTTTATTCATATATATATATATATAAATATATATATATATACTATAGACTTCAAGCATGATACAATGATGTACGTAATTTCGGTGCTATGCGTGGAATTATGTCATCGGTGCATCATCAACCTGCTAATTAAACAACCACGGTGTTCCTACCAGTATGGCTTGTCCTCCATCAGAACGCTGAGGATGTTCTATTGATGCATGGTACAAAACCTAAATGATCCTCATGAATGACTTGTCTTTCTGGGTTATTAGGGTTGTTTAACTACTATATATAACTATATTACCAGTCGAACAACCACGGTATTCCTACCGATATAGTTGTCCTCCACCGGAACGCTGAGGATGTTTAACTGGTGTATATATATATCACAGATGACCTATTGAGTAATTTAAGTATTCCTCATAAATTACTTACCCTTCTCGTTCACTTGGATTAGTCAATGGGCGCATCTACAACCAGCTAACCTAAGAAATTGCTGTTTTATGACTTAATACCACCGACTAGCCTAAGAAGTTGTTGGATAATGGTTTATTATGTACGCACTTACAATCACGAGATCAATTGAATAATTCAAGTAATCCTCATGAATGACTTGTCCTTCTGGTATGCTTTTATTAATCACTTGTCATGAATTCCACCAGCTAACCTAAGAAGTTGTTGTGTGATGGTTTATATACATCAGACCTATCAGTTGACTTGCAAATAAAATGGGAGTTAATTTCTATAAGGTAGCAGTTTTAGTATTTAGCCAATATAAAGTACATGGGATCCTTAAACTGCAGGGTATCTTTTATGTTCTTTTCATTAACAGGTTTATCTCGTTTACTTTATTTAATAAGACTACTTATCCATCTAAGCTCACATCACAAGCTATCTAACATTACACTGCTTTAAACAATAGCTTTACTATTTTCTTTATTTATTTTACATTCTAAATTACTTAAAACTCTTTGTGGGATCGATACTTGGACTTAAATCGAGAAAACTACAATTTGACAACTCATACTTGGGTGTATAATTAATATAATTCAGATAACTAATAAAGTGTGAATTAAATTTTTGGTGCTATTGCCGAGGAGTTATGGTAATTTAAACAATAAAAAAATAAAAAAAATAAAAGATATTTGTTTATGTGTTTTGTATGTTTATAGTTTGTTTGTTTGCTTAGTCTATGTCTGTTCATTCATCAGTAGGTTCTGTAAATCAGTCAACTCCTTCATATTCATTATCTTCATCATCACAATCTACACAAGAATCATTTGATTTACGTATCACTCAAAATGTACCTACGGAGGAAGAAGTTAGAGAACAAGAAGTAGTTCAAGATACTCGACCATTAAGAGAATATCTACATTCTACATGAACTAATGTCCTGTTATGTTTTGCTTTTTCAACAAACGCTCCAAATATTAATATCAAGCTAGAAACAATATAGTTACTACCACAGTTCCATGGTTTAGAAGTTGAAACCCCTATGTTCATATGAAAGAATTTAAAAAAGTTTGTGGAACTTTGCAAGATATTTCTGAAATAATCAAATTAAAATTTTTTCCTTTTTCTTTGAAAGATAAAACTAAACTATGACTTAACTCTTCACGAGCAAATTCTACCACAAGTTGGCAAGCTTTACAAATTGAGTTTTTTAAAAAAGTTTTTCCGGTGCATCATACTAATGCATTAAGACGTCAAATAATGAATTTTGTTGTGAAAGAAAAGAAACTTTTATAAATGTTGGGAGAGATTTAAAGATCTTTTCCAAGTTTGTCCACATCATGCATTTGAAAACTAGACTTTAGTTGGTTTCTTTTATGACGCTCTTCCATCTGTAATGTGACAATTTGTGCAAATGATGGCCCAAGGAGAATTTATGAATAAAAACCCTGAAGAAGCATTTCAATTTTTTGATACTATTTCAGAGAGTTCCTAGATGTGGGACTCGACTTCTTCAAACATTGTGGAAAATAAGTCATCTTCATCTGAAAGAGAAAAATATGTATTGAAAAAAGGTGTTGATTTAAGAAATAAAATGACTAATTTATCTCGAAAACTAGAAGCTTTATAAATGAAAAAAGTTAAACAAGTAGCTGTTATTTCTTCTACTGACCAAGTATGTGAATTTTGTGCATTGTCAGGACATCTTGCTACATAATATCCAACTATACCTACTTTTAAAGAAGTCTTAATTGAGCAATTGAATGTTGTTCCAACTTATGCTATACCTTATTCAAATCCATATTCTGAAACTTACAATCCAGGATAGAGAAATCCTCCAAATTTTAGTTGGAAAAATATACAACCTACAAATCAAACACAAGGTCCACCACAACTACAAAATCAACAACAATATCAACCGTATCAGCCTCCAAAGAGAAGAACTCTAGAAGATAATATGAATCAATTCATTCAAAGTCAAATGAATTTTAATACTCAAACAACTCAAGCTTTTAATGATTTTAGAACCCAAACTTCATAGAGTATTGAAGATATCAAGAGTCATCTAGCTAAGTTGACCCAGTCCTTAAGTACTTTGAAAAAAGGGAAGTTCCCATCTCCACCTAAACCTCCACAAAGTCAGGGTTAAGTTAATTTTGTATCCACTGAAGCTTCTCCAAGTGAAGTACAAGCAATCACAACACTAAGAAGTGGTAAGATAATGGACAAAAATATTAAACCCAAAATTCAAAAAAAAAAATCATAAGTCAATTCCTGTGAATGAACCACTTAAATCTAAACCTTTAGTCAAAAAACAATTAGACATACAAAGTGAGAATGATCCTCCATGTGCTATTCCTTTACCTTTTTCTCAAAGGATTAGAAAGCTTACATCTAAAAAAGATCAGTCTGACATTCTTGAGTTATTTAAATAATTAAAAATTAATATTCCTTTGTTGGATGCAATAAAAAAAGTTTTGGGTTATGCTAAATTCTTAAAAGATCTGTGCACAATAAAAAGAAGAACTAATGTATCGAAGAAAACATTTTCAACTGAACAAGTTAATACTATAATATAACATTATACGCTTCTTAAGTACAAAGATCCGAGTAGTCCTACAATCTCATGTCTTATTAGAAATTTTTGAATCGAACAAGCTTTGCTAGATCTTGGATCCAATTGTAATCTAATTCCATATTCAGTATATACACAACTAGAATTAAGTGAGCTAAAACCTTCTAATGTTACACTACAACTAGTAAACCGATCAATAAAAATTTCACGAGGAGTTGTGGAAGATGTTATTGTCCAAGTTGATCAATTCTATTTTTCAACAAATTTTATTGTTATTGATACACAACCAAGTTGTCAGGCATGTGCATCTAAATATATACCTCTGATTTTGGGTCCACCATTCCTAGTTACATCAAATACCTTGATTAATTATAGGAATTGAGTAATGAAACTTTCATTTGAAAATATGAATTTGGAATTAAATATTTTTAACAGTGCAAAACAACCTAGAGAAGAAGAAAAAATGCATGAAGTAAATTGTGTTGAGACACTAACTCAAAGTTATTTTGAAAAGATTTTCCTGGAAAAGAGTTGTTCGCATTGGAATCTATACCTGATACTGAATCTAAAGATACATCTGCAAAGAATATACAATACAAAGAATTATGAGCAAAGCTTGTAGAATCTAATGTCCAAATTTTAAAGCCAGAATTAAAACCTCTACCAACCAATCTAAAATGTCTTTCTCGGTGAAAATGAGATCTATCCAGTAATTATATCATCAAAATTATCTGAAATTCTGAAAAAAGAACTGACAAAAATTTTAAAAAATCATCAAAGTGTCCTTGGATGGACAATAACATATATAAAAGGTATAAGTCCACTTCTGTGTACTCATTGTACCTATTTAGAAGAAGATGTTATACCATCTCGTCAAATGCAAAGAAGATTGAATCCACACTTAAAAGAAGTTGTTCGCGCTGAAGTACTTAAACTATTAGATGCTAATATAATTTATCCTATATATGATAGTAAATGAGTTAGTCCTACATAAGTAGTTCCAAAAAAATCTGGTGTTACTGTAATAAAAAATTAAAAATACGAATTAGTCCAATGCGTACAGTCACAGGATGGCGTGTATGTATTGACTATCGAAAGCTAAATTCTCTCACTAGAAAGGATCACTTTCTGTTGCCTTTTCTAGATCAAGTATTAGAAAGAAAAGCTGGTCATGCATATTATTGTTTTCTATATGGATATTCTAGTTATAATCAAATTGAAATTGCAATAGATGATCAAGAAAAAACTACATTTACATATCCATTTGGAACTTTTGCTTATAAAAGGATGCCTTTTAGGTTATGTAATGCCCCAACTACTTTTTAATGTTGCATGTTAAGTATATTCAGTGATATGGTAGAACAATATCTAGAAGTTTTTATGGACGACTTTTCAGTATATGGTGATTCATTTCATATATGTTTAGAAGATCTTGGAAGAGTGCTTATCCGATGTGAAGAAACAAACCTTGTCTTAAATTGGAAAAAAATGTTATTCCTCGGTTACACAAGGTATTGTTTTAGGTCACATAGTTTTTGAAAGAGAAATTGAAGTTGATAAATTCAAAATTGACTTAATAGCTAATCTTTCTTCACCAAAAATCATAAAAGATGTTCGATCTTTTTTAGGTCATGTTGAATTTTATAGAAGATTTATAAAAAAATTTAGTTCAATATCTAGACCTATCTGCAATCTTTTATGCCAGGATATAATATTTGAATGGAATGATACATGCCAATCAACATTTGATAAATTAAAATACAAGTGATTACGTAGTAGGAGCGGTATTAGCCCAAAGAAAAAAAACCTTATGTTATTTATTATGAACGCAAAAACTCTAAATGATGCACAAATAAGCAATTCAACAACAGAAAAAGAATTACTTGCTTTTGTGTTCACATTAGATAAATTTCGATCGTATCTAGTTGGATCGTCAATTGTTGTATTTACAGTTCAAGCATCTTAAAAATATTTGTTTACGAAGAAAGATGCTAAGCCACATCTCCTACATTGGATTTTGTTATTTCAAGAATTTGATATTATAATTAAAGATAAGAAAGGAGTATAAAATGTCGTAGCAGAAAATTTGTCACGGTTGAATTATGATATAAAGGAAGAACCAATTTGGATTAGAGAAACCTTTCCAGATGAACAACTTTTAGCAATAACCAAAATGTTATGGTATGCAGATATATCTAATTATCTAGTGTAACACCCCACCCTACATATGACATAATATTGTCCGCTTGGGCCCACTGGTCCTCACAGTTTTGTTCCTTCCAGTACCCTTGGGAAAGGGCCTTATGTTGTAAAAACCCGGGTAAATTTAAACTTTTAAGAATAAAGGGCAAAACAGTAAATTCTTATAACAATTCGGGTTGTAAACCTGAAATTTTCTAGAGCTTGGATGACGAAACGGACCTCACCGTTGGATTCGTCTTGCGAAATCTAGTGACCATGTCAAATTTCATCGAATTTCGAGATAGTCGGGTTTTTTACGTTTTACGAGGCGATCGGGCCCCGTGAGACCCAAATACGAAACTTTTGAAAAAATTATGATATTTTAAAATAAATGAAGTCAAGAAAAATTAAAAATAATTTGAACTTGAATCGGAGCGAAATTTAATCATTTCAGGATAAAAATGGACCCGAAATAAAAAGGGACGTGTGGCGCATTGTGGGCCAAGCGTTCTAAAAATATAAATAGGGGAAAATCAGATTTTCCCCCATTATACAGCCTTTGGTCAGCCGATAGAAAGAGGGAGAGAGAAGAGAGAGAAAAGAGAAATCTCCAACTTCTCTCTACGATTTACGGAGCTAAAGAGCTTAGATCCATTTGGGCCAAGAGGGAAAGTCGATCTCCTTGACGAGGGCTACGCGTATGCACCAAAAACAAATGCTTTCACCGAAGGTAAGAAAACCAAAATTTTGGGAAAGCTTGGGAGAGCTTGGGTGAATTCTTGGAACTTCTACGATCGTTCCTCACGCTACAAGAGGTAGAGTTTTTCTCCTACTTAGGAGTATTCACAACCAAAAATATTATATTGATATGGGTAGGTCGATAAATGTGTATATCACTTGCCTATTGAAAGGAAATTCAATGAAATGGGTATGAAAATGAGATTAGAAATAGATTACGATAAATCTCTAGCTTGGGATTGAAATGTGGTAATTTATTTTGGGAAATTCCATGGGAATTGGTGTTATATGGGCATGTTGTGTGCTTAAATTATGCCTTGGTGAAATGGGTATGGAAACTAGGTAGAATATATTCTATCTTGAAGTGGGTATGTAGAAATTGCTTAATGTAATTTCTTAGAATTATGTAAATTATGGGCATGTTATGTGTTTACATAATGTCTTGATTTTGGAAGTGTGTTATTGCTTGATATGAGATTACATGCTTGGACTTGAGTTTTGAATATGATGTTGATAAATTCATAATTGTTTATTGACATTGTGAGTTATGAAAATTATATGCTTTTGATATAATTTGTCATGAATTGTATGAATTGGGTTTGAAAGGGTTCATATGACATACATTGCATATTGAACATTGTAATAGTGTTGCAATGAGGCATTATATTGCATATGCACGGGAACATTGCATTAAATGGCTGGTTGTGCATGAAAGGAGTCAACACCACATGGGTGGATGACGAGTGGGCTCGAGGGAGCTAAGTTAATGACTTGGCCGAGTTGCACGGTTTACAACGTGTTGAGGGTCGGGGTTAGCAAGAAGAGCTAGAAGATCCCTCGGGTGTAAGGCCCGGTGATTTGGATACGCACTACCGTTGATATTAGTCCATAAAGTGCGTAGGTATATGCGGGACCGTTGGTGGAAGTCCAGGAATCCCGTGTCGGTTGAGTGCCATTGGTTTAAGTCCATAAATACTCACCCCATTCAAGACCCCCGGATTGAAAATGTCATTTGATGTTTAACATGGATGATAGAATTATGTACATAGGAAATTGCATGTGTTGGAGAGTTGAGAAAGGCTCGGGATTATGGATGACGAGCATTTGCACAATTGTAAATTGCATGTGTCGAAGGGCCGGGAAGAGTCCCAGTTGGTCATTGAGAGTGAGTCTCATCTCATTCCATAGCATTGCATTATAAATTTTCAACCATTATTAGTAGATTCATGTTTGGAATGTATGAATGGTGAATTGGTTGCATGTGAGCATTTCATGTGCATTTGAGTTGGGGAGTAGCCTATTTAGGGAATATTCTATTGAGCGTGACTAACCCTTTATGGAAAAATATTTCAGGTGTGGGGTTCGTGCCGGTGGATGACCCTCACTTTGGGCCTCAAGGATAAAGAAGCCGAAATGTGGCTTTTATTTTGAATAAATTGTAAAGACATTACAATGGATAATTATTTTGGCATGTAATTAAATGAATTCGCATGCAAATGTTGTAATAGATCTTATTTAAACTATGTTGGATGCCCAAATACATTTTATGTAAGTGTTGGGTTGGTTTTTGTAAGGTTTGGAATGAATTAGAAATGAGAAACGAAAGAAACGACAAAAATCTGGGTAGACTATACCAGTACTATGTACCGGTACAGTGTACCGGTACGTTTTGGTACAGAAGGTTCGATGTACCGGTACCGCGTACTAGTACTGTTGCGTACCGGTACTGTTTTGTACTGGTACTATATACCGGTACTGTCTGGAGATTTCTGAAATTTTAACACTGTTCTCCTATGCTTTTGAACTTTGTTTTCTTTGGTTCAAAGGGTACAAATGGATTCTAAATGAACTATTTTGAGGCATGTTGGACCTCGGGAGAATTAAATGATAAAAAGAACATAGGGTATGTACGTGGGTTAAAATCTTGAGTAAGGGAATTTGTATGGACTTAAGGCCAGGAATTGAGGCAAGAAAGGTTAATTCCGCGGGTTGACAGTTGATCAACGGTTTAAAAAGGATCCCCGATTTTAGGGGCCTCACTTATCTCATGTAAGGTGCGGGACTTACTTATAAACCAAACAACTTTCCCCTCCCTAACTGATGTGGGATACCAGGATCTCAGAATCTACCCCTTAGGGCTGCACGTCCGCGTGCAGCAGTTCGCCAGCTACCTGCCCGCCCACTATATGCAAGCACGGCAGACCCCACACTCGATCTAGGCGAGAGTCATCTCTGATACCAATTTGTAACACCCCACCCTCCACATGACATAATATTCTCCGCTTTGGGCCTACCAGCCCTCACGGTTTTGTTCCTTCCAGTACCCCTGGGAAAGGCCTTATGTCATGTAAGACTAGGGGCTTACTTATAAACCCAACAACTTTCTCCTCCTTAACTAATGTGAGAAATCAGGATCTCACAATCCACCCCCGTAGGGCTGCATGTTCTTGTGCAGCAGCTCTCCAGGTACCTGCCTGCCCACTACACGTGAGCACGACAGGGTCCCATACTCTATTTAGGCGAGAGTCAGCTCTGATACCAATTTGTAACACCCCACTCTACACATGACATAATATTGTCTGATTTGGGCCCACTGGCCCTCACTGTTTTGTTCCTTCCAGTATCCCTGGAAAAGGCCTTATGTCATGAAGGGCGAGGGGCTTACTTATAAACCCAACAACTTTTCTCTCCCTAACCGATGTGGGATACCAATATCTCACAATATTTGTAACACCCCATTCTACACATGAGATAATATTGTCCGCTTTGGGCCCACTGACCCTCACGATTTTGTTCCTCCTAGTACCCCTGGAAAAATGCTTTATGTCATGTAAGGCGAGGGACTTACTTATAAACCCAGCAACTTTCTCCTCCCTAACCGATGTGGGATACCAGTATCTCACATTTAGTTACTGGTATTATTCCTTCTAATTATACATGGTCTGATAGAAATAAGTTCCTTTGTGAGGTATGTAATTTTTTCTAGGAAAATCCTTATTTGTTTAAATACTCTCAGTACCAGATAATAAGACGATGTGTACCTAATCATGAAATTAGTTAGGTAATTTAGTTTTGTCACTCTGAAGCTTGCGGAGGTCATTTTGCTTCAAAGAAAACCGCTGCTAAAATTTTGCAGTGTGGATTTTATTGGTCAACTCTTTTTAATGATGTTCATATCTTTTGTTTAAATTGTGACAGATGTCAAAGAATAAGAAATATTTCAAAAAGAAATATAATGTGTTTAAACCCTATTTTAATTATTAAAATTTTTGATTGTTGGGACATCGATTTTATGAAACCATTTCCTCCATCTTTTGGATATCTGTATATTTTGGTTGTAGTTGACTATGTTTCTAAATCGATAGAGGCAATTCCATGTATAAATAATGATCATAGAATAGTGATCAAGTTTTTAAAAGAAAATATTTTATTTAGATTTGGGATTCCTCAAACAATCATCAGTGATGGTGAATTAAATTTTTACAATAAAATTTTTGAAAATCTTATGAAATAACCACTATGTATCATCCACATTCAAGTGGAGAAGCTGAATTAGCTAATAGGGAGATAAAATATATTTTAGGACAGACAATGATTTCAGATCGTAATGATTGGTCTTTAAGATTAACAGATGCGTTTTGGGCTTATCGTACTGCATATAAGACTATTCTAGGAATGTGTCCTTATTGGTTAGTTTATGGTAAACCATGTTGGGCAATCAAAATGATGAATTTTAAAATAGATAAAGTTGGAGGGTGTCGTAAACTGCAAATAAATGAATTGGAAGAATTAAGAAACGAAGCTTATGAAAATACAAAAATTGCTAAATCAAAACCAAAATTTTTCATGATAAAAATATCATCAGAAAATCTTTTGAACCATCTCAAAAAGTTCTGTTGTATAATGCAAAGCTTCGTCTATTTCCTGGAAAACTAAGATCTAGATGGACAGGTCCTTATATAGTCAAGCAAGTTATCGACTATGGGGCAATTAAAATTGAAAATCTAGTAACTGTGAATATTTTTAATCTAAATGGAAAAAGGCTTAAACCATATTATGATTGATTCACTCAAGATGTAACTTCTGTGCAGCTTTTTGATCTAGTTTATGTGCGCTGAAAAATATTGTTGTTTGATTATAAGTAATATTACTAATTACTTGTAATTTATTTGATAGATTAAATCTCCTTAGTGAAATCCAGATATCCTAATCATTGAAAGACAACATATTGCTGGTTTTTATTATCAATGCTGGTTATCTCTGTTTTTACATTTTAAATAATGTTTAATTTAAGATGGAAAAGTATGAATGTAAATTTACTTCTTGTGTTTAAAATAGTAATTTGAATTTAAAAATTTTGTTTGTCTTTGTGACTGACAGACGTTAAAGAACCGGATAGTGAGTCAATTTTCAATAATTTTTGGAGTCGTTTTTAAAATTTTTTCATAAAAATTGAAAAATGGATGAAAGATTATTTTGGTTAAGTTTAATTTTACTGCGTCACATTCCAAAAGATATACATACGTTGTTCATGCAAAAAGCTAGGTATGCTAGAAATTTAGAAATTTTTGAAAGTCAAGCATGACCCTTGTGTGGAAAAAGTACATATGCTAAACATCGACGAGAAAATCGTCTTTGTGCTTGTGTAAGATGTGGTCTCATGCAGAACATTTGCGATGATGTAATCAGTGTGCAGAACCAATTTTAGGACGAGTGTCAGATCGTTTACGGTGGATTAGGTATAGGCAGAGTACAGATTATCCTGGGACGCCATCATATTCTACCCCAATATTAACAAGACACGTAAGAAAGAAAGTTAACTATGTCACTAGTTTTATTGATCCAGATAGTTCTGATGCTGACTAAATATTATCAACAAGATGTATAGTTTTGGAAATAAATGTACACAGTCTTAAACAATGTAAATCAATATAGATTAAGTAAGAAAATCAGTAAATACGAAATAGCAAATAAAAAAATAATAAACCCAAATTTTTAAAAGAAAAAGAGTGGATAGCAAAGTTTTATAGAATATATAACATTATATCTAATTTTGTGAACTGTAGGAATTTAAAGGAAAAAGAAAAGAAGTGCAGAAAATTAGAGAATTAGTCTGCAGTTGCAAACCAATAACCAGTCATACAGTACCATCCGGATGGTGGAACTAAATCCAAATGGTAGTGCACTCATATATCTCCTCTAGGAAAAAAACCGATCAATATATACTGATTGAAATCAATTGAAACAGAGTATTTGAAGAAAAATCAACAAAAAGATGGATTCAAGATGACGAACAACAGGGTCTTCAAGCCGAGCACGAAGGAATCAATCTCCACAACCTCAAGCACCTCCACAACAACCTAGACCAAGGAATATCTTCAATGAGGTAATGTTTGAGAATTTTGCACAAGAAGCCTGGTATGATGATAATTTTATGATTAAAACTATTATTTCTAAAAGACCAGTTATGTTTGAAGATTTTGAAAACATATAAGTAAGACTAATTCCATATGCAAGAGGATGGTTACATTATGTTAGATTATCTGTTCCTGCTTATGATTGCTTAGCTAAAAATTTTTATAGTAATGTTGAAATAATTAGAGAAAGGCAATTACGTGTGTTCATATGAGGTAATATTTTTCAAGTTACACAGGCTACTATAGTTGAGTTCTTTCAACCCATGCGGAGACTAGAAAACCCACAATACCCGTACACCTGATTACCTGATTTAAATGTTATAGGAAGAGAAGTGACAGAGAACCCATAATTTGCTTGGGGTAGACCAAACAAACACATAAAGCAAGGAGACCTGATTGACAAATACCGTATTTTGAATTTGATAACAGTATACAATTTGCTACCTCGAGCCCAAAAGAATCAAATTTATACTGAGCAAACTTATTTTTTATATGCATTTGGGATGGGACACACAATTGATTTACCCAACCTTATCATAGACCAAATGATACTTGTTGTGGATTGAAAGAAACCCTCACTCACTTCTGTTATGTTAGTTTCTCAGCTACGCAACAACGAGGACGTGATCATTGATCATATCTGGAAAATAGTAGACCATTATGGAGCATTAGATAAAACTTCATTGAAAAGTAGTCATGGAGGATAACCTGAAGAACAACAAGAAGCACCAACTCAACCACAAGAAGAGCCATTCAAGGTACCTAAAGAATTCATTCCACAAAAACAACAGTAGTCACAAGAGAATCAACCATATGTACCAGTAGACGATAGAACTAACAGACAAATTTTACTAGAGATGGAGACCAGCATTACTCAGATCAATTAGCGTATGGATGAATATAAGAAGAATCAAGCTGAGTATTTAAAGCTATTTAAAGATCGTTTTGGAGGAGGATTTTCTACTTCCTAAATAGACAAGAGATTCTACAAAAACTTTACTATCTTTCACTCATCTTTTACATTATGCACTTTTACTTTATGCATTAGAAATTTACTTTATGTTTTGAACATGTTGTGTCTTTTGAACTTGTTTGTATTTAAACTAGTTTTTGATAACTAATATTGAACTTATGTTTGATAAGTTAGAAGAGTTATTTCATATAATTTACAGTTGAATTAGATTAATATTCCTATGCTTTGTCAAAATAGCCTTAATTTGATCATGCGAGATTTTCATATTTTAGTTGTATATTATATTAATATTTTTGTTTAAACTTACTCTTATAAGCACAAATAGATTTCTTTATTTCAAAAATCTTGTGAAATATTACACTCTTTTCATATATAGTGGAGATGTATAACCAATTGAAGATTTTGAACTAATCTTTCTTGGAGAGATATTCTATATCTACTCAAGTAAATATCTTCGATTCTACAGTAAAATTTCTTTGAATAATCTCATTAATTTTGTTTTGATTAGCACTTGTTAGATTGTATTATTAGCATTGTCTTAAAATTCTTTTATAGGGATTACACAAAAGTATGATTTGTGGAAAATGATCTTAGGCCATTTTTTAAAAACTTGAGCCTTGACCATTTCTTTTATAAAATTATATCCTTAGTCAGTCGTGATTGAGCCTGAAAGAATATAAATTCTTTCATGATACTCGAAGAATATCCAAGCCACATGAAAATATATTAAACCTACCTTAGCTACATAATTTTCTTTCACCCTCTTCTAAATCAGTATGGTACAAAAAAAAATAGAAGAGAAAAGAAAAGGGTATTGGCTATTCAAAATAAAAGGAAAAAACCCATGAAAAGAATTTAGAAAATAAAAACAGAAAGAAAAGAGCCAAGAAAGTGAAAAATGGATAGGATAAACATATAAAGCCTCAAGAAAGAGGTGTGCCATAATATAAAGGGTAGCTCTTGAATCTTATTGACATCGTTTCTTAAATCCTAAACCAATGGCCACATTACAACCCAAGGAAAGTCCTTTTTGATTCTAGAAATCATGTATCTGTATTAATTCTATATATTCATAAAGGGAGAATGTTAATAATAGGTTTTATATAGTGTTGATATACAGCCATGAGATTATGTCAAAATTTAAATTTTATTCAAATATCCGTTCTTCAGATATACTACATTTGATATTATTTTCTTTTTTTACAATATTCTAAAATCATATATAGCTACTAAGAGAATAGTCATTATAACAAATGAGTATTCTTTGTTGAATGTATTTTAGGAAAGGATTGACGTCAAAACTATCATGAAAGATGGTAATATTTCTCGAGTGATTTTTGTTATAAAAGAAATCATTACACACACACAGAAGTTTTTATAAAAATATATAGATAATGTTACAACTAACATGTGTTACTCTTATAGTGATCAGAAAAAGGAAGTATTCTAGCAACACACATGAATACTGATTTAATTTTAATTGTGAAAAGTATGAGTTAAAAACTCCTAAGTACTGAAATTTGTAGGTAACTTCACTGAAAACCTTCACGAGACAAAACTCATCTACTAGGAATCACATAGGGGTTTAACGGCTTATTGCATATTCTAAATGTAATCTTGAAAAAATCTACAAAAATGAGTTTGCCTCTGTTTGTATTTTGTTAATATTTTTTCTATTTCAATAGGGACTAGTTGAAACGCCCCAAGAACTACCCTGGACGGCATTACATTCTAAAACTATTTACATAATGAGAGCACTAAAATAATACATCAATAAAGAAATTCCATTCACTATATATATATATATATGTCTACTACATTGTCCCCAAAAGAATAGGCACATCTAAGCCCTTACATTCCAACCAAAATCAACTAATGTAACGTAGCAGAATATAACAAAAATAAACTAGGCTTTACATCATTTTTAAAAGAATGTCCTAGTCTAGTGCACAAGAATGTGGTGCTCTAAGCGTCCACCTCGGGATCCACACTCCCGTCTAGCGGAGTCTCGCAGTATACTAGCTCTTCTACTCCCAACTCCTCCTCTAGCACAAAATCTGAAAATATGTAATTGTAGGGGATGAGCATGAAGCTCTGTAGCAAAATCTTCCCAAACTCCAACAAGGTTTAGAAATATGTAAAATAGGTCAGTCTTGTTTAATAAAATAACATAGCTCCTTCAACTCCAAAGGTGCCATTCGGTAGGGAGCAATGGATATGGGTTCGGTTCCCGGATAGAGATCGATCTTGAACTCAATTCCCTATGTGGCGCTAATCCGGGTAATTCCTCGAGAAAAACATCCAGAAATTTCGATACAACTAACACCACCTTCGTATGGATTTTATCCCTGTCATCTCCCATCAAGCTAGCTAAGAAACTCAAATGACTTCCCGCTTTTGCCTTTAAGAATTTACTACCTGTAGTAGGAAATGGATGGGGAAAATCTCGGTTATTCACAAAACTGAAAATGACTCCTCCCGGCAACTGAAATGTAATCCGCTTGCGAAAATAATCCATTACCGCCCGAAAAGTGGACAACAAGTTCATTCCAAATATAACGTCATACCCCTTCATATCTAATGCAACCAAATCTACGGTTAGTTCATGATCCCCAATTTGAAGTACACACTCTCTACACACCCTGCTAGTATTCAACTGTTCTCCCGTAGGCAAGTCAACATTCAATACATGCTCTAGCTTCTCGAAACCCAATCCCAAATTAAGAGCATAAGTGGTACGTATGAATGAATGTGTAGCACAGGGATCAAATAAAATTCGGGCCCATGAATTATAAAGAAGAATGATACCTTCCACAACGGCATTAGAGGCATCTTCCTCCGGTTGGGTCAAAGCAAATACCCTACCTTGATTGGTGCGGCCGGGGGCTTGAGCTTGTAACGGTCTCCGTTGTTGTAGTGGCCTATTGGTTGCCACTTGGCTTGTTGCTTGGTTGGTCCTTGGTGGAAGCGATGGATAGTTATTTCTGAAGTGTCCTACCCCTCCACATGCGAAACATTGACGAGTGTCAGTGTTTGTTCTAGTCTGAATGGCCCCCTCTCCTCGAACTGCTTGAGGTCTCGGTCCCACTGCTTGAACGGGGCGACGATAAGGTGCCTCCCTTTGCACTCCACTACTACTAGTACTGGTCCAAATCGGGCCTCCTCTCGTGAAGCCTTGTCGCCGCTGGCTATCCTCTATGTCTCTTTCCACTATAACAGCTCGGTCGACAAGATCCCCATAATCCCAAATCTTGAGAGCCACCAACTTCTCTCTGATGACCGGCCTCAATCCCTGTTCAAAGTGCTTGGCCCTACCGGCCTCAGTAGCTATAAACTCCATAGCATATCGGGATAGCTCATCAAACCTCTTCTCGTACTCGGCCACGGTCATATTGCCCTGTCGTAGAGCCAGAAAGTCAGTCTTCATCCGGTCTAGGACTGATTCCGAAAAGTACTTGTCTTGGAAGATTTTGTCGAACTCTTCCCAAATGAGTACATTGGGGTTCCTCCTTCGTTTCACGGAGTCCCACCAATGGTCGGCCTCCCCCTCGAGAAAATAGATGGCCAAACCAACCCGCAAGTCCTCGATAACTCCCATGCTGTCACAGATCTTCTTCACTCGGCAGATCCATTTATCCGCATCCAAGGGGTTAGAGCTTCCTTGGAAAGTAGGTGGGTGTTGGCGTAGAAATTCCCAAAGGACTACCATCTTTCTATTCTCGTTCCTGTTGCCCGGTACTTGGGCTAGTGGATGAGCCCCACCATTGTGGTAGTGGTTGTTGTTCTTTGCATTCAGGCTTTGCACCAGAGTGGTGAGCTCCCTCAGACATTGGTATATGCCATTCATGGCATCAAGAGGTGGTGGCAGAGGAGGGGGAGCTTGGTCACCACATCCTCGTCCACGCCCATGTCCACGTCCTCTTCCCCCGTCCATCCTGCACATCAATTTACAATTAAGTTCATTGATGTACAAGACATCCTAAATATTACTTTAATCTAAAACCTATGATTCCTATAAAGCCAGACCGAACAATTTCTTTCTACCTAGTCCTATTTCTCTAGTGTGAATCCATAACCTACACCTCCCATGTAAGACCTAAAACCTAGGCTCTGATACCAACTTTGTAACGCCCCAAGAACCACCCTGGACGACATGACATTCTAAAACCATTTACTTAATGAGAGCACTAAAATAATACATCAATAAAGAAATTCTATTCATTATATATATATAAATGTCTACTACATTGTCCCCAAAAGAATAGGCACATCTAAGCCCTTACATTCCAACCAAAATCAACTAATGTAACACAACAAAATATAACAAAAATAAACTAGGCTTTACATCATTTTCAAAAGAATATCCTAGTCTAGTGCACAAGAATGTGGTGCTCAAAGCGTCCACCCCGGGATCCACACTCCCGTCTAGCGGAGTCTCACAGTATACCAGCTCTTCTACTCCCAACTCCTCCTCTAGCACAAAATCTGAAAATATGTAATTGTAGGGGATGAGCATGAAGCTCTGTAACAAAATCTTGTCAAACTCCAACAAGATTTAGAAATATGTAAAACAGGCCGGTCTCCTTTAATAAAATAACATATATAGCTTTTGAAATAAAATAAAGACATTTAAATAGATCTCAAGTTTACACCACAACAATAATGTAAATGGAAACGGTAAAAGCATTTCTCAAAAGAACTCATTCCCAAATAGTTCGGAAAAGTGTCTATCGTTGCATTGTCCCATACCAATGCACTGGCCCCGACTTAATCCAATCTATGTTCTCATCTAGATATATAGATATATATTAGTTCATCCCATATCATGTACGTTGATTGTTTCTCAAGAATCTATCCAACGACTATACCTAGTTCACCAATCATAATCAAATCACAATCACTTTAGGAAAGGGCGTCTACCATACCAATGGTAGTGATGAGTCTCTTCTCAGGAAAGGTATACCAACCCTAGTTCGAACTCCAGTGAACGATAGTGGTTGCCTTACCAAATGACAACCCATTACAAGTGTTAGGTAATCATCTCACCCCCCACTGGGATAGAATAACCTCTAACACTCTACGACATTTTTCGATGATAATTCAAGTCCCTCACAATAACCATACAATAAGGAAACCAACATATTCTCAATTAATTACAAATTCCAAAGTATTGACAAAATTCCCAAATTCATCATGGGACAATTTCAATAACCAAGTACAAAAAATGCAAGAGATCACAACAAAATCATTTTATTAATCAACACATGTTCTATAGTTTCAATTTCAATAATAAAAGAAGAACTTAAGAAGAAACTTCATCCTTCTCCTTAATCTAGGGTTTTTCAAACAAAGTAGAAATTTTATGGGTATTCAACCCTACCATTGTTAAAATCATGTAATCTTTGCCCAAAAGATTAAGAGGTGATGATTTCATATCATATATATAGCCTTTAGAGCAAAACACATCTATATGCATAACCCTAATCTCAATGAAAGAGAAAGAGAAGAAATCCCCTACCTTGACTCTTGAAATCTAGGTTTTGATCTTGGATAACCCTTTTAAACTCTTGTTTTTCTCTTCCTTTCTTCCTCTCTTCTCTTCCTTTCTTTCTCTCTTAGGGTTTCTAGGGTTGGAGGGGCCAAAATAGAGCCAAAGGAGGTGACACAATGTATTTATAGGACAAAAATCGGACCAAGATCACAACATTAAGCATTCAGAATTCTTTCGGCTATACCGGTACGCTGTACCGGCACGTCAAACTCTCTAGACCAGTTTGCTCTGGTATGCAGTACCGGTATGATACAGTACCGGTACGCAGTACCGATACGATTCAGTACCGGTACACAGTACCGATACGGTTTTGCCCAGTTTTTGCCTTTTTCTCTATTTTTCATTTCCAATTCCTCATAACCCTTCCAAATCCATCCCAAACCTCTCCAACACATATTTCTTCCCCAAACCTATTTATTACATGTTCTAGGACCTAAAATTTCATATTTTTACTTATTAAAACTAAATTTCAACTATTATTTCCACTAACCTTCTAAATCATTGGAGGAAAGGAAGACATAGTCTAATAACTTGACAAAAGAATAAAAAATTTTCAGATTTTTTGAAAGATTACCAGTACACGTACTGGTACTGATTGCTTACTAGACAATAGCGTACCAGTACGCATACCGGTACTCTCTACTTACTAGACAACACCGTACCGATACACATATCGGTACTATTTGTCCAGTTTTGTCCGTTTTGCCTGTTTTTTATCTTCAATTCATTCCAAACCTTTCTAAAACTAACCCAAGTTTGTACAATACATATTTCTACTCTAACCATAGTTGATAAAAGTTCTATCATAATTATTTGCGTACAATTACAATCCCAAAACATAGCTTAACAAATGTTTTACAAGAATTCAAGGTTAAAGGCCACAAGTCGGCCTCTCTTCATTCTTAAGGCTCCAAATGATGGTCGTCCACCGGTGTGTTTGCCACACCTGAAATGTTTTCCCGTATAGGGTGAGCTACGCTCAATAGAGTATCCCCTACAGAGGCTACTCCTCCTTAGATGCATATGCAATGTTCACATTCGGCACATAACCATTCACAAAAATTCCAATCAAGAATATAAACTCTATGATGAAATTTATTACGACATGTCATGGAATGAGTTGAGACTCACTCATACAACCCAACCTGAGCCCTTCACGGCTCCTCAACACATGCAAGTGTCAATGTGTATGAATCTATCATCTATGCTACGCATCAAATGACGTTTACAAATCTAGGGTCTTTGTTGGGGTAGATGTTCATGGATTTACACCAAGGGTCACCAACCCACATAGAATTTACGGACTCCCACCGAAGGTTTCGCGTAAACCCATACAGTTTAAGGACCAAACCAAGGGAGTGCGTACCCTAACTATAGGGCCTGGCACCCAAGGGATCTTCTAGCCCCTTCTTGCTACCCCGACCCAATTTATCATACAACCATGCAGCTCAGCTAGGCCTTCGACCCAACTATTCCAAGCCATCCGTCAATCTCCAAGTGTGGTGTTGTCGGCAAGCATACACACACCCATATGATGCGATGTCCCCTTGCACATGCAATGTGATGTACCATTGCAATAACAATGACATGTCCCATATGTGATGAATGTCGCATGAAGTAACTTAAAACATACCAATCAAATTCCATGTCAAATTATATCATAAGCATATAATTTTCACAAGTTATCACACAACTCAAGCATGTTATTCCAATTTACTCAAAACAACAAGCTTCACACATTCAAAGTATTTAATCAACACTTATACAAGGCACAACTCATGAAACACATAACATGCCTCAAATTTCACATTTCCAAGAAATTACGTATGTAACTTCTACACATCAAATTTAAGCTAGAATTTAGCTTAAGTCATTTCTATCCAAATCTTCTCATTTTCATGACCGTAGATACGTTTTTAGGTCAATTTCTAAATCTAATCCTTTGTCTAACAACACCAAAGGGTAAGAATAAAACAAAAATAGAAGAACTCTACCTCTATTCAAGTGTAGAGAACTCCAAAAACACCAACCAAACTTCAAGGTCTTGACTTCCCAAAAATCTCCTCCTTGGATCTTCGGTGAAATCCCTCATTCTTGGTGTGGTTGTGTAGGCCTCATCGAGGTGATCGACTTTAACTCTTAGCTCGACGAATTTCGATCGATCGAACTCCGTGAATCGAAGGAAGAAAAGTTGGATCTTCTCTTTTCTTCTCCCTCTTTCTCTCACACGTTTAAGGGCTGAATTGCAGAGATATTTTTGCTGAAATATTTAATTTTTAACCATATTTATAATTTTAAAGACTTGGCTCATATTGAGCCACATGCCCCTCACTTATCCGGGACCGTTTTCACCTCAAAATAATTAATTTCATACCAATTTAAGTTCAAATTAATTTTATTTGAACTTCAATTCATTTATAAGAAAATTTTATAATTTTCATTTTTGGGAACCTTTGTGAGGTCATTCGACACCCAGTTGTCTCGTAAAAAGTAAAAAATCCGACTATCTCAGAATTCAATGAAAATTGATAGGGCAACTAGATTTCACGAGACGAATCCAACGACAAAGTCTATTGTATTATATGAGCTTTAGAAAACACATATTTTGAATCCACAAGATAGTGGCAAATTACCATTTTACCCTTTTTTAGGAAAAATTTATATCTACCTGGGCTTTACATTCTTCCCACTTAAAAGAATTTTGTCCTCAAAATTCACACACACATACACAAACCATCTCATGCATATGCAATAGTCATTTAATACTAAATGATTATAAGAATGTACCTCCATCCTCGAACAAGAAAGGATAATTGGTATGTGTAGTGTCTTCTCGCTCCCATGTTGCCTCCTCCACTCCTCGGTGCTGTAAGAACATCTTCACTAGCCTCACAGTCTTGCCTCGTAAAACCTAATCCTGACTATCCATGATACGCACTGGTCCCTCCTCGAAGGTACCATCCACATCAACAATAATCTCGCCCCAATCCACCACTAAAGTCAGATCTAGGGTGTATTTCTGGAGCATGGAGACATGGAACACCGCGTGAACACCCGATAGATTTGGCGATAACGCTAACCCGTATGTAACTCTACCCATCCTCTCGAGTATATCGAAGGGCCCGATGTACCTCAACGATAGCTTTCCTCGCTTGCTGAACCTGACCACTCCTCTTTTAGGCATCACCTTCAAGAAGACATGATCTCCTACCTCAAAGTCTAGAGGTCGCTGCCATTTGTCGGCGTAGCTCTTCTGTCGACTCTGAGCCATAAGAAGACGCTTCCGCATCAAGTCCACCTTCTCCTAGGTGTCTCTAACCAATTCCAGACTCGTAGAAGATCTCTCCTCTACCTCCATCCAACAAATCGGAGAACCACAAGGTCTCCCATATAATGCCTCATAGGGTGCCGTCTGTATGCTTGCCTGATAAATGTTGTTGTAGGCGAACTCCACTAAGGGTAAGTACTCTTCCCAGCTACCCTTGAGATCTAGGACGCACGCTTGTAGCATGTCTTCTAGAGTCTAGATGGTCCTCTCCCATTGACCGTTCGTTTGGGGATGAAAAGCAGTGTTCATCATCAACTGTGTCCCCATTGCTCGCTGAAAACTCTCCCAAAAAAAAGTCGTAAACCTGAAATCCCGATTCGATACTATAGATATGAGCACTCCATGCAACCAAATGATCTTCTGTATATACAACCTGTAGAATTCCTCCAATATGAAGGTGATCTGCACTACCAAAAAATATGCCGACTTTGTAAGCCAGTCCACTATCACCCATACTACGTCATGCCCTCGCGATGTTCATGGTAAGTGGGTCACAAAATCCATCATGACATGCTCCCACTTCCACTCAGCTACCTCCAAAGGCTGGAGTAACCCTGCTTGTCTCTGGTGCTCATTCTTTACCTGCTGACACGTGAGACATCAGCTAACAAAATTTTCAACGTGTTTCTTCATTCCACTCTAGTAATACTGGTGACGAAGATCATGTTACAACTTTGTGCCACCTAGATATACAACAAAACGAGAGCAATGGAACTCCCTAAGGATCTATTCTCTCAGCTCTGCACACTAGGGAACCACAATCCTTCCCCTAAATCAAAAACTACAATCCGTATGAATGGTCCAGCCCACATCACCTATACCCAACTGTACTCAGTCCCTAATGGACAAAATCTATGTATCTTGCCCCTGGGAAGGTGTTGCCGCCAAACTTCCCAAAGGACCCTGAACCTGCCCCATATAGCGTAGTCCGAACTATCCCACAGTCTCGAGCATCTGCCACTCTTGGGAAGCCATACTAGCCAATACTCCTTGTGACTTCCGGCTAAGCGCATTAGCTACCACATTTGCCTTACTGGGATGGTAATACAAAGTGAAGTCATAGTCCTTCAGATACTCCATCCACCTGTGTTGCCTCATGTTGAGGTCCCGCTATGTAAAGATATACTTCAGACTTTTGTGGTCTGAAAACACCTCGAACTGCTCACTGTATAAATAGTGGCACCAAGCCTTCAAGGCAAAGACTATGGCCGCCAACTCCATGTCGTGTGTGGGGTAATTATGCTTATGCTTCTTTAATTTCCTAGAACCATAGGCCACTACCCTCATGGATTGCATCAAAACGCATCCAAGTCCATCCATAGAGGCATCACAATACATTGTGTACCTCTATCCCCTTTCTGGAATTATCAGAATAGGAGCTGAAGTAAACCTCCTCTTTAACTCATGGAATGCCTTCTTGTATGAATCATTTCACTCAAACTTGACCTCTTTTGGGGTCAACTTCATCATCAGTGCAGCTAATCGAGAGGAGTCCTCAATGAACAACTGATAATATCCTATAAATCCCAATAAACTATGTATCTCGAAGACTGACTTTGGCCTCTCCCAATTCATAACTGTCTCAACCTTTTTTGGGTCCACGGATATACCCAAAGCCGAACCACATGTCCCAAAAATTTTACCTTAGTAAGCCAAAATTCACACTTATTAAATTTGGCATACAATTAATGGTCTCTCAAGGTCTAGAGAACTACCTTCAAGTGACCCTCATGCTCCTCCTCAGATCTGGAGTAGATCAAAATATCGTCAATAAAGACCATGACGAACTAATCTAGGTAGAGTTGGAACACCCTATGCATGAGATCCATGAATGCTGCCGGTAAACTTGAAATGCCCATACCGCGTCCTAAACACTGTCTTAGGGATATCAGCCTCCCTAACCCTCAACTAATGGTAACCTGTGCAAAGATCTATCTTAGAGTAGACCTGTGCTTCTCTTAGTTAATCAAAAAAATATCAATCCGTGGCAAAGGGTATCTATTCTTGATAGTAACCCTATTTAACTACCGGCTGTTTATGCATACCCGAAGGGTCTTGTCCTTCTTCTTGGCGAACAACACTGAAGCGCTCACTCTAATAAACCCCCTATTTTTCAATTCTTGTAATTAGACCTTGAGTTCTTGCAACTCAGCTGGTGCCATTTTATGTGGAGTCATAGAAATGGGTGATGTACCGGGGTGTAACTCAATGGTGAAGTCTACATCCCTATGTGGAGGTAATCCTTGTAGTTCATTTGAAAAAACATCCTCATACTCACAAACAACTAGAGGTAGACTCAACTTTTGTCTCGCCTTGTCCTCTAGGGTAAGGCTTGTAAGTAAACCCATCACTGGCTGTGCCATCGGGAGTCATACACTACTTGAGAAAAAATGTCATGTTTTTTCTCCTGAAACTTGAAACAAATACCCTCTGGTGTGTACGTAGTGATCCTCTTATGATCACAATCAAAGACGACTCGGTGTGCCGTCAACCAATCCATACCAAGGATGACATCAAACTTCAGCATGTCTATGACCCTAAGGTCCATAGTGAGTAGAATTCCCTAGATCTCTAGCTCACAACCCCAACATATATGATCAACCCTCACCCTAGCTCCTAGGGTAGAACTCCTTACAATGGCTCTTTCAAGGTTTCAACCTCTAAGCCTAAATCTTTAACACATGAAACAACAAAAAAAAGAATGAGATACACCAGAGTCAAATAGCACTCTTGCCCATAAGCGAGAGAGTAAAATGTATCTTGGATAACCAACTAATCTGCTGGCTGAGTTTGAGGTGTGATGGCATAAGCACGCCCCTGGTTCCCCGAAGTACCGACTTGCATGCCCTTCCCTCGGCCTCGACCCATGCTCTGGCCCATCTGGCTTGATTGAGGGACCCCTTCATGTGAAGTAGTAGGCCCTTGTGTAGCACTCTAGATTGGGTTTTGGCTTCCCTGGCCCATGGTTTTGGCTATCCCACCAAAGACTGGGACTGGGATGTCCCATAGCTCTGGGATCCCTACCGTTGAGGACAATCCCTTCTTATATGGCCCGGCTAGTGGCATAAATAGCAAGTATTCTCACCAGCCTGGTAGGTGGTCCTGAAGTTTCCTCTGCCTTGTGAGAATCGACCTTGGCCTTTGCCTTAATAGCCGCGACCCTGCCCTTGATGTCCCTGCGGAGCAAAAGTCATTCACTTCTTCCCCGAACTAGAAGAAGAGGATTGACCCTCCTTTTTCTTGTCTTTAATACCCGCTTCCCAGATGTTCTGTGCATCCTCCACCTCTCTCTCAATGGCCATAACTGTCTCGACCATCAAGTCAAAGTCTTGTAAAAGAAGACCCACAATTTTACCTCGGATAGAGAATTTTAGCCCATCCTCAAACTTTCGCACCTTGGCCATGATTGTGGCCACATAATCATTGGTGAAATGGGATAATTCTATGAACTTAGCCACGTATTCTAGCACCATCATAGTCCCTTGTTTCAAATTTAGGGACTCCCGAGCCTTAGCTTGCTGGACAGACGGAGGAAAATTTTGCCCAGGAAGAGCTCTCAAAATTCTCCCCATGTCATTGCCTCCAAATTCCTCGAGCCCTTTACCCAATCCCACCACAATTAGGATTCTCCCTCTAGCTAAAAAGTAGCTAGCGTTATCTTAGTGGCATTGGAGGTGATCTCCATATCCTCTAAGATTTTTTCAACCTGTTGGAACCAATGGTTTGCCACCATCATATCAACCCCTCCCATGAAGGTCAGAGGTTGGTGTGCCCTGAACTTCTACAGGTTGCTTAAGGCTCCGTGGCTCACATTTGCACTTGAACTAGTAGACATTTACACCTTGAACTATCCCGTTCATCCCTTTTTCCGAACCCAAGGTTATGTTTTCTAACCCTAGTGTTCCTTTTTTCATATACATATCATCATGCATATAATTCACATAACACATAATCATGTAGCATATTAGAGTATATAACATGAAATGCACAATGAATGCAATGGTCTAATAAATCCAATGCCCATCAAGCCCAGGTAATTCGTATACCTATGCTCTGATACCAAGATGTGACCCCCCCAAATCTGGGGTCATTTATTAACCGTTAAAAATCCATCAACCCACAGAAATAACCGTGAATGCCGCATAACCCGACAACACAATTGTATCCCGAGTTCAATTATCTATTGGATCCAACCAAGGTCCAATATACCATGATTTATACTCTATTATGGTCCATTTACATCATTGGAGAGAAGGAAGACATAGCCCAATAGCTTGGCAAAACAATAAAAAAAATGTAGATTTTTATAAAGAGTACCAGTACTGATTGCCTATTGGATAGTATAGCATACCGGTACTTTTTGCCTACTGGACAACATCGTACGGGTATGCGTACTGGTACAGTTTGTCCAGTTTTGTCCATTTGCCATATTTTTTATCTCCAATCCATTCCAAACCTTTCCAAAACTAACCCAAGTTTATACAATACATATTTTTACTCCAACCATAGTTGATACAAGTTCTATTACAATTATTTGCGTACAATTACATGCCCAAAACATAGGTTAACAAATGTTTCACAAGAATTTAAGGTAAAAGGCCACAAGTCCGCCTCTCTTCATTCTTGAGGCTCGAAATGATGGTCGTCCACCGGTGTGTATGCCGCACTTAAAATATTTTTCCGTATAGGGTGAGCTACGCTTAATAGAGTATTCCTTATAGAGGCTATTCCCTCCTACATGCATATGCAATGTTCACATGTGACACATAACCTATCACAACAATTCCAATCAAGAACATGCAACTCCATGATGAAATTTTTTTCGACATGCGATGGAATGAGATGAGACTCACTCAAGCAACCCAACCCAAGCCCTTTACAGCTCCTCAACACATGTAAGTGTCAATGTGTATGAATCTGTCATCTATGCTATACATCAAGTGACGTTTACAAATCTAGGGTCTTTGTTGGGGTGGATGTTCATGGACTTACACCAAGGGTCCCCAACCCACACGGAATTTAGGGACTCCCACTAAGGGTTCTGCGTTAGCCCACACACTTTATGGAACGAACCAAGGGAGTTCATACCCCAACTATCGGGCCTTGCACCCAAGGAATCTTCAAGCCCCTTCTTGCTACCCCAACACAATTTATTATGCGACAATGCGCCTTGGCTAAGCCTTCGACCCAACTATTCCAGGCCATCTGTCAATCACCAAGTGTGGTGTTGACGATAACCATACACACACACACTCCCATATGATGTGATTTTCCTATGTAAATGCAATGTGATGTACCATTGCAATAATAATATTGTGTCCCACATATGATGAATGTCATATGGACTAATTTAACACATACCAATCCAATTCCATGTCAAATTATATCATAAGCATTTAATTTTTCCAAGTTATCACATAACTCAAGCATGTTATTCCAATTTACTCAAAACAACAAGCTTCAAACATTCAAAGAATTTTATCAACACTTATACAAGGCACAACTCATGAAACACATAACATGCCTCAAATTTCATTTTTTCAAGAATTATGAATGTACCTTCTACTCATCAAATTCAAGCTAGAATTTAGCTTAAGTAATTCCTATCCAAATTCTATCATTTCCATGACCATAGATACATTGTAGGTCAATTTCTCTATCTAACCCTTTGTCTATCAACACCAATGGGTAGGAATAAAACCAAAGTAGGAAGAACCCTACCTCAATTGAAGTGTAGAGAACTCAAAAAACACCAACCAAACTTCAAGGTCTTGACTTGCCAAAAATCTCCTCCTTTGGATCTTCGGTGAAATTCCTCATTCTTGGTGTGGTTGCGTTGCCTTGTTGAGGTGATCGACTTTAACTCTTGGCTCGACGAATTTCGATCGACCGAACTCTGTGAATCAAAAGAAGAAAATTTGAATCTTCACTCTTCTTCTCCCTCTTTATTTTACAAATTTAAGGGCTGAATTACAGAGATATTTCTTCTGAGATATCTTATTTTTAACCCTATTTATAATTTTAAATACTTGGCTCATATCGAGCCACACGCCCCTCACTTATCCAGGTTCGTTTTCGTCCCGAAATGATTATTTTCATCCCGCTTTAAGTTTAAATTAATTTTATTTGAAATTTAATTCAATTATAAAAAAAAATTATAATTTTTATTTTTTGGGGACCTTTGTGAGGTCATTCGACACCCATTTGTCTCGTAAAATGTAAAAAATTCAACTATCTTAGAATTTGGCGAAAGTTGACGGGGCAACTAGATTTCACGAGACGAATCAATAGGAGAAGTCCATTGTGTCATATGAGCTCTAAAGAACATGTATTTTAAATCCGTATTATAGTGACAAATTACCAGTTTACCCTTTTTTAGAAAAATTTCAAATTTACTTGGGTTTTACAGTTTATACCCTTCAGTGAAGGGTATACATATGTATTGCAATGGTCAGATTATGAAATTTTTGATATTTATTCATATATTTATAAATATATGTACTATATGCTTCATGCATGATACAACAATGTACGTAATTTCGGTGTTGTGCCTGGAATTATGCCATCACTGCATATTCAACCTGCCTGTTAAATAACCACGGTGTTCCTACCGATATGGCTTGTCCTCTATCAAAACGCTAAGAATGTTTTATTGATGCATGGTATAAAACCTAAATGATCCCCATAAATGACTTATCCTTCTGTGCTATTAGGGTTGTTTAACTACTATATATAACTATATCATCAGTCGAGCAACCACGGTGTTCCTACCGGTATGGCTTGTCCTCCATCAAAATGCTGAGGATGTTTAACTAACTGGTATATATATATATATATATATATATATATATATATATTACAGATGACCTATTGAGTAATTCAAGTATTCCTCATGAATGACTTGTTCTTCTGCTTCACTTGGATTAGTCAATTGGCGCATCTATAACTTACTAACTTAAGAAGTTATTGTGTTATGACTTAATACCACCAGCTAGCCTAAGAAGTTGTTGGGTTATGGTTTATTATGTACACACTTACAATCACGAAACCAATTGAATAATTCAAGTAATCCTCATGAATGGCTGGTCCTTCTGGTATGCTTGGACTAATCAATTGTCATGAATACCACCAGCTAACCTAAGATATTGATGTGTGATGATTTATATACATCAGGCCTACCTGTAGACTTACCAGTAAAATGGGAGTTAATTGCTGTAAGGTAGAATTTCCAGTATTTAGCCAATATAAAGCATATGAGATCCTTAAACTGAAAGGTATCTTTTGTATTCTCGCCATTAACAGGTATATCTCGTTTACTTTATTTAATTAGACTAGTTATCAATCTAAGCTTGCATAACAGGCTATCAAACATTACACTGCTTTAAACAATAACTTTACTGTTTGCTGTATTTATTTTACATTCTAAATTACTGAAAACTCTTCGTGGGATTGATACTTTGACTTAAACCGAGAAGACTACAATTTGACCACTTATACCTGGGTGTATAATTAATATAATTTAGATAACTAAAAAAGTGCGAATCAGAGCATGTGATCAGAAGATGGCAAATTGAAAAATTACATGCACAATTAGTATGGGAGTGAAGTTTTTTAGAAAGCAAACTAATCATGTTCTTGGCATAATCTCATGAAAGTATATTGATGCAATTTAAAGAAATACTATTTACATACCTCAACTTTTGATTGACAACACACCATGCATTAGACTTGAGATCAATTAGGGATTTTTCTAGGTTGTAATGTGGCCAAAGGTTTGTGGCTAACGAAATGACGTCAATGAAATTCAAAAGTTATCCCTTTTTATGCAGTGTAACACATCTCTTTCTAGATTTTTGCCATTTTGCCTAGAAATGGTATTTTTTTCTTTTGTTTTTCTCTTTTTTCACTTTCTTGACAATTTTGTTTATCTAGTCCTTTTTCACTTTCAATTGTTTTCCCTGACTTTCTTTCATTCACTAGTATCCATTGTTGCCTTTTTCCCTTTCTCTTGCTTTTCTGTAGCATACTGATAGATAAGAGGGTGTTAGAAAATTAGATAGCAATGTTTGTCAAGTATATTTTTCGGTGACTTGGTTATCATATGGGTTTCTTTAAAAAGAAATCATTCATTGAAAGCTCAAGCATGGCTAACTAGGGATATAATTTTGTAAAAGAAATAGCTAAGGCTCAAAATTAAATCAAAGATGGCCTAAATTCATTTCTCTAGTATATGCACATGTATGTGTCGTATGAACAGATTCCTTGTGTGACATGTCAATAGATTGTTTTAGTTGCATCAATAAAAGAAATTTTAATGAGATTATTCAAGGATAGATAGTGAAAAACCTTGCTTGAGTAAATGTTGATATCCTCTCACAAGTATCACAGGACTCGAAACTTACCATGGTATCTTTTGTTATCTCCACTGGGTATGTCGGGTTTTCCAAGGAATGTTGGTTATATAATGATTCCATTTTCGAGTTCGATCATCTTGTACCTTAAGAATAACAAATACCAATGTACATTTGATATTTTAAGCATAGAGAAAATACCATTTTTCAAGGATCTATGGTTTTAAGTCAAGATTGCTAAGTTATGTGTCGTACCGATCATGTGATTAGTCACTTTAACAAATAGTCTCAAAATCCCCATCTGTTCCATCATTGGTTAACAAAAAAAATATTATGCTAAATCTAAACATGCATTTACAAAGATAAAAGTGAAAACCGAACCATTCAATTCTCAAAATATGGTCTTTTAATACAAACACCAACGATTCAAATCATCCAAAAAAGTGACAAAACATAAAGAATACAAATATCCACAATAAACTACCAAAGAAGAAACTTATCCACCAAAGAAGAAAAAAACCCTCAAAACCACAATCAAGTACCAAAATAGCTCCTCCTCACTCTCCTCTAGCTCCACCAACTCCACCCCTCAGGTAGCTGAGAATCTCCTCCTACTGTCAGAGAATCTCTTCTTGCTTGCCCTCGATGCTAAACGTAATCTCTCTAAGTGAGTGCTGAGTGCTAGGGCTGGTGCTGGGTCCTAGCTCCTCTTGAGTCTGTTCCTGCTCTCTCTCTGCATCCACCTCTTTCTCCTCCTTCTCATCAAGTACATCTTGCAGCTCGTCCATTCCTCGGGTAGGGGGCATCTCTTGTCTAGCCATCGAGCCTTCACTGTGGCCTTGGCTTTTCCAGAAGGAAGCCTTGTTCACTGGGCCCATTGGCTTCTATATGGTTATCTTAGGCCTTACCTTAATCTTGTGGTCCCTGGACCTCTCTGTGTTCAAGGTGCCAAAGGGTAGCACATTCCTCTTTACATTGCATCCCTTCTTCATTTCATTCAAGATTAATGAGGGGAGGTCTATGATGTGGCCTTTTTCAAGTGCGTATAATAGATGGGCCATTTCGGGAGGATTTCATTTTTCGTCCGATTGGGGTGAAGTTTGACACCACAATCAAATTTAACATTTGGTATTTATCATTCAGTTCTCCTTGTCTAAAAAATCTCTTTCCAATCCAAGAAAAGTCAGACACCCCTGTCAACTGTCCAACTATATTCATAGCCATATTCCTCCTTGGGGGGTAGGTCAGGTTTTGTACCTGAGGCACTTCTTACCTTAACTCCCTAATGTAGTCTTCATCTATATATATGTGAGCCCCTCTCATATAGCTTTTAAGTTCCCCATTGACTATTTCGGCGTTGGAGTAAAACTTCCGCACCAAGTCAACCACGACTTCTTCATTGTTTCACAAATACAATGTCCACCCCCTTCTCTCCATATCCGCAAAAAATACCCAACTCCACAAAATCACCCAATATCACGTCTCGCTCACAAACTACAACGTGTTCTTGATAGAAGTTTTCATACTTGTCCGCTTTAAGGGCCATGGGGAAACGAGTCTTTTCATATCTATGGACAATAGGTTGCTTCCCTTGTCTTTGTTCAATCACCTCCTCCATAAAATTGGGCTCTTGATTGACTAGGTTGCGCCTAATAGGGAGCTTGACCCTTGGAGACATGGTTTTTGGGTTTGGGATTGTTAGGTCTTTGAAAGGTTTGATTTTTTCTTTTGTGAGAATGAGGTTTTTGATGTGGGAATGGCTTTGGGATGATTGATTTTAGGTAGAAATGGAGAATAAGTGGTGTTTTTAGGGCTGTGTAATGAAGAATTGCCCTAGGGGTTGGAGGTTTTTAAAGGGTTTTAGTGTTTTTGAAATGGGGAAGACGAACCAGGCTTTTATAATCTAAGAGTTTACATTTGAATGTCACTGACATTTGAACGTATGTAGGCGAATTTTAAACAGATCATTCGAATGTGGATGTCGTTTGAACGTGGTGAGCTCCCAATACTTTTTGAGTTTTGTCAGAGACCAAAGTACTGTAAGTTCATGACGTTCCAACATTCTATTGGCGTTCGAACATGGTACTTTCGTTAGAACTTTCTATTGACATTCGAACGAGTTGAGCTCCCAGTACTTTTTGTTTCCATCAGAGGCTGAATACTGCAAGTAGGTGACATTCGAATGTTAGATCAAAAATCATAATATTTATCTGCACATTAATATACACAATAAGAGAAGTTATATATACAAGTTTGGACCAAAATTTCATGGCGTCTTAGGATAAGTCCCTATCCATGCTCTAGGTTGGTATTCTAAGACTTTTCTTACTCGGATCATGCTTTCATTTTCGTCAAAAGAGTTTGTTCAAAAAGTTTTTTACACTTTTTATAAAAATTCGGACCCTTGGCTTTCATCCCAACACACAATTTTTCTTAGTTTTGTTAGAAAATAGTCTAATCCGAGTCATCCTCCATCTCCATGTCATTTGAACCATCAGTGACTCTTCTAATTTTCTGTCGCACAAAACGGTTAAGTAGAGGGCCAGAATATCATGGCGTCTTAGGGTAATCCTTACTCAGCTCATTCACTATCCACTCTAATTGATCGAGTGCGCGACCAAAAATTAGTTTAGAACACTGATTATATCTTTTCTCGTTAAAGACTCTGCCAAACTATTTATAGACACCAAGTCTTTTGGCACGACAACATTTAACAAAAGTGCTTCTGCCATAAAGGGGTTTTGTTTGTTCTTCTCGGATCTCATTCTTTCTTATCAATCTTACTTTTCTCATGATCACAACATGCACATCAGATGGAAAAGTGCGTAAAACTTCCAGACTAAACCAAAAAAGTTTAACATCCATACTTTCTAAGCTTTAAGACTTACTATGTGGTTCTTTAACGTATGTCAGTTACAAAGATAATTTAAACTGACTCACCGACATAATCATCAATTTATACAAAATACGGGGCAAGGTACACACTATGATAAAAAATAGCAACAATAACAACAAAAACAAAAAAAATTACGGGCACAAAATACACAAAATATGAATTGTAGTTTTCACCCACAACCTAAACTCAACATTGTCCCCAATGTTTCAAATTTACCAGTGTATGAATCTTGGAGATAAGGTTGAAAGGTAGAGATCTGATCATTTGCCGAAACCTACAAACAACAATTTAATCATTTTTAGGGAGATTTGGGTTTTCACTAGGATGAAAACCCTTTAGCATGAATGCAAACATAAGTAAGACACCAATGTACAAATAAAGTAAGCAAGTGCAGATTATGAGACAAATGACTAGGTCTTCGGGGTATAAAGTCATAGGATTATTGGGGTTGGGTCATTTTTACAGAAAATAGAGAACAATAAAGAGAAAGAGAAAGAAGAAGAAGAAGAAAAAGGAAAGAAAAGTAGAGGGGGCCAACAATTGTGAATGGAAAAAAGAAAAAATGAGGGCCTTATAAAGGCGAATTCTCGGGTTGGGTTGGCTCAAATTTTGCTTGTCCTGATCCGTTTGAGTGTCAGTAGGTGCAAATTTTGGAGGAATATTTTGGATCTATTAAAAGAATGGTTTTCACATTTTTAATAAAATCCTCCAAAAATGGTTTCGACTGCTGACCTTTAACAGTAAAGATATTATTGGTCGATGAGTTTTCCACTTTTACTGCTCCATGTCCAAACACTTTTTTGACAATGTAAGGCCCAGTTCATCTTGACTTCAACTTACCAGGAAAGTGGCGAACTCTTGAATTAAACAACATGACTTTTTGAGAAGGTTCAAAAGACTTTCACACAATGTTTTTGTCATGAAATTTTTTTATTCTGGTTTTAGCAATCTTAGGATTCTCATATGCTTTATTTCTCAATTCTTCTAATTTGTATATCTGAAGTTTCCTTGCTAGTCCAGCCTTGTCTAGGTCAATGTTCATTGCTTTAATGGCCTAGTATGCCTTATATTCCAATTCCATTGGTAGGTGACACGACTTGCCATAGACTAATAGATAGGGAGACATACCCAAAATTATTTTGAAAGCAGTGTGATAAGCCCAGAGTGCATCGGTTTGTTTTAACAACCAATCTTTATGGTCTGGGTTTACCATTTTTTCTAAAATTAGTTTGATCTCTCGATTTTCTAATTCTGCCTGTCCACTAGTTTGTGGGTGATAAGGGGTGGCAATTTTATGAAAATCAAATACTTTTTCATCAAATTCTAGACAGGATGATTGCTAAAATGAGCACCCCTTTCACTTATGATTGATTTTGAAATTCAAAACTGGGATAAATTTTTTTAAAAAAAAATTTGATCGCTGTTTGGTGATCATTATTCTAACATGGAGTTGCTTCAACCCATTTGGATACATAGTCTATGGCCACAAAAATGTATAGATAGCCAAAGAAAGGGGAATGTGATTAGCACAAAACATTGCACATTTTATGTACCAATACCTCCCTTGTTTTATTTACTTTTGAGGTTTAAATGAATAGAATGACCCAATTTGAGCTATTAATGAAGTTTGGGCTTGATTGCAGATAAAAGGGCTTAAATGATGCTTGTTGAGCCCTCTCATGGTGCTTAAGATGAATAGGAGATGAGGAGGAGGTTTGACGATAGCTCAGGAGGTGAAGGAATCAACAAATCAGGTAAACCAGGAAAAACATACCGATAGACACTATTCTTGGTGAAAATCTTTGTAGCATATTCCTTAGTCTCTGCACATCACCCTCTAATGTGTATAAATGGCTTATGTGTGAAGGGAGTGTCACTCTCCCTCGAATGATGTGGGAAATGGGGAAACAGAATGGTGAAAATGAAATGGAAAAGAAATGAATGGTGAATGAACAAAAGTGCTTCCAAAGCGTAATGAGTCTTTTGAATGTCGTATTTTACTTAGAAAAGTATTCCAAGGTCGTCTCCTCAAGGAAGGGAAGTTCAAGTGTGTGAAGGTGTTTTTTGTCAAAATGAAAAAGTGTTAAATCTTTTGTTTGTGTTTTGGTGAGTGAAGTTTTTCAATGAAAATACAATAAAAATAAGTATTGGCTAATCCAAAAGGTTCACTCCAATGAGAATGCCCAATCAACTTGAAACCTTCCTCCGAGAGTTTATATATGAATGATTAATTCGTGGGAAGCTAGAGGCGAGATAGTGAGGATCCAACCATAAACCGTGACCAGGCCTACGGAATATCAAAGACTCACAACCACATTCACTCTCAACCCAGTCAAATCGAACTATCGTATACCTAGAGAGGAAAGAAAATGAGTTGAAATGAAAAACCCAAGAAGCGGTCTCCCTTGAATTGGCCAACTAATAATCTAGCTACTTATACTTAATGGAAAGACATGCATAATGTAAAAAGACATAATGAAGAAATGAAGCTTAGAACATAACTTAAAGCAAGAAAACTTAAACTAAGAAGAAAAATATTCAATACCCAATTTAATAGCTTGAAATGTAAAACTTAACATAACAATAGTGAAATGAAGAACATGCAAGTAAACTTGGAATATACTTGAAATAACTAAGATTAAAGTGCAAGAAATGAAAATTACAAGATATTAAAAGCTAACTACAATTGAAATGGAGAAGAAAATGCAAAACATAAATTTCTATTACACTATTCATCTTATTCTTCCTTGGATTTTCTATGCTTAGGTAGCCACACCTTTGCAATGTTGAAGAATGCTGAGTATATGGAGTGTGAGAGCCTTCAATTTCATGCATGGGGGGTCCCTCTTGCAGTATGAAATGCCTCACATCAATAGGGACTGAAGAGATGGGTATGGCAGACTAGCACAGGCTTAGCCTGCACACCCAAGCTTCATCCTTTTCTCTCTCTCCTCCTTAAATGCCAAGCCTCCAAAGTCTTCATCAAGGGTGTAGGAGGCATGAAGATGTGTAGAAAATGTTGGCGGCAAGTGGGAGAAGTGTAGGTGGGAACCCCAAGCAAGTGGAGCATGAAAAAAAGTTGTTTTGGGCACTCATCAGAGTTTACCAGTATGCAGTACCGGTACACTAAACCTTCTGGAGTTTGGGGTATCGGTACTGCGTACTAGTACATTTTTTGGCTCTAGAGCAATTTTTGTAAAATTATCATAACTTCTGATTCAATTGTTAGATTAAGCTGAAATTTTGACACAATACGTAAGACATCTATATCTACAATTTTCATGTTTTGCACTTTTTCATATTCAAAGTGGATCATAGTGAATATGGAGGAAAATCGAGGCTCTGCAACTAGATGATGTGGGTGCTGGTGCCTTTGTTACCCAACACCAATACCTCATTGATTTCTTCACTGTTAAGCCTCCAATTCTTCATGTAATGTATCCATGCCCTCACCACACATCCATACTTAGATGCAAGGTTCTCAAATCCATCATTTAAGCTATAATTACCTATAACATCGAAAATTCAACATTATTCATAATTTCGGCTAACATTAAGCACTTAGATTCAAAAGTTGAGTTAAAATGCATGTAATGAGGCTGTTAAATATGCAATATTATGTGCTCATCACACTATCAGTAGGTTTTGGCTATTGTCCTGTACCTATCGAAGAAATACAAATAGATTTTGCCTACTGGAGTAAAACCTACCAGTAGGTTTTACTGAAACAACCCAGATTCTGCATGTCATGCTCTGTTGCCTTGGGGGTCCCACCAGACATTCTCCTTCCTGCCTCTGACACGCCAACACCATGGACATCCCCCACACTTCTCATTTGGACTTTTGGAGCCTTGCTGATCTATGAGGAGAGATAAAAGAAGAGATGTTGGGTGTGCAGACAAGGTCTCCACCTACCCTGTCCAGCCCTATGGATGGAGGTGACATCACCTAGCTAGGGCATCACTCTATGGACGTTTTTGGCTAGGAGATACACCATTATGGAATATACATTATAATATGAGAGAGAGAGTCTAGCAAGATGATAAATAGTATTAGAGAGAGAAGTTGAGATTTTTACATTTTCTTCCATGCATTGTCTTCTAATTTCTTGTAAGAATCTTCTAAGCTTTGTTTGAAGTCTTTAATGCCATTTATTTTAAGTTTAGTCTTCCATTAAATCTTTCACCTTTAATGCTTCTATGTTCTTAAATTTCTTAGTTAGAAATGGGCATTGAATGCACTTTATTTTAGTTTATGCTTTCTTGTATTTATTAAGCTAGAATCTTCATTTCCCTAGGATTTCTTTCATTTACATTATTTTCTTTCCTTCAAGCATGAGTAGCTAAAGCTTTAAGTTGGCTAATCCAAGGGAGACCTCCTTGTGAGGATTCCATTTCAACTCTTCCTCTTTCCTCCATTAGGTGTACGGTGGTTCGGTTTGACTGGGTTGAATGTGGACATGGTTGTGAGTCTTTTATATGTTGTAGAATTGTCACGGTTTATGCTTAGATCCTCACTTCCATCTTGTCCCATGCTTTCCATGAATCAATGGTTCATTTATGCACCATTTGAGGAAGGTTTTGAGTTGACCTGGCATTCCCATTAGAGTAACCCTTTTAGATTAGCCAACACTTATTTTTCATTTCATTTTCATCACAATACCATTCACAATCCAATTCCAAACAACAAAAGATTTTATACTTTATTTTTACTAAAATCGTTGTCTACACTATTCACATCCTTCCTCGTGGAAGCAAGAATACCTCCAAGTAAAACACGACACACAAAAGTCTTCTTGCGCTTGGGAAGCATTTTTGTACATGTGCACATTTCAATTTTCACCATCTCCTTGCCCTTTATTTTGACATCTTTCCAAGGGAGAGTGACACTCCCCTTTTTTCTCGTACATCATACATACATTGAGGAAAGATGTCGAGAGGATAGGAACAACAGGGAAAACAACCAAGCAGAATGGTCTTATAAATCGATGCCCTAATAGTAAAAAATTTCAATCACAAGAATGGGGTTTAAAGGCATAATGTTTCTTTTAGAAATGCTTCCCAACCTTTGGCATCTATCATAGGCCAAGCAAAATGTGTGGACATCTTTGAAAAGGGTGGACTAATAAAATTCACACTGTAAAATTTTCGCAGCGGTTTTCCTTGATGAGAAATGGCTACCACATGCTTCAGAATGACAAAATGATATTACCTTTCTGCTTTCATGAGCAGGGATGCAATACCTTATGATTTGATCCTTACAATACTTAAATATGTAGGGATTCTCCCAAAAGAAGTTACGAACCTCCCTCTGAATTTTTTTTGTCCATCATAGTAAAAGGATGGGGGGAGCGTACCAGTGATAAGGAAATTATCAATATCAGCGTACCATAGTGTCTCATCAATTATGAACAATTCTTAATCAAAAAATTTCTCATTGATTGGTAATCCATCTTCATGAAATTCATATGTTCATCTGGATAGATGATCTGCCACCATATTCTCAACACCCTTCTTGTCCTTAATGACAAGATCAAACTCTTGGAGTAAGAGTATCCTTCTTAAGCGCCTTGACTTGACATCCTTCTTTGTGAAAAAGAATTTCAGGGCTACATGGTTAGTGAATAAAGTAAAAGAAGAACCAACAAGATGGGAACATAAATTTTTCAAAGTAAAAAGTACAACAAGTAATTCTTTTTCAGTTATTGAATAATTCGTTTGAGCATCATTCAAAGTTTTGCTTGCATAGTAAATCACATGTGGTTTCTTATCCTTTCTTTGTCCCAACATAGCACCTACAACTTAATCACTTGCATCACACATTAGTTCAATGGGTAGAGTCCAATCAGGGGGTTGCATTATTGTAGCAGAAATTAACATGCCCTTAAGTTTTTCAAAAGCTTTCTGGCATGCTTCACTCCACACAAAAATTATGTCCTGACTCAGGAGATGACACATGGGTTTGGCTATGGTACTGAAATCTTTTATGAATCTCCTATAAAAGCTTGCATCTCCTAGGAATAATCGGACATCCTTTACAGTCTTAGGGGCGGACAAATTTCTAATCAGATCTATTTTTGTCTTATAAACTTTTATGCCCTCAAACGACACAATGTGACCTAAGACAATGCCTTGTGTTACCATAAAATGACATTTTTTCCAATTGAACACTAGGTTGACTTATTTACACCTTATAAACACTTGTTCTAAATTGGTCATACACAAATCAAAAGAGTCACAATAGATAGAGAATTCACCCCCGAATACTTCCAAAAAAATTTCAAACATGTCACTGAACAAGCTTAGCATGCATCTTTGGAATGTGGCAGGAGTGTTACAAAGTCTAAATGTCATCCTTTTGAATGTAAAGGTGCCAAAGGGGCATGTGAATGTGATTTTCTCCTAATCATTTAATACTATCTCAATTTGATTATGTCCAAAATACCCATCTAGGAAACAGTAAAATTCATGGCTTACAATTCTTTCTAGAACTTGATCAAGAAAGGGAAGAGGGAAATGGTCTTTCCTAGTCACCAGATTGAGTTTTTGGTAGTTAATACATATCAAACATCCTGTGACTACTCGAGTTAGTACTAGTTCATTTGCATAATTTTTTATCACTGTGACCCCAGAATTTTTGGGCACAACTTTTGTTGGACTAACCTATTCACTATCGGAGATGGGAAAGATTACCCCACCATCTAAGAGCTTGAGCACTTCCATTCTCACAACTTCCTTCATGTGAGGGTTCATTCGTCGCTATATTTGATGAAAGGGTTTTGAATCCTCTTTAAGGTATATATCATGATTGCAGATTAACAAGCTTATACCTTTCAAGTTAGCGATAGTCCACCCAATGGTGCTTTTATGACTTTTAAGAACTTTAATCAGTTTAGACTCTTACAAGTCTATGAGCATAGAGGAAATTATCACTAGGTCTAAGAATGCATATTTGAGGTTAGATGAGAGGGAATTTAGCTCAGGCTTTGGTGGTTTTTCATTTAATGGGAGTGGTTTTGTACCACTTGGTGAAAGTTCTGCAAATTTGGGTGCCCATGTCTCAACCTCATGAGTAGGATAACTTTGTGCATTTGGGTCATCATTTGTTGAATTAGATGTGCTAGATTCCAACAAGTATAATTTAGCAAAAGGTTCACAAAAAGTGTCATTCACATGTTCATGAACCAACAATTTAATGAAATTTATTTCTCCTACTTCTTTGTCTTCTCCTGGGTGTTTGGCAATGTTGAAAATATTCAGCTCAAGAGTCATATTCCCAAAAGTCAATTTCATAACTCCATTCCTGCAACTAATTAATGCATTAGAGGTTGCTATGAAGAGTCGACCAAGAATAACGAAAATTTAATTTTTTGAATGCATTGCTGGCTAAGTATCTAGAACAATGAAGTCCACAGGTAAGACAAAGTAGTCCACTTGTATAAGTACATCTTCAACAAAGCCCATAGGAATTTTTACAGATCTGTCTTTCAATTAGAGTGTGACACAAGTGGGTTTGAGTTCACCCAGACCCAACTACTGGTAGACAGTGAAAGGAAACAGATTAACATTGGCTCCAAGGTCTAACAGTGTTTGTTCTATTTTAAAGTTTCCAATGACACATGACACTGTTGGATGCCCAGGATCTTTGTATTTTGGAGGAATTTTATGTTGAAGTAAGGCACTAGCTTGTTCTATCAAGAAAGTTCTTTTTTGGACATTTTGGCTTCTCTTGATCGTGCACAAATCTTTTAGAAACTTGGCATAAGATGGAACCTGTTTGATTGCATCCCGAAGTGGGATTTTGATCTTTACTTGCTTAAAAAGTTCATAAATTTTTGGTTGGTTGTTCATCTTCGGATTGTTTTGAGTCTATGAGGGAGAGAAGCAGGAATAGGGCATGAAGGTTCTTTTTTCTTTAATGGTTCTGACTCTTTTTCGATCACAGGCTCAGGCTCAACTGATTCTGGCTCAATTAATTCAGGCTTGTTAAGAATATTAGGGTTATATGTATAAATTATTAATAGTAAGAGGGGGTATGTATAATTCTTATTATTGTAAGTTGACTATAAATACAAGTGATGTATGAGAGCTAGGTTAAGTTTTTAACCTCTCTCTGTTTTCTCTCTAATATTGTGTTAATCCTCTACAATTAACATGGTATCAGAGCATTACTATCATAAATATATATTCTGAATAAATTATTTTTTTTGTTCGATTGGCACTGTTGTGGAATGTGTGGTGGTGTTTGTTGATTGTTTGTGGTGGTGTACTGTTGCTACAGTGTCGTTGTCTGTCTTTGCATGTTGTGGTGGTGAGGTTTAGTCGCTGGTTGTCGCGTGTTGTGGTCATTGTTTGTCATCGTTGGTTGTTGTGTGTTATAGTGGTGAGGCGCAGTGAGTGCAGTCGTTGGTTGTCGTTGTTGGTGGCTACGTGTTGTGGGGGTGAGGCACATTCGCAGGTCAAAAGAGAAGCCTACAGTCATATGGGCCTCTGGAACCCTAATTTGCGACCACTTTGGGTCAACCTAGTCAAGTTTGGTCCAGATCCAACCCACTTTTGGTTCAGCCTCCTTTCAAACCGGTTCTGACAGTTTTGACTTGGGTTCAGTGATCCAGCAAGTCAAACCGGCCTGGTTCAGTGATTCAGCAGGTCAAACCGGCCCGGTTCAGTGATCTAGCAAGTTAAACTGGCCCGATTCTGTGATCCAGTACCTTCTTCTGGTCCGGTTCAGCGGTCTAGTGTACTTCTACAGTCCGGTTCAATAGTCCAGTACACTTTTACAGTCCGGTTTACTTTTTTTTTTACAGCAGTTCAGCCTAGTTCAGTTAGTTTCTCCTCCAGTTCAACCTGGTTTAGTTGGTTTCTCCTTCGTTTCAGCCCGATTCAGTTGGTTTCTCCTTCAGTTCATCAGCCTAGGCTGTCTGGTTCAGTCTTCCAACGGTCCAGCACACTTTTTTGCTATTTGCTACACTATTATGGAGCCCAAGCAAGATACTAGTTCTCTTACCTCATCTTTGCCTCCTCCTAGTCTTATCAATGGTCCATAACCTCTGTTAAACTCAATGAGACTAATTACACTTTATGGTCCCGATCTGTTCAAGTCTTTTTTCGAGGCAAAGGATTTAAGAAATATTTGATGGATCCTAAACCCAAGGGAGACACTCCTGGGTATGATCACTGGGAACAAGAAGATACTCAGATTATTGCTTTATTGTTGAATAACATTAAGCCTAGTATTAGCTCTTCTCTACTTTATCTTGATACTACCAAAGAGATATGGGATCACTCGGCCACTATGTATTTTGGTACAGGTAATTTTACCCGTATGTATGAGGTGTGCAAGGAGTACTTCCGGTTGGAGCAGGGTACTTTGAGCCCTATGGATTATTACTGTCACGCTCGGGGAGTTTGTGAGGAGATGAATACTTACCATTCATTTAATACTAATGCAGCAGTTTGACAGAAGCAACATGAGGACCTGTATGTTGTTAGGTTTCTAGTAGGGTTGAAACCTGAATATGAGCCTATTCATTCTCCGATTTTGGGTGGTTCTAGTCTTCCATCACTGTTTGAGGTTTTCTCTCGTTTACAGCAAGCTACATTGTCTACTCTTTTTGGCATTGATCACGGTGTCTCCACTGATCGTTCAGCTCTTGTGGTTCCTAGTGGCCACAATAATGATCATCGAGGTGGACATGGTGGTCGTGGTGGCTGAGGTCATACAGGAGATCGTATGGGTAGTCGTGGGGGCCGTAGTGGACCTCGTTCCTGTACTCACTTTGGTCGTGGAGGGCACACTGTTGATTTCTGTTGGGATTTGCATGAAAAATCTTCTGGTGCTGCTAATCAGGCTTCCAATCAGGATGACACCTCGGTTGTTGCTTGCATACCTCAATCAGCTCTACCAAACACTGGTTCAGTTACTATTACATTGGGTCGAGAGGAGTATGCCCAGTTCTTGTCTCTGCAACAGGCTGTTCTATCTCCCTCCACTGCTACTTTTGCCCAGTCAGGTACTACTTCCACCTGTTTATTGTCTTCCACCCACAGTCCCTAGATCATAGACTCTAGCGCTTCTGACCACATGACTGGTGCGTCTGATGTTTTTTCTACTTATCAGTTTGCTACTTCCACACGTAGTGTTACTCTTGCTAATGGTACTTGTTCTAAAGTTTCAGGTCTGGGGACTACCCACTTGAGTCCTGATATGTCTCTATCTTCCGTGTTATTTATTTTCCAGTTTCCTTTTAGTTTACTTTCCATTAGTAAGATTAGTCAGTCTCTCAATTATTTTGTAACATTTTATTCCTCTTATTGTGTCTTTCAGGATCTCAAGACGAAGAGGAAGATTGGAACGGGGCATGAAGTCGGTGGTCTATATTACTTTGATTTTGATTCACCTACTCGGGCTTTACAGGCTTTATTGTCTCCTTTTCAATGGCATTGTCATCTTCGACATCATTCTCTCCAGAATCTGAAGCTCCAAGTTTCCATTCTTAGTTGTGTGTCGTCTTTGTCTTGTGAAGCTTGTCAACTCAGTAAGCATCACCATGTGTCATTCCAGTCTAGACTCAATAATCGTGTGTCTAGTCCATTTGAGTTGGTGTATTCTAATGTATGGGGTCCAATAAAAAATATTTCACCTAATAAATATCCTTATTTTGTGTCATTTATGGATGACTATTCTCGTGTGACTTGGTTATTTTTTATGAAACCTAGGTCTGAATTATTCTGTATATTTGAGTCCTTTCGTAAAGAAATAAAAACTCAGTATGATTTTCGTATACGTATTTTACATTCTGATAATGTCCGGGAATATGAATATGACCATTTTTCAGCGTATCTTAGTAAAACTGACATTATTCATCAGACTTTCTCTGCTTACACATCTCCATAGAACGGTGTTGCTGAATGTAAGAACCATCATTTGTTGGAATTCACCTGTGTCCTGTTATTCCAGATGAATATTCTCCGATATTTTTGGAGTGATGTTGTTCTTATTGCTTGTCACCTTATTAATCGTATGTCATCCTCTATGTTAAATGGGCAAACTTCATGTTCTGTCCTTTTTCCTGGTAGGCCCTTATTTTTTCTCACTCCTAAGGTGTTTGGATGTGTCTGTTATGTTCATAATTTGGGTCCTAGGTTTGATAAACTTGACCCTTGAGTTACCAAATGTGTATTTCTTGGTTATTCCCGCACATAGAAGGGGTATTGTAGCTATAGTCCTTCTCTGCGACGATACTTTACTAGTGTCGATGTCACATTTGAGGAATCTATTTCATATTTTCTAGCACCTTCTAAGCCTTTGGATTTGGACTTTGGGCCATCTCTTGTACCACCATCTTTAGGTATTCCGCTTCCCACTATATACTCTCGTCGGCCTCGACCATTGACTGAGGAGCCCACACCGTCTTCATTGCCGCCTTTTGATCCTGGTCCATCAGATACTTTAAACTCTTTACCTATTGCTCTTCGAAAAGGTACTCGTTCGTGTGTTGCTAATCATCCCATTGTTTATTTTGCTTTATATGATGCCTTGTCTCCTATCTTCTCTTGTTTTACCTCTCAATTATCTACTATATCTGTCCCTAAGCATTTACAAGATGCATTATCTGATCCGGGTTCGAGGAAAGCTATGGAGGATGAGATGGATCCCTTACATCATAATGGGACTTGGGATCTTGTTCCTTTATCTCTTGGTAAATGAACTGTTGGTTGTCGTTAGGTGTATACTGTTAAGTTTCATTTGGATGATTTTGTGAAGCGTCTCAAAGCCTGACTTGTTGCAAAGGGCTTTACTCAGACTTATGGTGTTGATTATGAGGAGACTTTCTCTCATGTTGCCAAAATTGCCTCTGTTTGTATCTTGATTTAATTGGCTGCTAATCTTGATTGACCCTTCTTTCAGTTAGATGTTAAGAATGCCTTCCTACATGGTGACTTGGTTGAAGAGGTATACATGGAGCAGCCACCTAGGTTTACTGCTCAGGGGGAGTATGGTAGAGTGTATGTTGTTTAAAGAAATCTTTGTATGGTTTGAAGTAGTCACCGAGGGCATGGTTTTGTAAATTTTCAGATGCAATTTTAGAGTTTGGTCTTCTTTGATGTCAGACAGATCAATCTATGTTTCATAGACTGACTGTTGCTGGATATATTCTATTGGTTGTTTATGTAGATGATATTGTGATTACTGAAAATGATTCTAAGGGGATTGCCAAGTTAAAAATATTCTTGCAAGATCGATTTCATACTAAGGATTTGAAAAAACTTAGGTATTTCTTAGGTATTGAGGTGGCTCGATCTAAACAGGGTATTTGTTTATCCTAGAGAAAATATGTACTTGACATGCTAGAGGAAGCAGGTTTACTGGGTGGCAGACCTATTGATGTTCCTATGAATCCGAATCAAAAACTTTTGATGGATGATGGTGCATTATTTGAGAATCCGGGTCAGTATAACAGATTGGCTGGGAAGCTTAATTATCTCATTATTACTTAATCAAATATTTCCTATGTAGTCAGTATAGTAAATCATTTCATCTTATAATGCATTCTCACTACATTGTTAATTTCATGAAAAGCATGAGTAGCTAAACATTTTAGTTGGCCAATCCTAGTAGTCCTACACTTGGGTATGCAATTCCAACTCTCTTTCATTCCTCCTCTCAGGGTACAATGGCTCAGTTTGACTGGGTTATTGTGAGGACATGGTTGTGAGCTCTTGATAGACCATAGGCATTGTTACAGGGTATGCTTGATCCTTACCTCCATTTTAGTCCCGAGCTTCCCACGAATCAATCATACATTTAAGCACCACTAGAGGAAGGGAGCCTTTATGATTTGCTAACACTTGTTCTCATTCTATTTCATCAAACTACACTTTAAAACCAATCTTCAAATCAACAAAGGTTTTTACACTTTTTTTCCACCAAAATCATTTTCAAACGATCCACATCCTTCCCTGAGAAAACAACCTTGGAATTTCTCCAAGTAAAACATGACTCGCAATAGTATCCTTGCACTTGGGGAGCATTTTTGTACACCCACATTTTTATTTCATACATTCCATTTTTTCATCTCCTTGCCCTTTCTTTTGAAATCATCCTTAAGGGAGAGTGACGTTCCCCTTTCACACCTATGATTTACATACATTGAGGGTGATGTTATGAGGTTAGAAATAGTAATGAAATCTAGCAAGCATTTTTGGAGCCATTGTCGGGGATCGGGCCTCCCCTTGTGAAGTTCTATCTCCGTTGGTTGTCTTCTGTGTCTCTCTCCACCGGTGCATCTCTATCAACAAGATCCCCTTAGTCCCGGATCTTGAGATCCACAAGCTTCTCCCAAATAGTAGGCCTCAAGCCCTTCTCAAATCATTTAGACCTCGTGGCCTTAGCGGGATAGCTCATCCAACTTACTCTCATACTTCATCACTGTCATGCTACATTGTCATAAAGTAATAAAATCGACACTCATTTTGTCCCTAATCGATTCAGAAAAGTACTTGTCTTGGAAGATTTGATCAAACTCCTCCTATGTAAGCACATCAATGTTCCTCCTTCTCTTCATCAAGTCCCATCAATGGTCTTGCTTGCCCCTCTAATTGGTAGGTAGCCAAGCCAACCTGCAAATCCTCTGCAACTACAATGCAATCACAGATCTTCCTCTCCCGGTGAATCCACTTATCTGCATCCAAGGGGTGAGAGCTTCCTTGAATAGTAGGTGGGCGTTGTCTCAGAAATTCTTAAAGAACTGTCATCCGTCGGTTTTTGTCACTGTTGCCCGGTTCCTGAGCTAAGGGATGAACCCCCACAATTTTGATTGTTGTTTTCATTCTGGTGTTATACCAAAATGGTTAGCTCTCTTAAGCATTGATAAATTCCATTCATGGCATGAGTAGGTGGTGGGTTTGCTTGGCCACCACGTCCACGTCTACCCTCCATCTTGTATATCAATTCAAAATTTAGTTTTTTTGATATACAAGGCATCTTAACTATCACTTTAACCCTAAGCATAAGACTTGTGTAAAATTTAAATCAACAATTTCATTCACCCTAATCCTACCTCTGCACTGGTAATCCAAAACCTACAGCTTCCACGTTCGACCTAATTCCTAGGCTCTGATACCAAACCTGTAATGCCCCAAAATCCCCCTTGGACATCATTACTAGCTAAAATTATTTACATCATGAGAGCAACTAAATGAACTTTATAACTAAAAAGAATTCCATTCGTCATCCATAATATATAAAACATCATCTAAAAGAATATGTCCAACTATGGCAATTACATCCGAAAAATCAATTATCATCTTGCAGTGGAATAACAAAAATATTAGACTTCACATTGTCTCAAAATGAATTTCCTAGTTTAGAACATAAGAAAATATAGCTTTAAACGTCCACCTCGGAATTCACGTTCCCATCTATTGGAGTATTCCCAATGTATTAGTTGATCAACTCCGAGCTCCTCTTCTAGACCATAATATAAAAAAGATATTGTTTGTAGGGGTGAGCACTAAGCTCTATAGGAAAATCCTCCCTAACTCGAACAAGATTTTTAAAGCATATAAAATAGTCGGTCTCATTTTGCAAATATAATATATAGCTTTTGAAGGAAAAATAGGGATATTTCAGTGGATCTCAAGTGTACAAAATAGCAATAATTAAATAAAAAAGTAAAACTAATTCCTAAAAATAACAATTCCAACAAGTTACCATTTTCACAATAAACTTTTGTCCACAATAAACCATAATCAATCGTTTGCACAATAAACCATAGCCGACAATGCATCTCAACCGACAACATGTATCTCAGTTATGATGTATAACATCGCATGAATAAATACATCGAGAATATCCTGGCCCAGACACACATACCAAATCCTAGCAAGCATATACAACTTTAGGAAATGTGTATACCGATGCATTGGTAGTGACGAATCCTGGCCAAGAATAGTATATTAACCCTCTTCCTTGGCACCACATGAGCGAATAGTGGTTTGGTTCTCACAAGGCACCAACTTCACTATGAATGGTTGGAAAAATTCAAACCTGACAACAACCAACCACTATCGGCCTTTGACCAACAAGCCTTTATGGAGGCTATTGCAACTACGTCGACTACCTTTGCAGAGGCTAGCACTAATGTGGGTCAAGGAATCTCAAGTAACCTCCAAAAGTTCAAGGCACACAAGCCATATACTTTTATGTGAAGGGTGGATTCGATGGTGGTTGAGCATTGGTTCTAGAAAGTTGACAAGATCCTAGAGGTTATGGAGATCACTTCCGATGCCACTAAGATAAGGCTAGCTATATTCCAGCTAGAAAGAAAAGCCCATACATAGTGGGATTAGGCAAAGGCCTCAAAGAACTTAGAGGCAATGACTTGGGGTGAGTTTCGGGAGCTCTTCATGGGCAAGTACTTTCCATCAGCAGTTCGTCATACGAAAGCTTAGGAATTATTGGATTTGAAGCAAGGGACTATGATGGTGATGGAATACGTGGCTAAGTTCATTGAGTTAGCTCGTTTCACCGATGATTACGTGACCACAGACATGGCCAAAGTAAGGAGGTTTGTGGATGGGTTAAAGTTATCCATCCGGGGGAAGATTGTAGACCACTGCCTATTGGAATTAGACTTGATGGTTAAGACGACTATGACCATTGAGAGAAAGGTTGATGATGCAAGAAGCACCCTAGGGGCGGGTGTTAAAGATAAGAAAAATGAGGGTCAATCCTCTTCTTCTAGTTTCGGGAAGAAGCAAAAGACTTTTACCCCATAAGGATTTTAAGGTCAGGGTCGCGACTATCAAGGCCAAAGCCAAGATCAATTCTATCAAGGAGGAAGACACTTCAAGGCTCCCTCTCAAGTAGGCTAGAGGACTTGTTTCATATGCCACCAGCTAGGTCGCTTGAAGCAGAATTGTCCACAGAGGTAGGTATCCCAGAGCTATAAGGCATCTCAGTCTCAATCATCGGTAGGGCATACATATACGTATTTCATTCCTCTCTACCCATCATGGGCTAGGGAAGCCAATATCAGTTCTAGGATGCTACACATGCCCCTACAACTTCAAGAGCAAGGACTCTATAATTAGGTAAGATGGTCCAAGGCCGAGGATAGGGCTCACAGGCCGGGACTTCGGGGACCTGGGGATATGTCTACACCATCATACCTCAAACTGAGCGAGTGAATCAGTCAGTTATTCAGCGTACATTTCTACTCTGTCGCTTATGGGCAAGAGTATTATTTAACTCTGGTCCATCGCATTCATTTATTTTTGCATCTTGTGTGAGAGATTTGGGCTTAGAGGTTGGGACCTTAGAAGAGTCTTTGCGTGTGAGTTTTTTCCTAGGTGCTAGGGTATGTATTGATCAGATATGTCAAGGTTGTGAGTTAGGGATCTCGGGCATTCTACTCACTGTATATCTTAGGGTTATGGACATATCAGAGTTTGATGTCATCATTGGGATGAACTATTTGACGACACACCGAGTTGTCATTGATTGTGATTGGAATAGGTTCACTGTCTACACATCGAAGGGTGTTTGTTTAAAGTTTCAAGGAGAGAAACATGATATTTTACCCCAAGTAGTTTATGATTCTCTTTGGTATGAGCATTTGATGGGTTGCTAGTAAGCCTTACCTTGGAGGATCAGGCGAGACAGGAGTTAGGTCTACCTCAGGTGGTTTGTGAGTATGACGACCTTTTTCCTGATGAACTACCAAGATTACCTCCACATAGGCATGTAGACTTCACCATTGAGTTACACCCCAGTACATTGCCTATTTCTATGACTCCACATAGAATGACACTTGCAAAGCTGCAAGAATTGAAGGTCTCATTGTAAGAATTAATTGACAAGGGTTTTATTACAGTGAGTACCTCACCTTGGGCCACTTCGATGTTATTTTCCAAGAAGAAGGTCAAGAGCCTTCGACTATGTATAGACTATCGACCATTGAATCAGGTTACTATCAAGAATAAATGTCCTTTGTCGAGTATTGATGATTTGTTTGACCAATTTAGAGGGCTGATGGTCTACTCCAAGATAGATCTACCCACGGGTTGCCATCAATTGAGAATTATGGAGGCAAACATCCCTAAGATGACATTTAGCATGCGGTATGGACATTTCGAGTTCACTATCATGCCTTTTGGACTAATGAATGCCCCAGCGGCATTCATGGATCTCATGCGTAGGGTATTCTAATCCTACCTAGATTAGTTTGTTGTGGTCTTTGTTGACGATATTTTGATCTACTCCAAGTTTGAGGATAAGCATAAGGGTTGTTCTCCAGACTTTTGGGAACCATAAATTGTACGCCAAGTTCAGCAAGTGTAAATTTTGGCTTACACAGGTAAAATTTTTGGGACATTTGGTGTTGGCTTCGGGTGTGTTAGTTGACCCGGAGAAGGTTGAGGCAGTTATGAGTTGGTAGAGGCCGAAGTCAGTCTTTGGGGTACGCAGTTTTTTAGGATTGGCAGGGGTATTACCTGAGGTTTATTGAGGACTTCTCCCGACTAGCTGCACCTATGACGAGGTTGACTAGAAAAGAGGTCAAGTGTGAGTGGAATGACTCATGTGAGAGGGCATTCCAAGAGTTGAAAGGAAGGCTTACTTTAGCTCCTATTTTGATAATTCAGAGAGGGGAAAGAGGTACCCAGTGTATCGTGATGCCTCCGAGGAAAGACTTGGTTATATTGTGATACAATCTGGGAGAGTGGTAGTATAAGGCTCATGATAGTTAAGGAACCACGAGCAGAACTACCCCTTGCACGATATGGAGTTGGCGGCTATTACCTGTGCCTTGAAGGCGTGGCACTGATGAGCACAAAACATTGCATATTTCATGTGCTAATACATTCTCCTTTTCAACTGCTTTTGGGGATTAAATGTGTGGAATTATTCTATTTGATCTATTAATAAAGATTTGTGGTGTTTGTAGATAAAAGTTGCTAAATGGAGCTTCTTAAAGCCTTTTTATATGATTTGAAGAAAATGGGGCTGAAAAGAAGGGTTGGAGATAGCTTATGAGGTGAAGAAGACAAGAAATCAAAAAACAGGAAAAACAGTACCAATACTCTTAGGCTATTGTCTCCCACACTTCTCTTACAACCTAACACATTGTTCACCCCTTTAACACCTAGCATTGGACCTTTGGAGCCTTGGTGATCAAAGAAGATAGAGAAGAAGAGAGATGTTGGGTGTACAGACAAGGTCTGCACCAGCTTGTTCCAACCCACCTCCCTGTAGCCCTATTGATAGAGATCACATCTGTAGGGTAGGGAATGACTCCATGCACATTTTTTAAGCTTCCAAGAGGGAATACACAAGCATTATGCAATACACATTAGAATATAGTGAAGGAAAGTCTAGGGAAGATGATGAATAGTATTTAGAGAGATAAGTTGAGATTTTTACCTTTTCTTCCTAGCATTGTCTTCCATTTTGATGTAAGAATCTTCTAAGTTTCCTTTAATGCTTTGAATGTCATTCATTTCAAAGTTTGTTTACAAGTTTAGTTTTTCATTCAAGCTTTCACCATTAATACACTCAAGTTCTATAATTTCTTAGCAACAAATGGGTATTAATTGCACTCAGTTTTAGCTTATGTTTTCCTGCATTTATTTAGCTAGAATCTTCATTTCTCCATAATGTTTTTCCATTACATTGTTAGTTCAACTCAAGCATGAGTAGCTAATATTTTTAGTTTTCTGGTCCAGTAAGAGACCTCCATTTGGATATACCATTTCAAATCTGTTTTTCTCCTTTTCTTAGAGTATCGTGGTTTGATTTGACTCGGTAGAGAGTGGTTGAGATCGTGAGTCTTTGATATTTTGTAGACTTATCACTGTTTATGCTTAGATCCTTACTCAATCTCGTCCCTAGCTTTCCATGAATCAATCGTTCACTTATACTCTACCAGAGGAAGGAGTTGAGTTGAAATTGGTATTCTCATTGAAGTGACCCATTAGATTAGCCAACACTTATTTCACATTCAAGATTCACCACCAATCAAATTGAAAACCAATTCCAACATTAAAAGATTTTTCACTTTCTTTTACCAAAATCACCCTCAATATCATTCACATCCTTTCCTGAGGAAATGACCTTGGAATACCACAAAGTAAAGCACGATCTGCAAAAGTCTTCTTGCGCTTGGGTAGCACTTTTGTTAATTCACATCCCACACTTTTTAACATTCCATTTCCTCATTTCCTTGCCCTTTCTCTTGACATTATCCCTAAGGGAGAGTGATGTTCCCCTTTTCACACATATCATACACATACTTTGAGGGTGATGTTAGGACATTAGGAATAGCAATGAAATTTGTCAAGCATATTTTGCGCCGTTGCCGGGGAAGGCAAGCATTGAACCAAGAAGGTGATTTTCGGACAATGGAAGTAAGTCCCGTGATGTTCATCATGGGCTGAGGTACGTTGATCCTTGTACATATTTGTGTGTGTTCATATTTTCAATTGTAGATAGTTTTGTTATATGTGGGGACATGACGATCAAAACAACTTGTAAGACAACCCTTAGCCCCCAACATGAATATTGTCCAAGACCCACCCGAGGATGCGGATGATAACTTTGAGAATATAGAAGCTAACCCAAACATGTAAAGGGGTGAGGGAGTGCTAGAACCTAGAGGGCCCAACCCACAAATTCATTTTTCCCCTCCAAGAAATGAAGGGAACAATGTCTAGATTGATCCTCCATCGAGGTCAATGAGGGAGTTCCTTCAACCAACCTGTAGCACCACACCCTCATCCATCCACTTATTGGTTCAAGCTCATCTCTTCCAAGTTAAGTCGGGGATGTTGCAACTAGTTCCTACATTCTATGGAGTTAAAAAGGAAAAGCCTTACTTGCATATAAAGGATATATGAGGATATAGTTACAACAATCAATGCTAACTGTGTTATGGAGGACATAGCTCGCTTAAAATAGTTTCAATTCTCCCATAGAGATAAAGCCAAATTACGGTTGTATACCTTGAGACCTCGCTCCATAACATCTTGGAACCAAATGCTCTCCGAGTTTTTAAACAATTTTTTTCCGGTTCATAAAATCACCACTTTGAAAAAAGAAATTCAAAACTTTTCAGAGAAGCCTAATGAGCAATTCCACCAATATTGGGAGAGGTACAAGGAGCTATTGCAATCTATCCTACGTCATGGCTTTGAATCTTGGCAAATAGTTAGTTTCTTCTACGAGGGAATTGCACTAAGTCATAGACAATTCATTGATATGATGTGCAATGACAAGTTTTTGGGCAAAGACCTTGATGAGGCCTTTTATTATTTTGATACATTGGCACAAAATGCACAATCGTGGAACATTATGGATCCCACTGATGTACCAAGGTCATCAACTCAAGAGGGTAATCAAACTCAAGGAGGAGGGATTTATGATTTGAGAGACCGGGAATACTTGCTTTCCAAAATTTCTAAGTTGTCAAGGAAAGTAGAAATTCTTGAAGTTAATAGGAGACATGTGGTCTCTAATGTTTCAAAGGTTGATGAGTTTAGCTTGATTTGTTAGAGTGTAGAGCATTCCATGTCGGAGTGCCCAACATTCCATCTCTTAAGAAAGTGTACCATGAGCAAGTTCATGTCTTTAACCAAACAAGGCAATCATTCTCTCCACATTCAAATACTTATAATTTGGGTTAGAGCAATCACCTAAATTTTAGTTGGAGAAATGAGAATCCCATTCCTCATGGTACAAATGCATATTCATCACCCACACCTCCGAAGCAAAATCAACACCAAGGTCAAGGGCAAGCGCCTAGCTCCCAATGCTCTCGGCCCAATCCGCAAGGGTATTCTTTAAACCCACCACCACAAACTTTTCCATAAAATACACCTCCCCAAAGCCCCTCCCATCAAAGTCCATCCAATCCTCCCACCTACCAACCTCTTTATTAAAAGAATTTGGGGGATGTCCTTTACAATTTCATCCAAAGTCAAACCACTTTCAATAATAACATCTCAACTCAACTCAGAAAAATCATCAATTTCATAGGTTTATCACAGAAAAAGAAGGAGATGTGAAACCCCGGAAAAAAATGTGAACAGTTTATCACAAAGGAAAAAATAATAATAGTAAATTGCCACCACAGAACATGTTGCAAACCTGAATTTTTCTAGAGCTCGGATGACGAAATGGACTTCGCCGTTGAATTCGTCTCGCGAAATCTAGTGGACATGTAAAATTTTATTGAATTCTGAGATAGTCGAATTTTCACGTTTTACGAGACGGTCGGGTCTCGGGTGACACCAAAAACGAAAATTTGGTCAAAAGATGGAGAATTTGAAAATAATTTAATTAGAGTTCATAAGAAATATTTTGAACTTGAACTGGAGCAAAATTTAATCGTTTCGGGACGAAAACGGACCTGAAATTAAAAGAGACGTGTGGCCAATTGTGGGCCAAGTATTCTAAAAATATAAATAGGGGCCTAAAGTCTGAAAAATCAGACTTCTCCTTCACCATTTCAGCCGGTTTCAGCCGAGAGAAAAGAAGAGAGGGAAAATGAGAGAAAACCCAACTTCTCTCTACGATCTACGGCCGTGGAGTGCTCAAATCCACTCGGGCCAAGAACAAAAGACGTTCTACGTGATGAGTGGGTTTTATACCTACGAATTGTGTACTTTCGGCTTGATGAAATTGCAAGTTTTCAATTATTTTATGTTCATTTTTATTTGTTTTATGTGTTTTGGTAGGAATCATCATTTGGAAGCAAAGAAGATCATTTGGCAGGAAACAAGGTCGATTTGGAAGGATTAGCTCCCTAGTTTCCCAAAGTTTTGACACAGTGCCTCTGTTTTTTCCAATTTTTGAACATGATCCACTTTGAATCTGAAAAAGTAAAAACATGAAAGTTGTAGATCTGGATGTCTTTTGTATTGTGTCAAAATTTCAGCTCAATCGGACGGTGGGATGAAGAGTTATGACAATTCTACGAAAATCGGTCTGGAGTAGAAATAAAGAAAGCAGTGTTGTTCCAGCGCTGTCCCAGCGCCCCTGTGCCCACACACTGTCCATGTAGCCCTGTTTCAGCACCGTTTCAGCGCAGCTGCGCGTGTACTAGTTCGGGACGCAAAATTATGACTTGTTTTGACCCAAAATTGGACTCCAAGGCCTCATATATGCTAGGGTTTGTCTGGGATAAAAATATTCTGACTTTTGGGGGTTGAAAACATCTAGAAAACACCAAGGAATTGGAAGAATATTGAAGACAAGAATCAAGGAATCGACACGAAGAAGATTGGACTTGAAGGCTAGAGAAGGATTGAAGATTGCACCTAAGTTTTCATTCCTTTTCTCTTACTTTTAATTCTTGTTTTTCTGAGATGTTGTTTAATTTGAGAAGGATGTTTTTCAATTACATTATGAACTAAATTTCTATTACGATTGCAACTGAACCTAATGTTTATTTAAATTACTCTACTCTCGTTTCTAGTTCTTGTTGATCATACATGAGTTGTTTGTCATATTTTGTGCTTAATGTATGATTGTGTGGCCAACAATTAATTTAATTCTCTAGATAAAATTGGGAGATGAATTCTAGGGATAGATCTGAATATGATGACATACGTCTAGTTTATTCTCCTTAGGGTTGAATAGCTAGGTTTGTGTATAGGATAGGAATATACCT
>CM042187.1:28543136-28624021 GCA_023539305.1 Ilex asprella
TATTGACCTAGGTATATATATATTTATATGTATATGGTTATGGAATACTGAAGATGGTGGGTAGGTTGTTAGAAAATTACACTTGCCTACTGATGGGATTTAGGTAAAATAATTTTATCCTAAATTGGTATGTAGAAATTGCCTATTGGAATTTCTTGAATTATGTGGAAATTGGGCATGATATGTGTTACCATGTTGTTTGCCTTGAAGGTGTTTGACAAAATGCCTAAATGGATTGAAATTGTTATTTGATAAATAACATGTTATGCCTTATGTGGTAAATGAAAATCATATGTGTACGACATGATTTATGTTGAAATTGTGAACTTCAGATATATATTTTGATATATCAATTGTTGTGATGAAGTATGGAATTTATACGTTTATAATGTAAATTGCCATGGAATGGAATTGATTATGTTAATTTAGTCCATATGGCATGCATTACATATGTGACATAATGTTATTGCAATGACACATCGCATTGCATATGCACGGGAAATTCACATCATGAGTGGTGTGTGTGTGTATGGTTGTTGTTAATACCATATGTCGGAATGTGGTAGAGACAGTTCATATGACATTCATTACATATGAACCTTGCATGAGAAAAGCAATGGGTCATTACATTGCATATGTACGAGAACATCATATACAAGGACATTGTGTCATAAGGATGTTGTGCATGGGTGTTTATACCACAATCTATGTGGTATTAAATACATGTGGTTATGGGACTTGCTCATTGACATCATTGCATTTGGAGCATGAACATAGCATCACATTCATTGGCATGGAGCATGAGTGTGGATGTGTGGAATTTGGGTAAATCAACACCTAGCTTGGTGTTTGATTGTGTGTAGACTCTGGAAAAAGGGGATCAACAATCTTATTTGGAGTTGCACGTTGCATTGCATAAGGAAAACTTGTGTTGGGTAAAGCAAGAAGGGGCATGACGACTTCCTTGGGTGAAAAACCCTAAACAACCTGGTTCACACACTTTCCCTGTGGTGCAATTCCGGAAAAGTGTTAGGCCCACGGAGCCTGCGGTGTAACTCCGGAAAATCCGTTGCCCAACAAGACACAAGATTTTGATATAAAATATACTCATCCAATGAGTATCATATTTTCCGTCGAAGACGGGTTCATTACACATTGCATTGTGTTGTGTGGGAGTCGGGAAGGACTCGGGTTGTGTTACATGATTGAGTCTCATCTTAGTCATGGCATGTTGTACACATGGGCATTTACATTGTGTTGTCGAGTCGGGCAGGGCTTGGGCTGAGTGCGTAAATGAGTCATATCTCATTTCATGTTGAGCCGGGGCGGGCTCGGGTTGAGTACATGAGTTTCATCTCATTTCACGGGGCTTGGGTAGCCCGGGTTTAACATACATGGCATTGCATGGGAAGGGAGCCATGATGGGCTCAGATGGGTGCACATGGGTGGGTCTCACCTCATTCATGGTATGACATAATAGCATTACATCATTTAATCGCATGTTATTGATGGAATGGTTATGGATTTGTGGTGTGTGCATGTGAACATTTCATATGCATATAGGTGGAGGAGTAGCCTCTGTAGGAATTTCTCTGCTGGGCGTTGGCTCACCCTATACGGGAAACATTTCAGGTATGGGTTATACACTGGTGGACGGTTCGCATTAGGGGCCCCAAGAATGAAGAAAAGCCGACTTGTGGCTTTTAATCCAATTTTTGTAAAACTAGACTTGTAATTAAACTTTTACATGTAATCTATGTAAAAGGATTGAAGTTTGGACATATATTAACCATGTTGATGCATAGGTGTGATGCGTTGATAAGTCACAGTGGTACATGGCAGTGTTACACTTTTATACGCCATGTTACACTTTTATGTGGTGGTGTTACACTTTTAGTGTAACACTTTTATACGCCATGTTACACTTTTACATGGCAGTGTTACACTTTTATACGCCATGTTACACTTTTATATGACAGTGTTACACTTTTAGTGTTACACTTTTATATGTCATGTTACACTTTCACATGGCAGTGTTACACTTTTATACGCCATGTAACACTTTTATATGACAGTGTTACACTTTTATATGACAGTGTTACACTTTTATATGATCATGTTACACTTTTATACGTCATGTCACCCTTAATACGTTGACATAGAAATTCCAGTTTTGGGGGCGTTAAAAGTATGGATTAATGGACCCAGTGTGGTCAGTGGTTTATATTGGACCTCGGATGGGTCATATGATTTTAAAATTGCATAGGTTGCGTTTTGGGTAGAGTTCTCTATACAAAGGAGACTCTGCCCGAATTTTTGTTAAATTAAGGACTCCGGTAAATGGAGCATAACGGTGTGTTATCGAATTCTTCGGTATCCACGGCATTCCGCGGGTTGATGGGTAATCAACGGACCCCCGGATTTTGGGGTGTCACAGGAGAAATTCCCACTTCAACCTCAAGAGAACCCAAAAGGGTAACAATGCATTTAGTCATCTGAACCCTCCAATACGAGTTGTGAGCAACTCAATGCAGTCACCACCCTTCAAAGTGGCAAGAAAATTGATAAAACCATTGTGTCAAAGGTCTCACCTAAGGCTACATTGCCAAAAGAAAAAGAGATCATGGGTGACACCGAGGGGGATAAGGTGAGTGATGAGGTGGTTGAGAAAGAAAAATTGATTAATGAAAGTGTGCTTATTTCTCCCATCACTGCTTCGTTTCCTAATCGTTTGAAGTCACCCACCAAGGTGGATAACTATGCTGATATTCTTAAAATGTTTAAGCAGATGAAGATCAACATCCCACTCCTTGATACCATCAAGAAAATTCCATCTTGTGCCAAAATTTTGAAAAACTTATGCATGGTGTAGAGGAGACTGAATGTCCACAAGAAGGCATTCCTCTCTGATCAAGTGAGCTCAATCTTGAAGAAAAACACCCCAACAAAGTTTAAAGACCTCGACTGCCCTACCATGACCATCACAATAAGAAATTACCGGGAGGAGCAAGCATTGCTTGACTTGGGGGCTAGTGTCAGTCTTCTACCTTACTTAGTGTACCAGTAAATCTAACTTGAAGAGTTGAAGCCAGCCTCAATCACTCTTCAACTGGCCGATCAAAGCATTCGAACACTGAAGGGGGCGATTGAGGATGTTTTGGTTCAAGTGGACAACTTTTATTTTCCTCTTTTTTTCATTGTGCTTGAAACTCACCCTATTGCTAACCTTTGCTCTCAAATCCTTGTTATACGTGGTAGACCTTTCCTTGCTACGTCTAATGTCGTGATAAATTGCTGGAACGGTCTCATGAAGCTAGTATTTGGGAATATGACAATAGAGCTCAATGTGTTCAACTTGGCCAAACAACTAGGTGATGATGAAGAAGTAAATGAGATCAATAGGATTGACACGTTGGTGGGGGAACACTTGGAGCTTGAGGGGATGTTAAAGCTCAAGGTAGAAGAAAATGTTGATCTAGAGAAATTTGATAAGCAAGAGGGGTTAGAAAGTTTGAAAGGGTTTGAAAGGTGGATCCCTAAATTCAAGGAGCTTCCTCATCAAGAAAAGAAATTCTTTTCGTCGGCCATACAAAAGCCTAACCTAGAATTGAAGCCATTACCTTCCTATTTGAAGTAAACATATCTTGGTGATGGTGAAACATTTTTGTTGGTTATTTGCTCAACACTGAATGTGGAATAAGATGAACTCTTGAAGGTATTAAGAAAAAATAAGGGGGCTATTGGTTGGACAATTGTCGACACAAAAGGAATAAGCCCCCTTATTTTCACACACTGTATCTATCTTGAGGAGGACACCAAACCATCCCAATAACCACAAAGAAGGTTGAACCCCATTATACAGGAAATGGTGCAGGATGAAGTGTTGAAACTACTTGACGTATGCATCATTTTTCCAATTGCCGATAGTAAGTGGGTTAGTCTCACGCAAGTAGTACCCAAGAAGTCTGGGGTCACAGTGGTTGAAAATGAGAATAATGAACTCATCCCAATACGGGTAATCACTAGATGGAGAGTTTACATCGATTACTGAAAACTCAACTTATGCACAAGGAAAGACCACTTCCTAATGCCATTCCTCGACCAAGTTCTTGAATGAGTAGCGGGGCTTCTATTCTACTATTTTTTAGATGGATACTTCTGTTATAATCAGATCGAGATTACTTTGGAAGATCAAGAGACCACCTTCATGTGCCCTTATGGTACCTTTGCCTACCGTCGGATGCCATTTGGACTATGTAATGCTCCGGGGACTTTTCAATGCTGGATGATGGGGATTTTTAGTGAAATGGTGGAAAAGATAGTAGAGGTCTTCATGGATGAATTTTTAGTATTTGAGGATTCATTCGATGGATGTTTGGAAAATTTGGATAAAGTTCTAGCTAGATGTGAGGAGAAGAATTTAGTCTTGAACTGGAAAAATTGTCACTTAATGGTGACGGAGGGGGATTGTGCTTGGCCATATAGTTTTGGCAAGGGGTATAGAAATCGACAAGTCCAAGGTGGAGGCTATCTCCAACCTCCCTAAGCCAAGATCCATCAAAGACATCCAATCGTTTCGCGGCCATTTCGGGTTTTATTGTCGCTTTATAAAGAATTTTAGTGCATTGGCCCGACCGCTGACTGCATGGTGAAAAACCTTGTAGTTTTCATAACCCCTAAATATAACCATTTAGCATGTGTAGTGCATGGATAATGGGGAGTGTCACTTTCCCTTGGGATGGTGTCAAAAGAAAAGGCAAGGAGATGGTGGAAATGAAATGAATGGAATGGAGAATGAAATGTGTGTGTGGTGAACAAAAGTGCTCCCCAAGCACAAGAAGTCTTTCGTATGACGTGTTTTACTTGGAAAAGTATTCACAGGTCCTCTCCTCAGTGAAAGAAAGTTCAAGTGTGTGAAGGTGATTTTGTGAAAAAGGAAAATATAAAATCTTTTGGTTTGTGTTTTGTGGTTTGTTGTTTTTTATAGGAAATGCAATGAAAACAAGTGTTGGCTAATCCAAAAGGTTCCCTCCACTGAGAATGCCCAATCAACCTAAAACCTTCCTCCGAGGGTTTATAGATGAACGATTGATTCGTGGGAAGCTAGGGACGAGATGGTGAGGATCTAAGCATAAACCGTGATCAGGCCTATGAAATATCAAAGACTTACAACCAAGTCCACTCTCAACAAAGTCAAACTGAACCATCATACACTAAGTGAGGAAAGAAAATGAGTTGAAATAGAAAACTCAAGGGGAGGTCTCCCTTGAATTAGTGAACTAAAAATCTAGCTACACATAATAAAAGACAAGACATACATAATGTAAAGAGACATAATGAAGAAATGAAGCATGAAACTCAATACAAGAAAAATTAAACTAAGAAGAAAAATATGCAATATCCATTTTAAACTAGGAAATGAAGAAAACTTGGAAGCAACAATGGTAGATTCAAGAACATGTAACTAAACTTGAAATATACTTAAAATAGATGAGATTAAAGTGCAAGGATTAAGGATTACAAGAAATTTAAAGCTTACAACAATAGAAATGGAAGGAAAAATGCAAGAACATAAGCACTATTCATCATCTTCTTCATTGAGCTAAGACTACTCCTAAGCTTAGGTAGCTACCCATTGAAATACTAAAGAATGCTGAGTATATAGAGTGTGAGAGCCTTCAATTTCGTTCATGGGGTCCCTCTAGCTGTATGAAAGGCCTCCCATCAATAGGGGCTAAAGAGATGGGTATGCCAGGCTAGCACAGGCTTAGCCTGCACACCCAAGCCTCACCCTTTTCTCTCTCTCCACATTGAATACCAAGCCTCCAAAGTCCTCATCAATGGTGTAGAAGACATGAAGATGTGCAGAAAATATTGGGAGGCAAGTGGGAGAAGTGTAGGTGGGACCCCCAAGCTAGTGGAGCATGAAAAAAAGTCGTTCTGGGCACTTCAAGCATGGCGTACCGGTACTCTAAGCCTATTGGAGTTCGGCGTACCGGTACACTTTGTGTACTTTGGACCAATTTTTGTATAATTGTCATAAATTTTGATACAACCGTCAGATTGAGCTGAAATGTTGACACAATATAGAAAACATCTAGATCTAAAACTTTTATGTTTTGCACTTTTCATATTCGAGGTAGATCATGGTGAAAATTGAGGACAACTGAGGTTCTTCTACCAGATGGTGTGGGTGCTAGTGCCTTTGTTACCCAACACCAATATCTCCTTGATTTCTTCACTTTTATGCCTCCAAATCTTCATGTAATGTGTCCAAGCCTTCACCACACATCCATACATAGTTTCAAAGTTATAAAATTCATCATTTAAGCTGTAATTATCTGCAACATAAAAAATTCAACATTATTCATAATTTCGGGTAACTCTAAGTTCTTATATGCAAAAGTTGAGTTAAAAAGCATGAAATGAGGCCATTAAATATGCAATATTTTGTGCTCATCATACCCCAATTTATTGGCTATGGAGGTTCCATTCGAGTGATCGGATGATTGTGAGGCATCTTTTGAAAAACTCAAAAGTATGCTAGTCACACCTCTGATTATGCGATCACCCAAGTGGGATCAACCTTTTGAGCTCATGTGTGATGCGAGTGATTACACGGTCGGCTCACTGCTTGGTCAAAGGGATGAAAATATATTGTATGTAATATACTATGCTAGCAAAATGCTCAATGAAGCCCAAATGAATTACACTACCACAGAATAAGAGTTGCCAGCGGTAGAATTTGCTTTAGATAAATTACATTCGTACATCATAGGTTCACCTATTGTTGTCTTTACTGGTCACTCTGCTTTGAAGTATTTGTTGTCTAAGTAGGATGCTAAACCAAGACTCATTAGGTGGATACTCCTCCTATAAGAATTCAAATTGATGATCAAGGATAAGAAAATAGTTGAGAACGTGGTGGTGGATCATTTATCCAAGTTTGATGTGCTAGAGGTCGATGAGCACATTCCTATCCTTGACTTTTTCCTTGAAGAGCAATTGCTTTCAATTCATTCTATGTGTCTTTGGTATGCTGATATATGTAACTATTTGCAACAGGATAGATACCACTATAGTGAAGCCTAGAGGATCAAAGATGATTTATTACAGATGTGAAGTACTTATGCTTCAATAACTCGTATCTGTTCAAGTACAATCTTGAACATGTCATGAGGAGATGCATATCAGAGAATGAACAACCGGACGCCCTTGTATTTTGCCATTCAAAAGCATACAGTGGCCACTTTTTAGCAAAAAAAAACTTCGGCGAAAATTCTTCAATCAGGTTTTTACTGGCCCTCACTTAATAAAGCCTGTGTCTTATTTTGTAAAGAATGTGATAGATGCCAGCGTTTGGGAAGTGTGATCCGAAGGAACATGATGCCCCTCTTCCCCATACTTGTTATAGAAATATTTGATTGTTAGGTGATGAGCACATAATATTGCACATTTAATTCCTTCATTATATTCATTATAACTCAACTTTTGCATTTAATTACTTAGTGTTAGCCTAATCTATGAATAATGTGGAATTCTCGATGTTGCATGTTTTGATAGCTTAAATGTTGGATTTTTGGACCTTGCAACTATGTTGGATGTGTGGTAATGACATGGACACAATACATGAAGAATTGGAGGCTTAAAAGTGAAGAAATCAATGAGGTATTGGTGTTTTGGAACAAAGGCACCAGCTGCCACATCACTAGGAAGCACTGCCTCTGTTATCCCCCATTTTAACCATGATCTACTCAGAATATGGAAAAGTTCAAAACATGAAAGTTGTAGATCTGGATGTTTTATGTATCGTGTCAAAATTTCAGCTCAATCCAACGGTTAGATCAAGAGTTATACCATTTCTACCAAAGGTGGTCCAGTGCAGAAAAACAGTACCGGTACCCGGTACCGGTACCATATGGTACCGGTACCACAAACCTTCTGGCCGAAAAAACAGCCTGTAACTCAACTTTGAGGCTTGGGGGTCCCACCTATACTTCTCCCACTCGCCCCCCAACATTTCCTTACACAAGAGCATGCCTCCCTTACACATTGGAAAGATTTTGAAGGCTTAGCATAAATGAGGATGTGAGAGAAGTGGGCAGGCATGTGACTTGCAGGTTAGCTCTGTCCTAGCCTGTGTAACCCATCCAAATCACCTGCCATTGGTGGGAGGTCTGCTCTCACAGCTAGGGGACCACCTTGCACGAAAATGAAAGGCTCACACACCATTATATTCAGCATTCTACAAGTTCTTCAAGGGGGTGGTGGCTACCTAAGCTTAGGAGTAGATATAGAAAGCTCCAAGGAGGAAGACAATGAATAGTGTAATGTAAATTTCGTTTTTGCTTGTTCTTCACCATTTTCATTGCTGTAAGACTTGTGTAAGCTTCCATATTTACTTTCAATGTCATTTAATTCCATTGCTTTGCAAGTTTAGTTTAGTTTCTTTGCTTTCACCATTTATGTTTTCAAGTTTTCTTCATTTCTTAGTTTAAAATGGGTATTGTTGATTTCTCTTCTTAGTTTAAGATTTCTTGCAATTAGTTAAGTTTTAATCTCCATTTCATCCTTGTCTCTTTACATTATGAATGTCTTGCTTTTAATATGAGTAGTTAGGATTTAAGTTGGTTATTCCAAGGGAATACCTCCTCTTAGGGATTCAATTTCAACTCTTCTTCATTCCTCCCTTTTGAGTCAAATGGTTCGGTTTGATGGGGTTGAGAGTGGATGAGTTGGTGAGCCTTTGATATCCCGTAGGCCTAGTCACGGGTTATGCTTAGATCCTCACCAATCTCATCCCTAGCTTCCCCCGAATCAATCGTTCATTCATGCTCAATCGGAGGAAGACTTTGAGTTGATTGGGTATTCCCATTGGAATGAACCCTTTGGATTAGCCAACACTTGTTTTCTTGCATTTTCATTTACAAACCAAACACAAAACTCAAATACAAGATTTTACACTTTCTTTTCACTTTTTGCAAAATCACTTTCACAAAACTCCCTTTCTTTCCCTGAGGAGACGACCTTGGAATACTTTCCAAGTAAAACACCGACCACGAAAGACTCCTTGCGATTGGGGAGCGCTTTTGTGCACCTTCAACATTTCCATTTCATATATTTTGTTCATCCATTTCCCACCATTAACATCCATTGTTCCCTATCTCTTGTATCATCCCGAGGGAGAGTGACACTCCCTTAACACATAAGCCATACACATTTGAGGGTGGTGTTGAGAGGTAGGGAACCACAACCGCAACCAATCAATCATTAGGGTATTGATTTCATAGGTCCCTTTCCCATGTCCTTTAGTTATCTATATATTCTTCTGGAAATGGACTACGTGGTCCAAATGGGTGGAGGCTATCCCAACCAAAACCAATAACCACTAGGTTGTGATCAAATTCTTGAAAGAGAACCTTTTTTCCAGGTTAGCGATGCTTCGTGCTATGATAAGCGATGGTGGATCGCATTTCTGTAATAGGTCATTCGCTTCTTTAATGTTTAAATATGGCGTTACACATAAGGTTTTAAGTACATATCACCCATAAACCAACGACCAAGCCGAGTTGGCCAATAGGGAGATGAGAATATCTTGGAAAAAATGGTTAACCCAAACAGGAAAGATTGTTCATTTAGATTGACCGATGCCCTATGGGCTAATTTCACTGCCTACAAGGCTATTTTAGGCATGTCTCCCTAATTGTTCGTCTACGGAAAGGCTTGACATTTGCCAATCGAAATGGAACATTAGGCCTATTGTGCTATTAAAACTTTGAACTTCAATCTATGAATGGATGGAAAATATAGGAAGTTGCAATTGAATGAGTTGGAAGAAATTAGAAGAGATGCATATGAAAGCTCCAAAATTTCAAAGGAGTTGGCTAAAATCTTTGATGGTAAATCCATTGTAAGGAAGTCATTTTGAGCCCGACCAAAAAGTTCTTTTATACAACTCTCGTCTCTCAATTTTTCAAGGAAAACTCTTATCCTGATAGGATGGTCCTTATCTTGTCAAGGTGACTTATCCCAATAGAGCTGTACATGTCACGAACCTCGAGAATGGCAAAACATTCAAGGTCAATGGCCAAAGACTTAAGCCATTTTTCGAGGGTTTTGAAGGACAAGTGATGGAGGAGGATTTAATGAATCCAGTGTATCCGAATTTGGTGGAGGAGTAGCTAGTATTTATGCTTTCTAGTGTACAATTGCTCTTATAATATTTTTTTTTCTTAGTTTCAGATATTGGTGCTTTTGTAGAAGCTCAATTACGAGGTGTTCTCTAACCCTACTCACCTTTTTACTGTCCTTCATTGCATATAATATCTTTTTGTTGCATTGAGGACAATAAATGATTCAAGTTGGGGGTGAGGTGCACCATTTGCATGATACACCAATGTTGTTGGAAAATTCTTTGTGAAATTGTTGTGTTATAGATTTTTGCTTGCATTAGGGTATATATGTAAAAATTTTGATTTTTTTTGTGAAAAAAATATCTGAATGTTGATCGGTATTCCCTTATTAAGAGTGTTTGGATTAGATGATATGTTGATCTTTTTCTTGAACCTTGAGCACATGAGCGTACTATAAAAGTGGATCCTATGCTTGAGTATCATGCATCTATTGATTTTTGAACCCAACTTTATGTGCCCTTTTGAATGTGTAATTTCAGTAATTTTTGGATTAGAGTCATATTTTAGGCTTGACATAAGAAGTGGAGATAAGTAAGAACCTATGAGAGCTTTAGTGCCAATTCTTTTTGGAGGAGACTTACATTTACTCAATGAACAATTCTTAAATTTCAAATTTGTTCAATAGTCTCATTATGCTTGTTTTGATTAGGTGCATTAGTGTAGTTGATTAACGTATCTGAAATGTACATTTCTCTCCTATGCGTATTTGGAAGTGATTTTAGGCCATCTTTGAATATTTTGAGCCTTTGCCTTATTCTTGTAAAAATATTATCCCTAGTGTCGTGATTTATCCAAAGTGAAATTTGTTTCTATGCCACACATTTGACCATGCCGATAAAAATGAGAAATATCTACCTTACCTTGGTTGTTCCTAAATCTGAAAATGTGTGATTGCAAGAGAAAAAGAAGTGTGGTGTGGAAATTGAAGCAAGGGATGATTGTTGTGAAATTCAAAGAGTTTGAAGAAAAAGGGTAATGAGAATTCAAGAAAAAAAAAGGAAAAATGTTAAGGAAAAGAAAGAAGAGAAGCAAAGAGTGTAGGAATGGTGTAATGAATAAAAATCCCATAAAAAGGGAGATCTTTTTGAAATAAAAGTTTTTCACTTGAAACAACCCTCTTTGCTATCCTATATCCATCATTTCTTTTTCCTCAATACCACCCCAAGGCTCCATTATAACCGTTGAAGTCCTAAGTGATCTAGAGAAGCATGGGAGATGCATAATCTTAAATAGAATGATGAGTTATTTTTGCTACCCGATTCCCTAACGTTCTTTTCATGAGATTATGCTGAAGTCGCTTCATTCTCATATATAAACTTCATTGTTGGATTACATGTGAGCATACTTCATTTTTGTGGACAAAATCTATCTCACATGTACACATGGAGTGTATGTCAGGCTAACTAGAGTGTATTTCATTGTTAAGAGTGACCTTTGGTGAGTTTTGAATTGAAGCAAAGTTTGACAAGCCATCCAAATGTGAATTTTGTTGCATAAATACTCAAATTACTTGGTCAACTCACACACAAGTTCGAAAATGAATGTATAAGTGCATACTTTAAACTAGTATTCAAAGACAATGATATGGCTCATGTGTGCTTTGTTCGATCATAAGAGAAATGTGTCAAATACCTCCATGCTCGCAGAGTAGGAGAATATTGTGCAAGTTTTTTTATATTTGAAATGAATTAGGAATGCCCATGCTACTAATTATGTGACTTGCATTTTGTGTTTACATTTTGATAGTTAAAGTTAGAAATACATTCCTTGTATATTTGAATGCAACAAAATTTTAAATCGCATTGCAATTTCGATAATGAATTGGGCATGATGGTTCAAATTATGGTTTACAAGTGGAGTATATGTTTAGGGTAGTGTAGAGGTCATGAAGTGAGAGTTAGAATGTATAGGGAAAGTCCAAAAATGAAAAGGAGTAGTGAAGGGTTGTTTTGCTGGAATATTTTGCAGCTGAGGCAAAATAGTATCGGTACTCAGTACCGGTACTCTTTGGCTACTGGAGTTCGAGGTACCGGTACTCAGTACCGGTACACTTTGCCTGGAATGCCAAAATTAGTTTTTTTTTTAAATCGATATGTTAGGGGAACCCTTGATTTCCCCCCTAATCATAGACCCTTGTGCCCTTTATTCTCACTTATTTCTCTCCAAAGCTTCCCAACCCATTCCTCTTCTCCATTAACCCTTAGTTCTTCAACCCTAGAGCCTTGATTTGGAGTTTGCCCTCTTTGGAACCCTAATTGTCAAAAGTCTCTACACCCCTAATCTTCCTTCAATCTCCAACATCTCCAAGAATCTCTTGATGGCTCGTCTTATTGAGATCGTTTATGAGGGTATGGACCTGCTTAATAGTCTTTTCTTGATTCTTGCCACATGTTTGTCGATGGGGGCACTGTTGCACTGCATAGCCCGTACCAAGAGGGCTGGATTTGACTCCTCTCAACCTGAGGAGCCAAATAGTCGTAAGAGGGGTAGTGATGAGTCAAGCGAGGACCCCAATGAGTGGAGGAAGAAGACAAGAAATGAGGCACGACTCCAGTGGATCTAGGAGAAGGGTGTGACTTGTAAGAGGTATCTTGACCACATTTCCCTTACCCCAATGAACGAGGTTGTTAAGATCATTAAGCCACACAGTATGGGGTTTTGGTTTGAACCCATTGATGGGTATAATTTATCGATGTGTAGAGAGTTCTACCAAAGTCTTAGAGTGGTAGAGGTGAACGGGGTGAAAGTCTGGAAAACAAGTGTCCAGGGTAAGATGTTCGTGGTGACCCCAGATTTCATCACCACCGTCCTTGGGAATTATGAAAGACCATCTTTGAGCCCACCAGTTTATCCTCATAACATCACACTAGCCAAGAAAATTTCCAAATTTGTATTATTGATGTATGAGGACCCTAGTAAATTCATGGGAAAAGTTCAAGTTGGGGGTTGAAACACTCGTATGGGCTATTAAATAAGCTTCTCCATTACAATCTTTTACCAAGGGGTGCGAAAAAGAAACCAAATAGGGAAAAGTTGGCTATTTTGGATGCAGTCATGTCAGGGAGTGTGGTTGACTTTGCTATTCTCATTTGGGAGGAAATGAATGAGTTTGTTGAGGCAAAAAAGCCTATGACCAAACTTCCATATAGCAGCTTGGTGACCCAAAAGTGCCAGCACTTCAAGCTTAAGGCATACTCCTTTGATAAGCTTACTCCCCCTGAGTTTGGGGCCATTGGCAAGTCCAGTAAAAATAAAAGAAAGGCAATGAGAATGGGGTAGCAAGGTAAGACTATAAGCATTAATGTTGAGGCTCCTAAACCATCTGCAACTTCCTCAGCTGTAGGGCCATCCACATTCGCACCCGAACGCTCGATGCCTCAACGCCTATATGCTTTAGAGGCATCAATGCATGGGATGATGGCAATGATGAAGGAGTTATACATGCATACCTTTTCAGGGAGGCCCATCCCAGGAGGACCCATGCCACGAACTATTGGTTCCTTTGCGCCTATCCCCTCTGCCTCTAAAGTGGTTGAGGTGGACGAACGATGATGATGAAGATTCTTATGAGGGGGTAGATGGAAAGAGTGATTTTGATGAAGATGATGACAATAATGTGGATGGGGATGCAGAGTAGGATGATTGGTGGTGTCTGTCTGTTTCATTTGTGTTGGATTGTACTTAGTTAGGATGAAGTCGTTGGCCTAATAGAAGAACCATTAGGTTGTACGACATTTGGACCCTTTTGGATGTCCAACTCCATGTACTCCAACTTTTGAACACATTAATGGAATATCACAATTTTTATTTCTATTTGTCCAAGTTTATTGCTACAATTGCATTATGGTTTATCTATTTTGATTTTTTGGACAATTGCTTATTTAAATGGATTGTTGTATATTAGGATCTTATTTTAAAATAGACTTTGCTAAAGGACTAACAAAACTCAAGTTGAGGGGTGTGATGAGCATAGAACATTGCACATTTCACTTGCTAATACATTCCTTTTTTCAAATGTTTTAGGGGATTAAATATGTGGAATTATGTTATTTGAGCTATTAATGAAGATTTGTGGTGTTTGCAGATAAAAAGTGTAAATGGAGCTTCTTAAATCTGTGCCATATGATTTGAAGTAAATGAGGGAAAAAGGAAGCGTTGGAGATAGCTCAGGAATTGAAGAAATAAGAAAACAGGGGAAACAATACCTATACCCAGTACTGGTGCTCTGAGGCTACTGTAATTCGAAGTACCGATGCCCAGTATCGGTACTCTCTGTTGAATTAGTCCCAACTCTGCATATCAAGCTTTGTCATTTTGAGGGTCCCACCAATTATGTTTCCCACATTTTTCTGATAGCCCAACACATTGTTCACCCCTTTCACACCTAGCTTGGACTTTTAGAGCCTTGTTGATCAATGAAGACATAAAAGAAGGGGGATTCTTAGTGTGCTGACAAGGTCTGCACCACCCTATTCTAACCCACCTCCCTATAGCCCTATGGATGGAGATCATATCTGCAGGCTAGGGGATGACTTCATGCATGTTTTTTAAGCTTCCAAGAGGGAATACACGAGCATTATGCAATACACATTAGAATATAGAGAGAGAAAGTCTAGGGAAGATGATGAATAGTGTTTAGAGAGATAGGTTGAGATTTTTACATTTTCTTCCTTGCACTGTCTTTGATTTTAATGTAAGAATCTTCAAAGCTTCCTTTTATGCTTTGAATGTCATTCATTTCAAGTTGTTTTGCAAGTTTAGTTTTCCATTCAAGCTTTCACATTAATGCATTCTAGTTCTTCAATTTCTTAGTTGTAGACGGGTATTAATTGCACACTCTTTTAGCTTATATTTTCCTGCATTTATGTAGCTAGAATCTTCATTTCTCCATAATGTCTTTTCATTACATTATTAGTTCAACTCAAGCATTAGTAGCTAAGCTTTTTAGTTTGCTAGTCCAACAAGAGACCTCCATTTGGGCATGCCATTTCAACTCTGTTTCTTTCCTTCTCTTAGGGTATGGTGGTTCGGTTTGACTGAGCAGAGAGTGAATGAGATCGAGAGTCTTTGATATTCCATAGACTTGTCATGGAAGCTCGATCCGAAGTACGTACATCCAAGTGCAAGCGGTCAAGCTGTAGTAATAATTCGTTTTGAGTCCGTAGTCGAATCCACATGGAACTGTTGTCGGTATTTCAAAGCAAGCAGTAGTAGAAATTGAATGATTGTGATCCTTGTGATTTGACGTTTGTGTGATGGATGGGGATTTCCTGAACAAAATATAAGATTATTTCCAAGATAGTTTTCTAGAAAAAATATAAGATAGGCTCAAATTAAAAACAAAAATCACTATTTAGTTCAAGGATCTAGACATGTAGTTAATCATCCGGTTTATTATTTTTTTGCTTGATAACTCAATTAACTCCCATGTCAACAGCAAGTTAATTGAAAGATAAAGATAGACTGTGAGAATTAAGCACATGATTTCGATGCCTTTCTAGAATTTTACAAGAATTGTTTGTGTCGAGACTCAACCCATTTACAAACAAGGAAGTAATTCTACAAGGCATCCAATCATGATATTAATATTCAATTCTTTAAACGAAGTACGATAAAGGGAAGGATTGAAGGGTAGTCATGAAAATCTAGCCGGGGTACTCGCCTTGAAACGACAGAAATTTCTATGCAAGGGTCATCCGTGTCATAGAAATATCCACGATTATACAAAGTACCTTAGCTTTGCTTGATACAATAAATCATCCAATAAGTAAGGGGATATAAATGTTAAGCATTAGAACAAAGCACAACTATAACTTTCGGATAATTTGTACATGCCCTTCACCTCTTACTAAAGAGTGAAAGACAAATTACTAACTCTTCATGGCTTTGGTAAAGCTAGAAAAGTGAGTGACACTCATCTCTCCAAGTAGAGAACTTACAAAATAAAAGAACAACAACCAAAGAGCCAATCTTCAACGAAGAACGAGTGAATCACGTTCCACCCTTCACGGCTTTGGCGAAGCTCTTGAAAAGTGGAAGAGTTTCACTCTTCTAGGAAAGAAGGATGCTCAAGCAGTGGAAGTGAAAAAAGACAACAAATGGAAGTAGAAGAAAGCTAGTTACTTTTGTAGGGTTTCCAACACAACCAAAAGATAAGCTATCTTTCTTGATACTTGTAAACAAAAGTAAATACAACTACCAAGGGAGTCTAAGCCTCCATCATGGTTGCTACAACATGAATGTAGAAGCTAAATAAAGAGAAGTTTAAAGATCTAACATCAGAGGGAGTACAAGCCTCAATCATGGTTGGTATACAAAGTGCAAATGTAAATGCAAGTAAAGAAAGCTTCTTATAAACATAAAACAAGTACAAAGATGAAGAGATGTTGGTCTAAGGCCAAACTTATCTCCCCAAAACTAATCAATTTACAAGAGAAAAATTGCACCTAGAAGTTCCCCAAATAGAAGTATTATAGGCAAGGAAGGAGAGACACGAATGGGTAAATGAATAGAATTTCCCTCCCAAGTCAAAGTAAAAAGCCAACTACTCTGCAGTCAGTCTGTGGAGAACGTTCGAACGTTATTGGCGTTTGAACGTTGTTGTTGTTTTTACCTTATGAAAGTTTGAATGTTGTATTGCGTTTGAACATTTTCTTCTGTCTTTGCTTTATAGGCCTTCAAACCCCAGATGGGGTCCGATCTTTTTCACACAAGTGGTCTTATGTGAAGATCACTTCCAGACTCTATGCAGTAGGCTGGTCTTCAAATGTTTCCAAGGGACGTTCGAACGTTGAATGACATTCGGACATGGTACTTAAGTACTTCAGGGTCTTCTTGACTGCAACACGCCATATCTCTGCAACTTAGAGGCAGTCAGGTCTTGTCAGTGCTCCAATGGACGTTCGAACGTTAGTTGTCGTTCGAACGTGGTACTTCAAGTACCTCAGGTTCTTACTCAAGATCATGTGCTTGGCTGTAACACGCTATCTCAGCAGGCTGGTTTTCAATCAGTTCATGTAGATGTGTGAATTTGAGTTGGTGTTCGAACGTTCACAGTATGGTCCAAGGTTTTCCAATTTTGTTCTAGAAGATGCTGGTATTACACTCGAGTGTGATTTTTATTGCCCTTGAGCCCTTGTTCCCTTTAGGACCTGAAATGCCATTACTTAAACTCCTTTAAAGTACAATCAGTCCAAAAAAGGCATAATAAAATGCTACTTTAAAGTACTAATCACACCCCAAACTTAAATATTGCTAGTCCATAGTAATACAAAAAATATATTTCTAATGCCATTTTCGTAGGTCATCCGGTTGCATTTAGTATATACAACAAGCTGTTAAACCATTAGGTTTACCCTAATGTATGAGTGTTGTCTCGTGTGGATTTTCAGTGAAGCTACCCACAAACTTCTGTCGAACAAGTGTGTATGTGAGATTGCTGGAAAAAATGAATTAGCATCATAGTCGTTGGGACACTTAACCCTCAATCGTGACTTATCCCCTACATTTCTTTTCCATTGGTACTCACTCTATGCAAAAATTAGCATCTGTCTTATTAGTATTTGGAATTCCCTGAGTAGTAGGATGATCATTCTAGAAACAAGAATTGGTATATAACAATCATTCCCTATTTCCACCCTCCATGGATAGCTTTGATTTTACAAACCTTTCTCGGAATGTTCTCAGCAAAAAAAATCGCTTTGATTATAGTGACTTATCTCTAAAAGGGCATGTGATTAGAAGATGGCCAATCAAAAAATCTCATGCACAATTAGTATAGGAGTGAAGTTTTGAGGAAAACATACTTTACCTTGGCATAATCTCATGGAAGAATATTGATGCAAATAAAGAAATTTTAGTTAACATACCTTATTTATAGTAGACGATATACATATGCATCAGACTTGAGATCACCTAGGACTTTTCGTATGTTATAATGGGGCCGGAGGTTAGTGGCTAAGGAAATAACATCAATGGAGTTGAAAAGCTATCTCTTTGTACATTTTAGAACACCTCTATTTGGCTTTTGAAAAATATTTCCTGGGAATAAGGTTTCTTTTTTTCATTTTTCCATTTTTCACTTTCTTAGCAGTTCCCTGTTGATGAGCACAAAATACTGCATATTTAATGGCCTCTTTTCATGCTTTTTAACACAACTTTTGCATATAAGTACTCAGAGTTAGCCGAAATTATGAATAATGTGGAACTTTCAAAGTTGTAGGTAATTATAGTGTAAATTACATATTTTATAACCTTGCAACTATGTGTGGATGTGTGGTGAGGGCATGGCCACAATACATAAGGATTTGGATTTAAAAGTGAAGAAATCAAGGAGGTATTGGTGTTTTGTAACAAAGGCTCCAGCACGCACACCATCTAGTAACAAAGCATCGATTTTCCTCCTTTTTCCCATGATTCACTTCGAATCTGAAAAAGTTCAAAACATAAAAATTGTAGATCTGGGTGTCTTCTATGTTGTGTCCAAATTTCAGCTCAATCTTACGGTTGGATCAAACATTATGATACTTTTAAGAAAACTGGTACCGAGCAAAAAGTGTTCTGGTGCACGTACCGGTACGCTTAGGCTACTGGAGTTCGGTGTACCAATACGCATATCGGTACACTTGCCCAGAAGTGCCTAGAATGCCTGCAAATCATGCTCCACTTCCTTGGAGGTCCCACCATTGATTCTCCCACTTGCTCCCTGACTTTCCTTACATATCTGCATGCCTCTGACACCATGCTTGAAAATTTTGAAGGGAAACATATTAATGAGGATGGGAGACAAGGGGGCAGCCATGTGGGATGCAGGCTATGTTCTTCCTAGCCTATAAAGGGCCATCAACTCAGCCTCCCATTGATGGGAGGCCTGCACACACCTTGGGGAGACCACCATGGACAAAATTGCAAGGCTATCACTCCATATAATCAGCATTACACAAGTTCTTCGAAGGTGGCTACCAAAGTTAGGAGTTGTTTTAGTAAAGAAGATGATGAATAATGTAATATAAATTTATGTTTTTGCATTTTCTTCTTCATTTCCATTGTAGTAAACTTCAATACTCTTTTAATATTCATTCCTTGAACTTTAAGCTTAGTTGTTTCAAGTTTATTCCAACTTTACTTGCATGTTCTTCATTTCACCATTGTTGTATTAAATTTTATTCATGTTATACTTTTAAAATAGGTTTTGAATATTTTTTTTCTTAGTTCAAGTTTTCTTGCATTGAGTTAAGCTTAAATCTTCATTCCCATTTCCTTTACATGTCTTCTTACATTATGCTTTGCTTTTCTTTATTTATGAGTAGCTAGATTTTAGTTGGTTAATCCAAGGGAGATCTCCCCTTAAGGATTCTGATGCCCGATCCGAAATGTATACATTCAAGTGCAGGAGGTTAAGTTGTAGAAATAATCCGGTTTGAGTTCGTAATCGAATCCACAGGAACCGTTGTTGGTATTTCAAAGTAAACAGTAGCAGAGACTGAATGATTGTGATCTTTGTGATTTGTGTGATGGATGGGGATTTCCTACACAAAATATAAGATTCTTTCCATTGTAGTTTTCTAGACAAAATATAAGATAAGTTCAAATGAAAATAAAGTCACTCTTTAGCTCGGGTATCTGGGCATGTAATTAATCATCTAATTTATTATATTTATGCTTGATAACTCGATTAACTTCCGTGTCAACGGCTAATTATTCAAAAGATAAAGATGGACTGTGAGAATTAAGCACCTGATTCCGATGCCTTTTTAGAAGTTTACAAGAATTGTCTGTGCCAAGACTTAACCTGTCTACAAACAAGCAAGTATTTCTACAAGGCATCCAACCATGACATTAATGTTCAATTCTTTAAATGAAGCACAATAAAGGGGAGGATTGAAGGGTATTCATGAAGATCTAGTCGGGGTACTTGCCTTGAAACGACGGTTCTTTCTACACAAGAGTTATCTGTATCATATAAAGAACCATGATTAGTCAAGGTACCTTAGTTTTTTTAGATGAAATCAATCATCCAATACCAAGTGGATATAGACATTAAGCACTAGATCATAGCATAAATACAATTTTCAGATGATTTATACATGCTCTTCACCTCTTACTCAAGAGTGAATGAGGAACTACTCACTCTTCATGGCTTTGGTAAAGTTTGAAAAGTGAGTGATACTCATCCCTCCAAGTAGAGAGCTTGCAAAATAAAAGAACAACAACTAAGGAGCCAATCTTCCACGAAGAACGAGTGAATCACGTTCCACCCTTCACGGCTTTGGCAAAACTCTGGAAAAGTGGAAGAGTTTCACTCCTCTAATAAAGATCGATGCTGAAGCAATGGAAGTGAAAGAAACTAACAAATGGAAGTAGAAGAAGGCTAGTTACTTTTGGAGGGTTTCCACCACAACCAAAAGAGAAGCTATCTTTCTTGATACTTGTGAACAAAAGCAAATACAACTACAATGGGAGTCTAAGCCTACATCATGGTTGCTACAACAGAAATGTAAAAGCTAAATAAAGAGAAGATTAAAGATCCAACTTCAAGGGGAGTACAAGCCTCCATTATTGTTGGTATTCAAAGTGCAAATGTAAATGCAAGTAAAAAAAGCTTCCTATAAACATAAAACATGTACAAAGATGGAGAGATGTTGGTATAAGGTCAAACTTAAGTCTCCAAAACTACTCAATTTTTAAGAGAAAAATTACACACTTTGACGCTCCACAAATAGGGGTATTTAGAGTCAAGGAAGGAAAGGGGGAGAGGAAAGATAAGAGCTGATGGGTGAATAGTGTCTGTCGCCCAAGTCATAGTGAAGGCCAACAACTCTGTAGATAGTCTGTGGGTGACGTTCAAATGTTACTTGGCGTTTGAACGGTGTTGCTATTTCTGCCTTATAAACGTTCAAACGTATTGCGTTCGAACGTTTTCTTTTGTCTTTGCTTTATGGTCATTCAAACAGCAGATGGGTCTGATCTTTTTCACTCAAGTGGTCTTTTGTGAAGTGCACTTCCACACTTTACACAGCAGACTGGTCTTCAAAAGCTTCCGAGGGACGTTCGAATGTTGAGTAGCGTTCGAACGTGGTACTCAAGTACTTCAGGGTCTTCTTGAATGCAACACACCATGTCTTAGCAACTAAGAAACTCAGAGACAGTCTGGTCTTGTCAGTGCTCCAGTAGACATTCGAACGTTTGTTGGCATTCGAACGTGGTGCTCAAGTACCTCAAGTTCTAGCTCAGGATTCTATACCTGGCTACCACACACTGTGTCTTAGCAGTTTGGTTTTGGCCTGGTTCATTTTGACGTGTGAACTTGAGTTCGTGTTCGAACCTTATTGCCTTGGTCCTAGCTTTTTCAATTTTTTCTTTTATTCTACTGGTGTTATATCCTAGTGTAATATTTGTTGACTTTAGCCCTTGTTCATTTTAAAACTTGAAATATCATCACTTGAACTCCATCAAAGTACAATTAGCCCTAAAAATGCATAATAAAATGCTACTTTAAATTACTAATCAGAATCCATTTTAAATCTTCTTTTTTCCTCCACTCGGTGTACAGTGGTTCAGTTTGGATGGGTTGAGAGTGGATGTGGTTGTGAGTCTCTGATATTTCGTAGGCCTAGTCATGGTTTATGCTTGGAACCTCACCATCTTGTCCCTAGTTTCCCATGAATCAATCGTCGTCTATGCACCATTAGAAGAAGGTTTCGAGATGAGTTGGGATTCCCATTGTAGTGAACACTGTGGATTAGCCAACACTTGTTTTCTTGGATTTTCTTTAGGAACACGAAAACACCAAAACTCAAAAAACAAAGATTTTTCACTTTTTCTTTTGTTCACTAAAATCACTTTCACACAACTTGAACTTTCCTTCCCTGAGGAGACGACCTTGGAATACTCTTCCAAGTAAAACACGACAAGCAAAAGACTCCTTGCGCTTGGAGAGCACTTTTGTGCATTCTCACATTACATTAACATCCTTTCATTTCTCCCATTTCCTTGCCCTTTATTTTGACACTATCCCGAGGGAGAGTGACACTCCCCTTTATCCATACACTATACATGCTAAAGAGTGATATTTAGGGGTTAAGGGAATACAACAAAAATAACCAAGCACCTGTCTGACAATATCTTTTTTTTTATCTTTAGGTTGTTTCCATTGATGTTTCCTTTTATTGAATAGTAACCACCATTATCTTTGCTATTTTTCTTGCATTTCTATATTGATCTGCAAGTGGGTGCAAGACTTTAGATGCAAGGTATGGTAAATCTATGCATTTGTGGCTTGGTCATCACACGATTTTTTCAAAACAGAATTTTATTCATTGAAGGCTCGAGCATGACTGACTAGGGATATACTTTTATAAAAGAATTAGCTAAGGCTCAAAGTCAATCCAAAGATGGCCTAAGATCCTTTCTCAAGTATGTGCATATGTACGCTTATGCAAACGTTCCCTATGGGTTATGAAAATAGACCACTTTAGTTGCATCAATCAGAGCAAGGTTAATGAGATTATTGAAAGAAATTGGAAGTGAAAGAGCTTACTTTGAGTAATTTTTGATATCATCTCAAAGAGCAGTGTAAGGCTCAAGACTTACCATAGTTTTCTTTGGTATATCCACTGGTTATGTCTGGTGTTTCAAGGAATGTTGGTTATATAGCGATTCCATTTTTGAGTCTAATCACCTTGCACCTTAGGGATAGCAATTATTGAAGTACATTTGACAATTAAATCATAGAGATAGTATCAAGGTTCCAAAAAATGAGGTTTTACATCTTGGTTGTTAAGTTGAGGTGTCAAACCAATTATGTGCTTTGTCATTTTCACAAGCCATCTTAACATCCACATCTGTTTTGTTATTAACATATAACAATGTAAAGCTAAATCCACAAATGCATTTAAAACAAATAAAAGTGATAAATTGAACCATTCATTGCTCAAAATATGATCATTTACAACAATATCCAAGATTCAATCCATCCATAAAAAGTGACTGAAATTACACAAAAAATTCAAATATCCACAAAAGAACAAACAACTTCACCCATGAAGAACAATCATCCATCAAAGAAGAAGTTTCATCAAAAAGAAACAAACAATCACCACAAGAATAGAAATAATCCTCTTAATCTCCTCCGTCTCCACCATCAGCAGCTCTACTAGCTCCACCAGCTCCACCCCTAAAAAATCTAAGGATCTCATCTTGCTTGGTTTCAATGCTAAGCATGGTGTCCCATAAAGAACGCTGGGGTATGTTGAGGCCTGCTTGATCTAGTTGCTCTCTCTACTTCCATCTCCTCCTCTCGGTCAAGCTCTTCTTATACTTTGTCTCCTCCTCACGTTGGTGACACCTCTTGTCTTGCCGCTGGGCAACCACCAGGTCCTTGGTTTTCTTAAAATGTACTTTGTTTAGTGGCCTCATCAGCTTTTGGATTTCCATCTCGGGCCTTAGCCTGACCCGATTGTCCATTTACATTTCCATCACTAGGGTGCCAAAAGTAAGGGAACTCCTCTTCACGTCACACCCCTTTTTCATTTCACTCAAGATGAGGGAGGGGAGATTAATACTTTGGCCTTTCCAAATTGCATAGAGCAATCATGCCATGTCAGGTAAAATTTCATTTGTTCGTCTTAAAGGAGCAAAGTTGGAGGCTGCAATCAGATTCAGCATTTTATACTTGTTTGTCAACTCCCCTTGTTTCAAAAATTTTTGCCTTGACCATGAAAAATTATTCACCCCAGTCAACTCCTTCCCCATGAAATTTTTTTCTTTAGGGGGTATGCTGAGTTTTGCTCCCGAGGTATTTCTTGCCTCACTTCCTTGATGTAAGCTTCATCTACATCAATGTGGATTCCCATCACATATTTCCGAATTATGCCACTGAAGATCTCGGCGTTGGAGTAAAACTCCCTCACCAAGTTAACCACAGCATCCCTACCATTCCTTAAATACCACACCCAGTTCCTCCTCTCCATTTCCTCTAACAATCCAATCTCATCAAAATCAGTTATTACCATGTCTCTTTCATAGACTATAGTATGCTTATGGTAAAATTTTTCATACCTCTCCGCCTTTAAGGCATTGGGAAACCTTGTTCTATCATAACTTTTTGTCATTTGCTTCCCTTCTCTTTTCACTATCGCTTCCTCAACAAAGTTTCGCTCCTAACTATCTGATTGATTGCGCCTGGTAGGAAGTTTTACCATGGGCATGGCATTCGAACATTCGGTGGCTTGAGATAGTGATGAAACTTGGAGTTCTTTGTGTGGGATTAAAGCTTTTGGGGTGGAGATGAGTTAGGGAGGGTCAATTTTGGTTATTTTGGGGGAATAAGGGTGAATCGAGGTCTGTAGAGTGAAAAGGGGTTCTAAGGTTTTAGAAATTTGATAGGGATTTGGGGCTTTTGAACTGAAAAGGACGATCCAAGCTTTTATAGTCTCCGTCATAACGTTCGAACGTTAATGACATTTGAACGTGTATTGAAGGATTTTAAAATATCATTCGAACGTGGGTGTCATTCTGTTAGAGACCAAAGTACTGTAAATTCTCTTCGTTCGAACGAGCTATTGGCGTTTGAACGTTAGTTCTCGTTCGAATGGTCTATTGGCGTTTGAACGAGCTGAGGTCTTGGTATTTTTAAGTTCCATCAGAGAGTTCATCAGAGGCAAAGTACTGTAAGCAGTCAACATTTGAACGTCAGTTGGCATTCGAACGTTGATCCAAAACTAAAAAATTTCTATACTATACTACACACAATCAAAGAAGTTTATTTACAAAACAAAAAATTTAAACCAAATTTCATGGCATCTTAGGACAAATCCCTATCCACGTTGTTGGTTGGTATTTCAGGACGTTTTTTACTCAGCCCATGTTTTCATTTTAGTCAACAGGGTTTGTATAAAACAATTTTTTTAACACTTTTTTACAAAAATTCGGACCCTTGGCTTTCATCCCCAAAAACACAAATTTTCACAGTTTGTTGGCAAACTAATCCAAATCATCAATTGTATCTGTGTAGCTTGGATAATTAGTGACTCCTAATTTCCTCTCTCACAAACTAGTTAAGCATAGCACTAGAATAGCTTGGCGTCTCAGGATAATCCTTACTCAGCCCATTCACTATCCAATCTAAACAATTGAGTGCACGATCAAAAATTAGTTCAGAACACTCGTTATACATTTTCTTATGAAAAACTCTACTACACTGTTTACAGGCACCAAGTCTTTTGGCACGACGGTGTTGAGCAAAAGTGCTTCTGCCACAGAGGGGTTTCGTTTGTTCTTGTCGGATCTCGTCTTTCCTCACCATTCTTGCTTTTCTCATGACCATATTATGCACATCTGATGGAAAACTTTGTAAAACTGCCATACTAAACCAACAAATTTTGACATCCATGCTTCCTACACTTTTTAAGACTCACTATCAGGTTCTTTAACGTCTGCCAGTTGCTTGATGAAAAATCTTGTTATTTCCTAACCTCTAAATATCACCCTTTAACATGTGTAGTATGGCTTATGTGTGAATGAGAGTGTCACTCTCCCTCTGAATGATGCAATAGATGGGGCAACGGAATGGTGGATGAAATAAAATGAACAAAATGAAATGTGCGTACAAAAATGCTTCCCAAGTGTAAGAAGACTTTTGCATGTCGTGTTTTACTTGAAAAGTATTCCAAGGTCGTCACCTCAAGGAAGAAAAGTTTAAGTGTGTGAAGGTGATTTTGTAAAAAAGAGAAAGTGTAAAATCTTTTGTTTGTGTTTTGATGAGTGGAGAGTGAAGTTTGTGAATGAAAATGCAAGAAAATAAGTTTTGGCTAATCCAAAAAGTTCACTCAAATGGGGATACCAATTTAACTCGAAACCTTCCTCCTGGTGCATAGATGAACGATTGATTTGTGGAAAGCTAGGGACAAGATGGTGATGATCCAAGCATAAACCGTGACTAGGCCTACAGAATATCAAAGACTCACCACCACCTTTACTTTCAACTCAGTCAAACTGAACCACCGTACACCGAGTGGAGGAAAGAAGAAAAGTTGAAATGGAATCCTCAACAGGAGGTCTCCCTTGGATTATCGAAGTTAAAGTCTAGCTACTCATAATAATTGACAAGACATGCATAATGCAGAGAGTCATAATTGAAATGGAGCATGGAACTTAACTCAATGTAAAAAAACTTTAACTATGAAAAAAAATATTCAATACCCATTTTAAAGCTATCAAATAAAGAATTTGAAAGCAACAATGGTGAAATCTTAAATGTAAGACTAAACTTGAAATGAACTTCAAATAAATGACATTAAGGTGCAAGAAATAGAGATTACAAGAAGTTTAAAGTTAACTAAAATTGAAATGGAAAGGAAAATGGCAAAATACAAACACTATTCATCATCTTCTTCCTAAACGCTTTCTAAGTTTAGGTAGCCACCCCTCAATCTTGTGTGAATGTTGAATATAATAGAGTGTGAGCCTTCAATTTTTGTGCATGGTGGTCCCCCTAGGTGTGAGAGATGATCTCCCATCAATGGGAGGTGATTTTGATGGGTTACACAAGCTAGGAGGAGCTTAGCCTGCAACCCACTTCCACTTCCATCCATATTAATGCCCTTGTCTTCAAAGTCTTCAACTAGGGTGTAGGAGGCATGTTATTGTGTAAGGAATGACAGGGAACAAGTGAGAGAAGCATTGGTGGGACCTCCAAGCAAGTGAAGAATGTAAAAGAGTCATTCTGGGCATTTCTGGGAAGCGTACCAGTACTGTGTACTGGTACTTTTTTCTGCTCTGGACCAGTTTTTTATAGAATCACCATAACTTTTGGACCAACAGTGTGATTAAGCTGAAATTTTGACACAATATAGAAGACATCCAGATCTACAACTTTCATGTTAGCACTTTTTTAGATTCGAAGTGGATCATGGCCAGAAATGGGGAAGACAATGGTATTGTGTCAAAATCCTTCACTCCAGTGGACAAAATCATTCGAATGCATTTTTCCTTGAATTCTTTACCTTCCAAACCTCCCAAACCTCATCAAAAGTATCCATATCTTCACCACACATTCACACGTAGTTGTAAGGTTATAAATCCAATCATTTAAGCTATAATTACCTGCAACATAAAAAATTCAACTTTATTTATAATTTCGGCTAACTCTAAGTACTCATATGCAAAAGTTGAGTTAAAATGCATGTAATGAGGCAATGAAATATACAATATTTTGAGCTCTTCACCAGTCACAAAAGACAATACAAACTGACCCATAGACAAGATCACCAATTTATGTAAGACAATGTACAATATGATCAGAACAACAATAACAACAACAACAAAAATAGCAACAGAAAATTTTAAAAAATTACGGGCACAAATTACCACAGATTACACAGAATATGAACTATAGTTCTCACCCCCAACCTAAACTAAACATTGCCCCCAATGTTTTGAATTTACTAGTGTACGAATCTTTGGAGACGAGGTTTGAAAGGTAGAGATCCGTTCATCCTTTGAAACCTACAAAAAAAAACACATGGATCAATTATCTTTGAATAGATCGAGGTTTCGAGTAGGTTGGTAAGCCTTGTGAGTGAGTGTGAAGAGTAGTATAATACCCACAATCAAATATTAAATCAAAATACAAAATATGAAACATAGGACTGTGTTTGTGGAGTGTGTGGTCATGGGGCTTTTTGGGGTCTGGATCTTGTTGCAGCAAAAAAGGAGAAGAAGAATAAAAACAGAAGAAGAAGAAGCAAAAAGTAAACAAAGAGTGTGGGGGCCAAGAACGTTGAGCGTGGGAGTAGGGAGGAAAAAGTGAGTGCCTTATAAAGGCGTGTTCTCAGATCGGGTTGGCTCGAATTTTTCTTGACCCGATCCGTTTGAGTGTCGAAAGGTGTGAATCTTAGAGGAGTATTTTGGTTCCATTAAAAGAATGGTTTTTAAATTTTAAAAAATAATGCTCAAAAAATGATTTCAACCTCGGACCTTTAACAGTAAAAATATTACCGTTCGATGGGTTGTCCACTTCTACCGCTCCATGTTCAAACACGTTTTTGATAATGTAAGGCCCAGTCCATCTTGATTTCAACTTACCAAGGAAGAGGAGGAGTCTTGAACTAAACAACAAGACTTTCTGAGAAGGTTCAAAGAATTTTCGCACAATATTTTTGTCATGGAAAATTTTCATCCTCGCTTTAGCAATCTTAGCATTCTCATATGCTTCATTTCTCAATTCCACCAATTTGTTAATCTGGAGTTTTCTTTAGAGTCCAACCTTATCCAAGTCAAAGTTCATTACTTTAATGGACTTGTATGCCCTATGTTCCAAATCCATAAGTAGGTGACATGACTTTCCATAGACTAATCGGCAGGGGGACATGCCCAATTTTTTTTGAAAACAGTACGATACTCCCAGGGTGCATCAGTTAGTCCTGACGACCAAACTTTGTGGTATTGATTTATCATTTTTTCTAAAATTAATTTGATCTCCTGATTGGTTAATTTTGCCAGTCCACTAGTCTGTGGGTGATAAGGGGTTACAATTTTGTGGAAAATCAATTGCTTTTTCATCAAATTTCAGAAAGGACGATTGCAAAAAAATGAACACCCCCATCCCTTATGATTGATTTCGGAATTCCAAACCAGGATAAAATATTTTCTTTTAAAAATTTGATCATAATTTGGTGATCATTATTCCGACATAGAATTGTCTCAACCCATTTGGATACATAGTCTACAACCACTTAAATGTTTAGATAGCCAAATGAAGGTGGAATGGTCCCATAAAACTGATGCCCCAACACTAAAAAATTTCAATCACAAGAATGGGATTTAAGGGTATCATGTTTCTTTCCGAAATATTTCCCAACCTTTGGCATCTATCACATGTTAAACAAAAGTCATTAAACATCTTTAAAAAGTGTAGGCCAATATAATCCACACTGCAGAATTTTTGCAGCGATTTTTCTTGATGAAAAATGGACAGCACATGCTTCAGAATGAATTTTTTTTATTACCTATCCACTTTCCTGAGTGGGGATGCAACGTCTTATGATTTGATCCTTACAGTACTTAAATACGCAGGTATCCTCTCAAAAGAAGTTGCCAACCTCCTCATGAATTTCTTTTTATCAATGGGGGTGAATGACGAAGAGAGTGTTCCAGTAGCAAGGAAATTAGAAATGTCAGCGTACTAGGGGGTCTCATCAACTATGAATAGTTATTTATTAGGAAATTTCTCATTGATTAATAGTCCATCCTCATGGAATTCATACGTCAATCTAGACAGATGGTCTGCCATCACATTCTCAACACCCTTCTTGTCTTTAATGAAAAGATCAAACTCTTGGAGTAAGATTATCCATCTTAAGAGCCTTGGCTTGGCATCCTTCTTCGTGAGTAAGTATTTTAGGGTTGTATAGTCAGTGAATATAGTAACAGAAGAACCAACATGATAGGAACAAAATTTTTCCAAACCAAAAACTACAACAAGTAATTCTTTTTCAGTAGTAAAATAATTCATTTGAGCATCATTCAAAGTTTTGCTTGAATAGTAAATTACATGTGGTTTCTTATCCTTTCTTTGTCCCAATACAACACCTATATCATAATCACTTGCATCACACATTAGTTCAAAGGGTAGAGTCCAGTCAGGGGGTTGCATGATTGGAGCATAAATTAACATGCCTTTAAGCCTATCAAAAGACTCTTGACATCATTCACTCCACATAAAAATTACATCCAAACTTAGGAGATAACTGATGGGTTTGGCTATGGTACTGAAATCTTTTATGGATCTCCTGTAAAAACCGGTATGTCCCAAAAATGATCGGACATTCTTACAGTCTTAGGGGCAGGAAAATTTCCAATCAGATCTATTTTTTCCTTGTCAACTTTCATGCCCTCATACGACACAATGTGACCTAAGACAATGTCTTGTGTTACCATGAAATGACATTCCTCCCAATTGAGCATCTTATCAATACCTTTTCTAGGTTGGCCAGACACAAATCAAATGGTTCACTATAAACAGAAAATTCATCCATGAACACTTCTAAAAATTTCTCGACCATGTCACAAAACAAGCTTAGCATGCCTCTTTGAAATGTTACAAGAGTGTTACAAAGTTCGAATGTCATCCTTTTGAAAGCAAAGGTGCCAAAGGGGCACGTAAATGTGGTTTTCTCCTAGTCTTTGAGTGTTATCTCAATTTGATTGTAACCAGAGTATCCATCCAGGAAATAGTAGAATTCATGGCCTTTAATTCTCTCTAGAACTTGATCGAGAAAAGAAAGGGGAAATGATTTTTCTAGTTACCAAATTGAGTTTTCGGTAGTCAATACACATTCGCCATTATGTGATGACTCGAGTTGGCACTAGTTTATTGGCATCATTTTTTACCACTGTGACCCCAGACTTTTTGGGTCAAACTAGAGCAGGACTAATTCATTTGCTCTCAGAGATGGGAAAGATTATCCCTGCATCGAAGAGTTTGAGCACCTCAGTTCTCAGGACTTTTTTCATGTGAGGGTTCAGTCGTCGTTGCAATTGACGAGAGGATTTTGAATCCTCTTCAAGGTATATAGTATTGATTACAGATTAATGGGCTTATACCTTTCAAGTCAGTGATGGTCCACCCAATGGTACTTTTGTGGATTTTAAGAACTTCAATCAATTTAGACTCTTGCAAGTCTGTGAGCTTAGAGAAAATTACCACTAGGTACGACTCGTCTTTTCCCAAGAATGCATATTTGAGGTCAGATGAGAGTAGTTTCAATTTAGGCTTTGATGGCTTGTCACTTGCGGTGAGTGGCTTCGTACCACTTGGTGAAAGTTCCTCGAATTTGGGGGCCTATGCCTCAACCGCATGAGTAGGGCAACTTAATGAATTTGAGTCATCATTTGTTGACTCTGATGAGATTGATTCAAACAAAGATGATTTAGTAGGGTTCTCACAAAATTTGTCATTCAGATGTTCCTGCACCAATGACTCAATGAAATTTATTTATCTCACTTCTTGGTCCTCTCATGAGTGTTTGGCAATATTGAAAATATTTATCTCAAGGGTCATATTCCTTAAAGTTAATTTCATGACTCCATTCTTGCAAATGATTAGTATATTGAAAATTGCTAGGAAGGGTCAACTAAGAATAATGGAAATTTGGTTCTCTGAATGCATTGATGGCTGAGTATCTAGAACAATGAAATCCAGAGGGAAGACAAAGTTGTCCACTTGGACAAGTACATCTTCAACATTGCCCATTGGATTTTTTACAGATCTGTCTGCCAACTGGAATGTGACACAGGTGGGAATGAGTTCTCCCAGACCCAACTACTGGTAGACAAAAAAGGAAGCAAATTAACACTGGCTCCAAGATCTAACCGTGCTTGTTCTATTTTGAAATTTTCAATTACACATGACACTGTTGGACATCCAGAGTCCTTTTATTCTAGAGGGGTGTTGTGTTGAAGTAGGGCACTGGCTTGTTCTGTAAGGAAGGCTCTTTTTTGGATATTTTGGCTTCTCTTGACTGAGCACAAGTCTTTTAGAAATTTGGCATAGGAAGGAACCTATTGATGAATGCATAATATTTCATATTTGAAGGCCTCATTACATGCATTTAAACTCAACTTTTGCATCTAAGTACTTAGTGTTAGCAGATTTTATGAATAATGTTGAATTTTCAATGTTGCATGTATTTATAACTTAAACGATGGATTTTAGGATCTTGCAACTATGATGGATGTGTGGTGAAGGCATGGACACAATACATGAAGATTTGGAGGCTTAAAAGTGAAGAAATCAAGGAGGTTTTGGTGTTTGGGAACAAAGGCACCAGCTGTCACATCTTTTGGAAGCAGAGCCTCGATTTTCCTCTATTTTGACCATGATCCACTTTGTATCTAAAAACTTTTAAAACATGAGGTTGGATCAAAAGTTATACCGATTCTACAAAAAGTGGTTCAGAGTGTAGAAGAAACTGTACCGATACGCGTACCAGTACGTTGAACTATAGTAGCTAACGCGTACCGGTATGCCGAACTCCAGTAGCTAAACCGTACCGGTACGCATACCAGTACGCCCTCCTGAAGCAGTCCCGAACTTCCTGCAACCCATCTCCACTTGCTTTGGGGCCCACCTACACTTCTCCCACTTGCCCTCCAACATTTCCTTACACATTTACATGCCTCCCTTACACACTTTGAAGACTTATGAGACTTGGCATTTATAGAGGATGGGAGATAAGGGGGCAGCCATGTGGGGTGCAGGCTATGCTCTACCTAGCCTATCAAGGGCCATCAACTCACCTCCCATTGATGGGAGGCCTGCACACTCATGCTAGGGGACCACCATGCACGAAAATTCAAGGCTCTCCACAATATATTTAGCATTACACAACCATTTCAAGTAGTGGCTACCTAAGCTTAGAATAGTTAGGAAGAAGATGAATACTAGCAATGTTTATGTTTTTGCATTTTCCTTTCCATTTCAATTGTTGTAAGCTTTAAACTTCTTGTAATCTTTAATTCTTGCACTTTAATCTTAGCTATTTCAAGTTTATTGCAAGTTTAATTACATGTTCTTCATTTCACCATTGTTGTTTTAAGCTTTCTTCATTTCCTAGCTTAAAATGGGTATTGAATATTTTTCTTCTTAGTTTATGTTTTATTGCATTTAGTTAAGTTCCATGCTTCATTTCTTCATTATGTCCATTTACATTATGCTTGTCTTTCATTTTATCATGAGTAGCTAGATTTTAAGTTGGATAATCCAAGGGAGACCTCCCATTGAGGATTCTATTTCAACTCTTTTTCTTTCCTCTCTCGGTGTACGGTGGTTCGGTTTGATTGGGTTTGAGAGTGGATATGGTGGTGAGTATTTGATATTTCATAGGCCTAGTGACGGTTTATGCTTTGATCCTCACCATTTCGTCCCTAGCTTCCCACGAATCAATCGTTTATCTATAAACCCTCGGAGGAAGGTTTCGAGTTGATTGGACATTCTCATTGGAGTGACCTCTTGGATGAGCCAACACTTGTTTTCTTGCATTTTCCTTAAGAACACATAACTCTCCAAAACTCAAACAAAAGATTTTACACTTTCTCTTTTTGACAAAATCACCTTCACACACTTGAACTTTCCTTCCCTAAGGAGACGACCTTGGAATACTCTTCCAAGTAAAACACCGACATTCAAAAGACTCCTTGCGATTGGGGAGCACTTTTGTACATACTTTCACATTTCACACATTTTGTTCATTTCATTTCCACCATTTTGTTGCCCTAACTCTTGCATGTATCTGAGTGAGAGTGACATTCACCCACACACATAAGCCATATACATATTTGAGGATTCATGTTAGGAGCTTAGGAATAGCAACAATTTTCAATCAATCATGTTTTGCTCTAGACCAGTTTTCTTAGAATCGGCATAACTTTTTAATTAACAAATTAATCACAACTAGGTTATTAAGACAGTTATATAAAAAGTACACAAATGCAGTAATTTAAACGATATAAAGAGATATATAGATGGGAATATAAAAAGTATCCTTCAGTTCGCGGATCTCATATGCTTTATATTGGTCACTTTCTGGAAAGGCTACCTCAAATCAATTAACTTTCTTTTTACTAGAAAGTCAATCAGCAGGTCTGATGTAAATAAACCATAACACAGTTGCTTCTTAGGCTACACTGGTGGTAATAAATCATAACACAATTGCTTCTTATGCCACACTGGTTATATCCACGTCAAATGAATAACTTAAGCAAACCAGAAGGTCATGCCTTTCATGAGGAATACTTGAGTTATTCATCAGATCTCATGATTGCAAATACGTATATAATAAACCATAACACAGCTGCTTCTTAAGCTACACTTGTGGTAATATATAACACAGCTGCTTCTTAGGCTACTCTGGGTATAGATGTGCCAACTGATTAATTCAAGTAAACCCGCAGGTTGTATAGACTATCTTCCAGCAACTTTTCAGGTCAGCTGGTGGTAGTAAATCATAACACATCAACTTGTCATGTTAGTTGTGTTTAGATATGTCAACCAGAAGGTCAAGCCATTCAGATGGAATACTTGAATTATTCAACAGATTATCTGTGATATATATATTTACCAGTAAAACTTCCTTAGCTTTCTGGTGGAGGATTAGTCGTACCGATAGGATCACCTGGGTTATTCGACTAGCAATAATAATATCATGCATCAGTGGAACTTCCTCAGCATTCCGGTGGAGGACTAGCCATACCAATAGGAACGCCGGGGTTATTCTAGCTGGCATGTCTTATATATATTATAAACGTATAAATAAAACATCAACATTTCCATAATTAAACCAATAATATACGTATGTTCCCCTCGCACTGGAGGATATAAACGACTACTCACGCTCCATTACTATAGACAAGCACGGAGTGCGGGTTGTTGCCATTACAACAGAATTAAAGTACACAATTTGAAAGGCTTTCATAGGGAACGATTGAAATAAAACCACTCTTATTATCAATTAAGACGAAAAAGTGGCAACACTTCAACTATCCGAATGGAAAGCTACAACAGAAATGTACAAGTATAACATTGGAACTGAAAGTGTACCACAGACCGGATTGTGCTTGCACTTTCTTCTTTCTTTTTCTTTTCTTCCTTTCTTTCCCTTTTTCTCTCATAGGATTTCTCTCATAAGCTGTCTATTTTTTCGGCCTCCCCTTTAGACTGCTGCTGAAAGTCCCTTTTTATAGGCGTTTGGAGAGCATGAGGTGGAAGAGATTTGCATGAGCCTGATTAATACTCAAATATAACATATTCTTATGCCATGATTTGGACTAATTGTGCTTTGGTGGAGTTTAAGTGATGTTGTTTCAGGTCTTAAAGTGAACAAGGGTTCAAAGGCACCAAAAAGAACCTTTGCAGGCAATCACAGCATTTTATGGAACAAATTATAGAAGCTTGGAATAAGGAAGCAACCTTCGAATGTTAAATACCGTTCGAACAGTCATGATGAACCAGACCAGATATTATAATCTGTGTTGCAGGCAAGACACAAGGCCCTGGAGATTCAAGTACTACGTTCGAACGGTTATAAACATTCGAACGTCCACTGGAGCAAGGACAAGATCAGACTAACTGAAGACATGGCGTGTTGCAGACTTGCAGTCAGAAGGCCCAGGCACTTGAGTGCCACGTTCGAACGACAACCACCGTTCGAACGGCCACATAGTTTCGGCGAGGGGTATTGAAGTCGACAAATCTAAGGTGGAGGTCATCTCCCACCTCCCCATGCCGTGAACCATCAAGGGCATCAGGTCATTTTTGGGTCATGCAGGTTTTTATCGTAGGTTATGATTATGAGGCATCCTTTAAGGAGGTCCCCTTTGAGTGGTCGGATGATTATGAGGCATCCTTTAAAAAAATCAAAAACATGCTAATCACACCTCTGATCATGCGACCACCCAATTGGGATCTACCTTTAGAACTCATGTGCGACGCGGGTGATTACACAGTCGCTGTAGTGCTCGGTCAAAGGGAAGGTAAAAGACCAAATATGATACACTATGCTAGCAAAACAATCAATGATGCTCAGATGAATTACACCACCACCGATAAATAGTTGCTAGCAGTAATGTTTGCACTAGATAAATTCCCTTTATACATAATTGGTTCACCTATTGCTGTATTTACTGACCATTCTACCTTGACGTACTTGTTGTCTAAGCAGGATGCGAAAACCATGACTCATTAGGTGGATACTCCTCCTACAAGAATTTGACTTGACGATCAAGGACAAGAAGGTAGTTGAGAACGTGGAGGCGAATCATTTATTCCGGCTGGTGGTGCAAGAGGCCGATGATCACATTCTAATCTCTGACTCTTTTCCTTATGAACATTTGCTTTCAATTCATTTGGTATGTCCTTGGTATGGTGATATATGTAATTACCTTGCAATAGAACAGATACTACCGCAATGAAGCCTAGAAGATAGAAAATGATTTATGGCAGATGTGAAGTACTTCTACTTCGACAACCCGTACGTGTTCAAAAATTGCCTTGACCAGGTCATGAGGAGATGCGTACTTGAAAATGAACAACGGAATGTCCTTACATTCTGTCACTCTCGAGCTTGAGGCGGACACTTTTCAGCAAAGAATACTTCCGCTAAAATTCTTCAATCAGGTTTCTACTGGTCCTCTCTTATCAAAGATTGTGTTTTATTTTGTAAGGCATGTGAAAGATGCCAATGATTTGGTAGTGTGACCCGGAGAAGTATGATGCTCCTCTCTCCTGTGCTCGTCATAGAAATATTCGATTATTGGGACATCAATTTCATGGGTCCATTCCCAATGTCATTTGGTTACCTATACATCCTTCTAGCAGTGGACTATGTGTCCAACTAGGTGGAGGCTATCCTAACCAAGACTAATGACCATCGGGTCGTAGTCAAGTTTCTCAAAGAGAATATCTTTTTGAGGTTTCGGATGCCCCGAGCAATGATCAGTGATGGTGGATCCCATTTTTGTAATAGGCAATTTGCATATCTAATGTTCAAATATGGCGTCACTCACAAAGTATCCACCGCCAATCACCCACAAACAAATGCCAAGCTGAGCTAGCCAATAGGGAGATCATGACCATTTTAGAAAAAATGGTTAATCCTAATAGGAAAGATTTGTCCGATAGATTGACCGATGCCTTATGGGCTTACCGTACTACCTATAAGACTGTTTTGAGCATGTCTCCTTACCGGCTTGTCTTTGGAAAGGCTTGTCATCTTCCAGTTGAAATGGAACACCAGGTCTATTGGACCATCAAGACTCTAAACTTCAATTTGAGAATGGCCGCTGAACATAGGAAGTTAGAGCTGAATGAATTAGAATAGATTCGACGAGATACGTATGAGAGCTCCAAAATTTAAAAGGAACGAATGAAAATCTTTCATGATAATTCCATCATACGGAAATCATTTGAGTCGGGGTAAAAAGTGCTCCTATACAATTCTCGTCTCTCAAATTTTCAAGAAAAACTACGATCCTGTTGGGATGACCCCTATCTTATCAAGGTAGACAACCCCAACGAGGTGACAAACCCTGAGAATGGCCAAACATTAAAGGTCAAAGGCCAAAGACTAAGCCACTCTTTGAGGATTCTGAAAAGCAAGAAGTGGAGGAAGAGTTGACGGATCTCGTGTACCCGGATTTTTGAGGAGGACTAGCTAGTGTTTATGTTGTTTAGTGTACAGTTACTTCCATTTACTTATGTTATTTTTATTTTCATGTCATTTACTTTCTTTTCTTGTATAATTATGTTTTTCTTAATTTCAGATCTTGGTGCTTTTGTCAAAAGCTCAACTGCCGTGATGAAATGGGAACCACCGAAGAATGTAACAGAAGTACGAAATTTCTTGGGGTTAGCTGATTAATACTCAAATACAGCATATTATTATGCCCCATTTTGGACTAATTATGCTTTGGTGAAGTTTAAGTGATGATGTTTTAGGTCTTAAAGTGAACAAGGGGTCAAAAGCAACAAAAAGTACTTTTGAAGGCAACCACTGCATATTAAGAAACAAATTGTAGAAGCTTAGAATAAGGAAGCAACATTCGAACGATAAATACCATTCGAACGGTCATGGACAACAAGGCCAGCTATTATTATCTGTGTTGTAGACAAGATTGATTGATTGATAACGGTTGTTTTTCCTTACCTCTCAACACCACCCTCAAATGTGTATGGCTTATGTGTGAAGGGAGTGTCACTCTCCCTCGGGATGATACAAGAGATAGGAAACAACGAAATGTGAATGGTGGGTAATGGATGAACAAAATATGTGTGAAATGAAAAGTGGAATGTGCACAAAAGTGCTCCCGAATCGCAAGGAGTCTTTCATTATCGGTGTTTTACTTGGAAAGTATTCCAAGGCCGTCTCCTCAGGGAAGGAAAGGGAGTTTTGTGAAAGTGATTTTGCAAAAAGGTAAAGAAAATGTAAAATCTTTTGTTTATGTTTTGGAGTTTTGTTTGTAAATGAAAATGCAAGAAAACAAGTGTTGGCTAATCCAAAGGATTCATTCCAATGGGAATACCAAATCAACTCAAAGCCTTCCTCCAATTGAGCATGAATGAACGATTGATTCGGGGGAAGCTAAGGACGAGATTGGTGAGTATCTAAGCATAACCCATGACTAGGCCTAGGGATATCAAAGGCTCACCAACTCATCCACTCTCAACCCCATCAAACCGAACCATTTGACTCAAAAGGGAGGAATGAAGAAGAGTTGAAATGGAATCCCCAAGAGAAGGTCTTCCCTTGGATTAACCAACTTAAATCCTAACTACTCATATTAAAAGCAAGACATTCGTAATGTAAAGAGACAAGGATGAAATGGAGATTAAAACTTAACTAAATGCAAGAAATCTTAAACTAAGAGGAGAAATCAACAATACCCATTTTAAAATAAGAATTGAAGAAAACTTGAAAACATAAATGGTGAAAGCTCGAACATGGAACTAAACTTGCAATAACTTGAAAGGAATGAGATTAAAGACAATAAATTAAATTTAGAAGATCCTTACAAGATATTAACAAGCTTTCTACAACTTGAATGGAGAAGAAAATGCAAAAATGTCACTATTCATCTTCTTCCTCATTGGAGCTAAACTAAAACTACTCCTAAGCTTAGGTAGCCAACTCTCTCCCTCTACAATGCTGAATAAAATATTGTGTATATTGTTGGAGAGCCTTGAATTTCATCCATGAGAGTCCCCCAATGTGTGTGAGCTGATTTAAAGTGATTGGAAGGCTAGGACAAGCCTAACTTGCACCTCCCAGGCAGCCCCTCTTCCCTCACATCCTCATTAATGCCTCAAGCCACCCAAGTCATCCAAATGTGTAAGGGATGCCTGCTCTTCTACAAGGAAATGTTGGGGGGCAAGTCGGAGAAGTGTAAGTGGGACCCCCAAGCCTCAAAGTTGAGTTACAGGCTGTTTTTCGGCCAGAAGATTTGTGGTACCGGTACCGAGTACTAGTACTGTTTTTCTGCACTGGACCACCTTCGGTAGAAATGGCATAACTCTTGATATAACCGTTGGATTGAGCTGAAATTTTGACACGATACATAAGACATCCAGCTCTACAACTTTTATGTTTTGAACTTTTCCATATTCCGAGTAGATCATGGTCAAAATGGAGGAAAACCGAGGAAGTTCTTCCCAATGATGTGGCAGTTGGTGCCTTTGTTCCAAAACACCAATACCTCCTTGATTTCTTCACTTTTAAGCCTCTAATTCTTCATGTATTGTGTCCATGCCATTACCACACATCCAACATAGTTGCAAGGTCCTAAAATCCAACATTTAAGCTATCAAAACATGCAACATCGAGAATTCAACATTATTCATAAAATAGGCTAACACTAAGTAATTAAATGCAAAAGTTGAGTTATAATGAATGTAATAAGGCCATGAAATGTGCAATATTATGTGCTCATCAAAGACCCAAGGCCCTGGAGACTTGAGTACTGCATTCGAACGATCATCAATGTTCGAACGTCCACTAGAGCAATGACAAGATCAGACTGACTGAAGACATGGCGTGTTACAGACTTGCAGTCAGAAGGCTCAGGCACTTGAGTGCCATGTTCGAATGGCAACCACCGTTCGAACGCCCCTGGAATTATTGGAAAGAGCAGTCAAGATTCTGCAAGGACCTGGAGGGAGATTTGCACAAAGACTTGGAGGAAGATTTTCTACAGAGAACCACGTGTCTTCTGACATAATTGGTAGACACTGAATCCATCTGACGTTTGAACGGTAGAGAGCAAAGACAGAGAAACCATTTGAACACCAGTTACCGTTCGAACGGTATTGACAGACTGCCTGCAGAGTGGTTGCCGTTTCACTTTGACTTTGGCACCCATCTCTATTCTTTTACCCCTTTTCCTGCCTTCTCCTTGCCTATAAATACACTTGGTTTTGTGGAGAAAAAGGGGAGACTCATGTGTGGAGCCATTTGAGGGATTCATCACTTGGCATTCATCACATATATCTAATTCAATTCTTGTCTTAGTTTTTCTCTTTGCTAGAGGAAGTGGGGAGTTTAGATTCCCACTCATTTTTCTTTATATTAATATTTACATTTACACTTACTTAAGGGTAGTAGTTTCTTTAATTAATTCAAGTCTTTACATTTATGCTTGTGTTTTAATTCAAGTCTTTACATTTATGTCTCTATTTACTTCTAGTCTTTACATTTATGTTCTTACATACATGCTTTTAATTATGTCTTGCACTTTCATTATTTGAGCCCCTTCTTGCTTAGAGGAGTGAAACTCTTCCACTTTTCTAGAGCTTTGCCAAAACCATAAAGGGTGGAATGTGATTCACTCATTCTTCGTTGAAGATTAGCTCCTTGTTAATTGTACCTTTACTTTGAGAAGTCCTTTACTTAGAGAGATGAGCATCACTCACTTTTCTAGCTTTGTCAAAGCTATGAAGAGTGAGTAGTTCCTCATTCACTCTCTAGTAAGAGGTGAAGGGTATGTATTGATTATCTAGAAGTTATATGATGCTTTGTTCTAATGCTTAACGTTTACAGCCCCTTACTTATTGGATGATTGATTGCATCTAGGAAAGCTAAGGTACTGTGTATAATCGAAAGTCTTTCTTTGACACGGATGACTCTTGCATGGAAAGACTCCTCGTTTCAAGGCAAGTACCCCGGCTAGATCTTCATGACTACCCTTTAATCATCCCCATTAAGGAGCTTATTTAAAAGAATGGATTATTAAAATCTTGGTTGGATGTCACGTGGGAACACTTTCTTGTTTGTGGACGCGATGACTCTCGGTGCAAACAATTCTTGTAAATCTCTATAAGACATTGGAACCACAATTTTAATTCTCACAATCCATCTTTATATTCCAATTAACTTGCTGTTGACATGGGAGTTAATTGTGTTATCAAGCAAAAATATAATACACCGGATAATTGACCACATATCCCAATCCTTGAACTAAAGAGTGACTTTCCTGCCATTTGAATTAATCTTATATTTTGTCTAGAAAATTTCTTGGAAAGAATTCAATATTCTGTTCAAGAAATCATCCACCATCCACAACTTAAAAATCTCAAAGGATACAATCAATTGGTCTCTATTACCATCTACTTTGAAACACCAAAACTAATAGTTTCCTGTGGATTCGACTCCGGACTCAAACTGGATTATTACTACAACTTGACCGCCTGCACTTGGGTGTACACATTTCGGATCAAGTCAGTGATCATAAAAGAAAAGGAGGAATGGTGGTGTGGAACTCAAACAAAAGGGATGAATGTGGTTGAAACTCAAAGAGTTCAATGGAAAACAATGAAAATCCAAGAAAAAGAGAATGGGTGAAAAGGAAGAAAAGAACGATCAATAGAAAAGAAAAATGTTAAAGGAAAAAATGAAAATAAATAAGGAGTGTGGTGATGATGTGAGAATCAAAATCCCATGAAAAGGGAAGTGTTTTTTTTAAAATAAAAGTCTCTCACTCGGAACGACCCTTCTTGTTATCCTATATCTTTCACTTCATTTACCTAGATATCACCCCCAAGGCCGCATTATAACCCTTAAAGTCCTAAGTGATCTAGAGAAGTATGGGAGGTGCATAATTTCAAAGGGAATGATGAGTTATGCCTTACTACCTAATGCCCTAACATTCTGTTCATGAGACTATATCAAGGTCGCTTCATTTTCATATATGAACTTCATTTTGGATTACATGTGAGCACACTTCATTTTGAACATAAGATTCTATCTCACATGTACACATGGACTGCATACCAGGATAACTTGAGTGTGTTTCATTGCTTAAGAGTGACCCTTGGTGAGTTTTGCATTAAAACCGAATTTGTCTAGCTATTCGAATGTGAATCCTGTTGTGTAAGTGCACAAATTACTTGTTAAAATCACACACACACACGAGTTGAAAATAAATTTGTAGGTGCATATTTTAGACTAGTGTCTAAGACTATGGTGTTTCTCTTGTACACTTAGTTCAATCATTTGATAAATTTGTTAAATTGCTCCATGCTTGCAAGAATGAGGGAATATTTTTCAAGTTTTGGATATTTGAAAAGATTTGGGAATGCTAGTTCGAACTGAATTCATGTTTTACATTTTGGTGTGCATTTTGATATCTAAAAGTAGGAGTCTTTGTTTTGTGCATTTAGTACATCAAAGTTTGAAATTGTATTGCAATTTCAGTAATGTTTTGGGCCTGAAGGTTCAAATGGTGATTTACAAGTGGAATATATGTTTAGGGTAGAGTAGTGGTCATAAAGAGGGTGTTGGAATGAGTAGGGGAGGTCATAAATTGAAAAGTAGAGGTGAAAGATTGCTTAGAAGGAGAATTTTGCATCCAAGGCCAAACAGTACCAGTACGCTTAGGCTACTGGAGTTCGCAGTACCGGTACGTGTACCAGCACGGTTTGTCTGGTCTGTCTAAGATTAGGGTTTTAATCATTTTTATTCATAATACCTTTCACTTCCCTCCTCAAATATAACCCCTCTTCGACTCCCCTCTAACCTGAATTATTCCTAAGGTTTCTAAAACACCCCAATCTCCTTCCAAACTCTCAAATCCTTTCTTCTGTGCTGTGATTCAGTGGAAATCAAACCTTTGGAACCTTAGTTGCCGAATTTCTTCAAATCTCTAAAACTCTCAAATCTCTTTAAGAAACTCTAATGGCTCGTCATCTTGAGGTTTGTCTTGAGGCCTTTAACCCGATTGAGGGTATTTTCCTGTTTGTCCTTGCATTCTTCATGATAGGGGCAATGTTGTTGTGCATGGCCCGGACCAAAAGAGTGGGATCTGAATCTTCTCCACCTAAAGTCTAAATTGGTCACAAGAAAGTGTTGAGGGATCAAGTGGTGATCGAAATGAGAAGAAAAAGAAAGCCAACAATGAGGTTATGCATCGACTGATCTAGGAAAAGGGGGTCACTTGCGAATGGTACCGGGACTCCATTTCTCTTACCCCAAGGAATAAGGCGGTTCAGATCATTAGAGCACATGACATGAGTTTTTTGCTTGATCCCTTTGATGGGTATAAGTTGTCAATGTGTAGGGAATTTTACCAAACACTTAGGGTGTCTAAGGTGGATGGAGTTGAAATTTTGAAAACCAATATTTGGGGAAAAATGTTTGTGGTGACCCCTGATGTCTTTGCTAAGCTCCTGGGTGATTACCAAAGGCCACCTAATTATCCACCAGCCTATCCTGATAACATCACCCAAGCTAAGAAAATGTCTGAATTTGTAGAGTTGATGTATGAGGACCCTAGTACATTTAAATGGAACATCCAAAGTGAAAAGTTGAAGCCTACTTATGGACTGTTGAACAAGCTTCTGCATTACAATCTCTTGCCAAGGGGTGCTGAGAAGAAACCAAATTTAGAAAAATTGACCCTTTTAGATGTAGTCGTGTCTGGGAAAAAAATTGACTTTGCTCTTCTCATTTGTCAAGAAATGAAAAACTTTGCTGAGACGCAGAAGCATATGATCAAACTGTCATTTGGGAGCTTGGTAATCCGGATGTGCAAACAATTTAAAGTCAAGGCCTTTGTGCTCAATAAGATGAACCCCCCCAGAGACTAGAGCCATTGGCAGGACGAGTAAGAAGAAAAGAAAGGCTATGAGTCGGGGGAAGCAAGCCAAGACTATAGGTGATGGTTCTGAGGCCCCAGTGGCATCTTCATCCACTGGACCATCCACTACTGCACCTGAATGTTCAGTCCCTCTGCTCCTCGATGCACTAAAGACTTCTGTGCATGGAATTAAGGCTACTATATAGGGTATGGCAGCAATGATGAAGGAACTTTTTGTGCACACCTTTCCTAGGAGTCCCATCCCAGAAGTTCCCTTTCCACCAACCACTGCTCCTTCTGCCTCTGCCCCTTTTACTTCCAAAGCAGTTGAGGACGAGGATAATGATGATGATGATGATGATGCTGAAGAGTCTGGGCAAGGTGAGAAGTATGAAGAAGGTGAAGAGTTTGGGGAGGAAGAAGAGATGAATGAGTGGGGCATATGTAGTAGGTTGATTAATACTCAAATATAGCATATTTTTATGCCCCGTTTTGGACTAATTGTGCTTTGGTGGAGTTTAAGTAATGATATTTAAGGTCTTAAAGTGAACAAGGGTTCAACGGCACCAAAAACTACCTTTGAAGGAAATCACAATATTTTAAGAAGCAAATTATAAAAGCTTGGAACAAGGAAGCAACGTTCGAACGTTAAATACCGTTCGAACGGTTATGAGAAATCAGGCCAGAGATTATAATCTGTGTTACAGGCAAAACCAAAGGCCCTGGAGATTCAAGTACTACGTTCGAACGGTCATGAATGTTCGAACGTCCACTGGAACAAGGACAAGATCTGACTGACTGAAGACATGGCGTGTTGCAGACTTGCAGTAAAAAGGCCCAGGCACTTGAGCACCACGTTCAAACGGCAACCATCGTTCGAACGCACTTGGAATTATTGGGAAGACCAGTCAAGATTCTGCAAGGACCTGGAGGAAGATTTTTACAGAAAACCACCTGTATTCTGACATAACTGGCAGGCACTGATTCCATCTGACATTTGAACGATAGAGAGCAAAGACAAAGAAATCGTTCGAATGGTATTGACAAACTGCCTACAGAATGGTTGGCTTTTCACTTTGACTTTGACGCCCAGCTCTATTCTTTTAACCCCTCCCCTTCCTTCTCCTTGCCGATATATACCCTTAGTTTGTAGAGCAAAGGAGGAAGGAGGATTTGGCAATCAATATTTAGTAGCCAACACTTCTCATTTGTAGTTCTTTTAATTTTCTTAGTATTATTTCTTTGTTAGAGAGTGGGGAAGTTCAAGTTCCCATTCCTTTTCTTTCCGTTAATGCTTACATTTACATTTGCTTAAGAGTTGTAATTCCTTTATTTACATTTAGTCTTTATATTTATGTTCTTCATTTATATTTAGTCTTTACATTTATGTCTTCATTTACTTCTAATCTTTACATTTATGCTTTTACTTACATGCTTTTAATTATGTCTTGGTCTTTCATTATTTGAGCTCCCTTCTTGCATAGAGGAGTGAATCTCTTCCACTTTTCTAAAGCTTTACCAAATCTGTGAAGGGTGGAACGTGATTCACTCATTCTTTGTTGAAGATTAGCTCCTCGTTACCTGTACTTTTGCTTTGTGGAGACCTCTACTTAGAGGGATGAGCATCACTCACTTTTCTAGCTTTACCAAAGCTATGAAGAGTGAGTAGTTTCTCATTCACTCTTTAGTAAGAAGTGAAGGGCAATTATTGATTACCCGAAGGTTATATTATGTATTGTTCTAATGCTTAATATTCATATCCTCTTGCTTATTGGATGATTGATTGCATCTAGCAAAGCTAAGATACTTTGTATAATCGAAACTCTTTCTATAACATGGATGACTCTTGGATGGAAAGACTCCTCGTTTCAAGGCAAGTACCCCGACTAGATATTCTTGACTACCCTTGAATCATCCTCATTATCAAACTTCATTTAAAAGGATGAAATATTAAAGCCATGGTTGGATGTCATGAAGAAATACTTGCTTATTTGTAGGCGCGATAACTCTCGGTGCAAATAAATCTTGTAAACTTCTAGTAAGACATCGGAACCATGACCTTAATAGGCCATCTTTATCTTCTGACTAACTCATCATTGACACGGGATTTAGTTGAGTTATCGAGCATAATTATAATGAACTGAATAATTAAATACATGTCCCGATCCTTGAGCTAAAGAGTGACTTTATTTTCAATTACCTTGTAAACTTTCTTAAAGAGGATTCAAAATTCTTTTCAGGAAATCACCCACATCTCACCATCCCAAAAATCTCAAGGTTACAATCTATTGATCTCCTTTACTGATTACTATGAAACACCAACACAATAAGTTCCCTGTGGATTCGACTCCGGACTCAAATCGGATTATTACTACAAGTTGACCACCTGCACTTGGGTGTACACATTTCGGATCAAGTCAAGTTTTTGACGCCGTTGCCGGGGAACTTATTAAAAAAGTGTTTTTAAGGGAAAAGGTAAGAAGATCTTTTCTGTGAATAACTTTGTTTTATTTTTATTTTCTTTTTTATGTCTGAGAATGCTCCTCACTACAAAAATCTGCCGGCAGAATCTTCTGGGTCTGTGAACCAATCTGAACCAAATTCACCTAGATCAATAGCAGACTCTTGTGAGAGTATAATGGAAAACAACTAAAGAAACGGAGACGTTCCTCCGAGGGATGAAGAAGTGCCTAACGTTCGAACTTTGCGGGATTACTTGAATCCCACAAGATACAGTGTACCCTCGTGTTTTGTATTCCCACCAGATGCTCCCCCCTTTACTATAAAGCCGAGAACAGCACAGCTATTACCTGTTTTTCATGGGTTGGAGACAGAAAATCCATACCTACATATGAAGGATTTCAAAAAAGTGTGTGGAACATTTCAAGATAATTCTGAACTGGCCAAAATGAAACTTTTCCCTTTCTCTGTAAGGGATAAAACTAAACAATGGCTAAATTCTTTAAAAGCTTTTTCCATGCCCAATTGACAAACTTTCCAGAATGAATTTTTTAGAAAGTTTTTCCCTTACACCGGACTAATACACTCAAAAGACAAATCATGAATTTTTCTGTAAAAGAAGGAGAAACTTTTTATCAAAGTTGGGAGAGATTCAAAGATCTACTCCAAGACTGTCCCCACCACTCTTTTCAAAATTGGACTTTGGTAAGATTTTTCTATGACTCCTTGCCAACTAGACTACGTCAGTTTGTTGAAATGATGGCGCAAGGAGAGTTTATGGGTAAAAGTCCGGAGGAGGCATTTAATTTCTTTGACACCATATCTGATAGTTCTTAGATGTAGGACTCAACCGCTCCTACCACTGTCGAGTCTAGACCATCCACTTCCCAAGGGGGAAAATATTTCTTAAGAGATGATGATGACCTGAGAGCAAAAATGTCCACTTTATCTCGAAAGCTTGAAGCTTTAGAGATGAAAAAAATTCATCAAGTTGAATTAGGCCCGCCCACAGAACAAGTGTGTGGGATTTGTGCATTGACAGGACATCCTACTAAGGAATGTCCTACCATACCTGCATTCAAAGAAATCTTGTTGGAACAAACAAATACAATCTCCAATTTCAACAAGCCTTACTCCAACCCGTACTCTGAAACATACAATCTAGGGTGGTAAAACCACCCAAACTTTAGTTGGAGGAACACACAACCATTTCCCATGAACCAACCACAAAACACACACCTACCATCTCAAGGAGCTCCTGCATATCAACCATACCAACTGATTCTCACTTTTTGTGTGTCTGAATTATATCATAATATTACACCCAAGTATAGGTGGTCGAATTATAGTTTTCTCGATTTTAAGTCCAAGTATCGATCCCACGAAGAGTTAAGTAATTCTTGCTAAAAATTATAAAAAAAAAATAAAATCAAATTCAAAAACAGTAAAGTGGTGTGTTTGGAGTAGTTTGATGTTTGATTGCTTGTGGTGTGAGCTTAGTCTAATTAACTGGTTTTAATTTATTCAACAGACGGAATTAAAGTGCAATTATAATAAAGTGCGTAGATAAAGCAGATTAATTGACAAAAATATAAAATATATCCTTCAGTTTAAGGATCCCATATGCTTTATATTGGTCTTGTTACGGAATTGCTATCGCACATCAATCAACTTCCATTTTATTGGAAAGTCAATCGGTAGGTCTGATGTACACAATTTAGCACACAATAGATTATTAGGCTATTGTGAAGGTAATATATTATAACACAACTGCTCATTAGGCTACATTGGATTATAGATGTTCCAATTGACTAATTCGAGTAAAACCAGCTGGTGGTATAGACGATCCTCCAGCAACCTGTCAGGTCGGCCGGTGGTAGTTAATCATAATACAGCAACTTGTCAGGTTAGCTGTATTTAGATATGTCACCCAAAAAGTCAAGTCACTCAAACAGAATACTTGAATTATTTAATAGATCATCTTGGAATATATATATTGACAGTAGAATTTCTTCAGCGTTCTAGTGGAGGACTAGCCATACCAATAGGATCACCGGGGCTATTCTAGCAGGCAATATTATTATATATAGTAATATAATGCGTCAGTGGAACTTCCTCAGCGTTCCAGTGGAAGCAAAGCCATACCGATAGGATCACCGGGGTTATTCCAGCTGGCATGTCTTATATATATAATATACGTATAGATAAAATATCAGTAATTCCCTAAACACACCAATATTATGCATTTGTTTCCCTCGCACTGGAGGATATACGGAACTACTCACGCTCCATTGCTATAGATGAGCAAGGAGTGTTAGCAGTTATCATTACAATAAAATAAAAGTACAGGATTTTGACTAAACACGGAGCGGAACGTGTTCTCACTTTGTATCTATTTTTCTCTCTTTGGATTGTGTCTTGGAAGCTCTCAGTATTTTGTCTCTGGAGGAGATTCTGTAGCTGATCTGGCCTGCTAAAGAAGGAGAATAGCATGGCTATTTATAGGCAGAGATGGAAGTAGGAGGAAGGAGATTTGCATGGCGGTCGTTGGAGGACCGTCCGGACGGTGGCAGTGCCGTCCAGACGGTGGTGCAAGTGGCTTGGCAAGTTACAAGGCTTCTGATTCTTTTATTACACTTTAACCTTCTAGATTTTTCATCTTCTAGACATTGCTCCCTTCCTCTTTGGTTATTTCTGCATTTATCCTGCAATTTTTACATAAAAACTGTTAAAACGAATAATTCCCGCACTAACCCTAATTTACTTTAATTACTACTTTTTAGTGTGGTTATTCTACTAATTCGACTTTTTTTTATACTTCTAATTTACAACTAATTGATGTCAATCACCAACCACCACACAAAAGGAACCTTGAAGATACACTGAACCAGTTCATGCAGACTCAAATGAACTTCAATGCACATTCCACTCAATCTTTCACTGAGTTCAAAGCACAGACCACCCACTCCTTTGAAGATCTTAAAAGCCACATCCAAAGTTTGATCCAATCCATGAGCACACAAGAAAAGGGCAAGTTTCCTGCCCAATCAAAACCTCTGCAAGATCAAGCTCAAGTTGTCACTACACTAAGAAGTGGAAAGGTGATAGACAAAACAATCAGAGATATGCTATTTCCCAAATCAAAATCTGATGTCATCCCAGTTAACTCATCAATCGAGCCCGAACTTGTGATTGAAAAAGAACCTGAGCTTGTGATAGAACAAGAACCAAAACCTTCTAGGAAAAAAGAACCTTTATGTCCAATTCCCGCTCCTTTCCCGCATAGACTCAAGGCTATCCAAAAAGATGAACCAACAGCCTAAAATTTACGAGCTTTTCAAGCAAGTAAAAATCAACATCCCACTTCTAGATGCAATCCAACAAGTACCATCTTATGCCAAGTTTCTAAAAGACTTGTGCACAGTCAAGAGAAGCCAGAACGTTAAAAAAAAAGCCTTTCTAACAGAACAAGCCAGTGCCTTACTGCAATGCAAAACCCCTCCAAAATACAAGGACCCGGGATATCCAACTGTCTCATGTATCATTGGAGATTTCAAGATAGAACAAGCGTTGTTAGACCTTGGAGTTAGTATGAATCTGCTACCTTATTCCGTCTACCAACAGTTGGGTCTGGGTGAACTCAAACCCACTAGTGTTACACTTCAATTAGCGGACAGATCTGTTAAAATCCCTAGGGGCATTGTTAAAGATGTGCTTGTCCACGTAGATAATTTTATCTTCCCAGTTGACTTCATTGTTCTAGATACTCAACCAGCATCACATTCAGAGAATCAAATTCTTGTCATCCTTGGTCGACCCTTCCTAGCAACTTCTAATGCACTAATCAATTGCAGGAATGGAGTCATGAAATTAACTTTTGGGGATCTGACTCTTGAACTGAATATTTTCAATATTGCTAAACACCTAGGTGAGAATGAGGACGAAGGGGAAGTGAACTCCATTGAATCTTTGATACAAGAACATCTGAGCAACACGTTTTGTGAAGCTCTAAACTAATTGAAGTTCTGAAAAAATATAAAAGCACCATTGGGTGGACCATCTCTGACTTGAAAGATATAAGTCCGTTAGTATGCAATCATGCAATATATCTTGAAGAGGACTCAAAACCCTCCCGTCAAATGCAGAGACGCCTTAACCCTCACATGAAGGAAGTCGTGAGAACGGAGGTACTCAAACTCTTAGATGCAGGAATAATCTTTCTCATCTTTAATAGCAAGTGGGTAAGTCCAACCCAAGTTCTACCCAAAAGGTCTGGGGTTACAGTGGTAAAAAACGATGCCAATGAACTAGTGCCAACTCGAGTCGTCACAGGATGGCGAATGTGCTTTGATTACAAAAAATTGAATTTGGTAACTAGAAAAGACCATTTTCCCCTCCCATTCATTGACCAAGTTCTAGAAAGAATAGCAAGCCATGAATTTTACTATTTCTTAGATGGGTATTCCGGGTATAATCAAATTGAGATTGCCTTAGATGATCAGGAGAAAACCACATTCACATATCCCTTTGGCACCTTTGCATTTAAAAGAATGCCTTTTGGACTTTGTAACGCTCCTGCAACATTTCAAAGGTGCATGCTAAGTTTGTTTAGTGGCATGGTTGAAAAAATTTTGGAAATATTTATGGACGACTTCTCTGTCTATGGTGACTCATTTGACCTATGTCTGGCAAACTTAGACAAAGTTTTAATAAGGTGTAAAGAAGCTAATTTGGTACTTAATTGGAACAAATGTCATTTCATGGTAACACAAGGCATTGTCTTAGGTCACATTGCATCGTCTGAGGGCATGAAAGTTGCAAGGCAAAAATTGATCTCATTGGAAATTTGTCAGCACCCAAAACTGTAAAGGATGTCCGATCATTTCTGGGACATGCAGGTTTTTACAGGAGATTCATAAAAGACTTCAGTACTGTAGCCAAACCCATGTGTCATCTCCTAAGTCAGGATGTAACTTTTGACTGGAATGAAGCTTGTCAGGAAGCTTTCGAGATGCTAAAAGGCATGTTAATTTTTGCCCCAATAATACAACCCCCTGACTGGACTCTACCCTTTGAACTAATGTGTGATGCAAGTGATTATGTTGTAGGTGCTGTATTGGGGAAAAGAAAAGATAAGAAACCCCATGTAATTTACTATGCAAGCAAAACTTTGAATGATGCTCAAATGAATTATTCAACAACTGAAAAAGAATTGCTTGCTATAGTTTTTACTTTGAAAAAGTTTAGTTCCTATCTGGTTGGGTCTTATGTTACTGTTTTCACTGACCATGCAGCCCTAAAATTCTTGCTCACAAAGAAAGATGTCAAACCAAGGCTCTTAAGATGGATACTCTTACTTTAAGAGTTTGATCTTGTCATTAAAGATAAGAAAGGGGTCAAAAATGTGGTGGCAGACTATCTATCCAGATTAACTTATGAATTCCATGAGGATGGACTTCCAATCAATGAGAAATTTCCTGATGAACAACTGCTCATAATTGATGAAACCCTATGGTATGCAGACATTGCTAACTTCTTAGCTACTAGAACACTTCCTTCATCATTCACTCCCATAGACAAAAAGAAATTTTTGAGGGAGGTTCGTAACTTCTTTTGGGAAGATCCCTATGTATTCAAATATTGTAAGGATCAGATCATATGACGCTGCATCCCAGCTCAAGAAAGCAAACAGGTAATATCATTTTGTCATTCTGAAGCATGTGGTGGCCACTTTTCATCAAGTAAAACTGCTACAAAAATCTTGCAGTGTGGTTTTTATGGGCCCACACTTTTTGAAGATGTCCACGCCTTTTGTTTAACATGTGATAGATGCCAAAGATTAGGCAATATTTTAAAAAGAAACATGATGCCCTTAAACCCAATTCTGGTAATTGAAATTTTTGACTGCTGGGGCATCGATTTTATGGGACCATTCCCACCTTCCTTTGGCTATCTATACATTTTAGTGGCAGTAGACTATGTATCCAAATGAGTTGAGGCAATTCCATGCTGAAATAATGATCACCAAACAGTGATAAAATTTTTAAAATAAAATATTTTGTCACGATTTGGAATTCCTAAAGCAATCGTAAGTGATGGGGGTTCTCATTTTTGCAATTGTCCCTTCTGGAATTTGATGAAAAAATATCTGATTTTTCACAAAGTTGCAACCCCTTATCACCCACAGACTAGTGGACAAGCCGAATTAGCTAATCTTGAGATTAAATTAATTTTAAAAAAAAAGGTAAATCCAGATCGTAAAGATTGGTCATCAAGACTGACTGATGCACTCTGGGCATATTGTACTACTTTTAAAATAATTTTGGGCATGTTTTCCTATCGATTAGTTTATGAAAAACCGTGTTACCTACCTGTGGAATTGGAACATAGGGCATACTGGGCCATTAAAAGCAATGAATTTTGACCTAGACAAGGCTTGACTTTCAAGAAAATTTCAAATAAATGAATTGGAAGAATTGAGAAATGAAGCTTATGAAAATGCTAAAATTGCAAAGAATGGGATGAAAGTTTTTCATGACAAGAACATTGTACGAAAATCTTTTGAACCTTCCCAGAAGGTCCTGTTGTTTAATTCAAGACTCCGCCTCTTCCCTGGTAAGTTAAAATCAAGATGGACTGGACCTTATATTGTCAAAAAGGTGTTTGATCATGGAGCAATAGAAGTGAAAAACCCATTAAACGGTAATATCTTTACTGTTAATGGTCAGAGGTTGAAACCATTTTTGGAGGACTTTGTTAAAAATATGAAAATCATTAATTTAATGGACCACGAATATCCCTCCGAGAATTCGCCTGCCGACACTCAAAAGGGTCAGGTTAGGTAAAAACCCGACCCAAGGAGACACCATCATGAGACCCCCACCATTTTTTTTTCTACCTTTCCCATCTGTCTCCATTGAGCCCACCACCACCGTTTTTTTCTTTCACTCCCTCTTTTTTTTATTCTTCCTCTTCTTCCTTGCTTTCTGTCTTGCTCCGTTCTTTCTTTTCCTTCTTAATTCTCTCCCCTTTTTTGTCTGTGAAACCGAGCATAACCAAGCGAAATCATGTCCACGTACCCTGAAGAGCAGATCCCTATTCTAATGTTGTACATTATTTTACTCCAGTTGTGTATGGGTATATTGCTACTTTTTACAATCACCTACAAGCCTTACAAGCCTAACCGAGGCCAAGATCTGAACCAAAAGGATTAATTGTTGCATTTGGATTTGTAGGTATCTGAAGAAGCACGGGTCCCTGAAGTTCAACCTCATTTCTAAGAACCATACTGGTAAAATCAAAACATTGGGGACAATATTCAGTGGGTCAGTTTAAATTGTATTTGTCACTGGCAAACGTTAAAGAACCGGATCGTGAGTCTTAAAGCTTAGGAATCATGGATGTTAAAATTTTTTGGTTTAGTCTAGGAGCTCTACGCACTTTTCCATCAGATGTGCATAATGTGATCATGAGAAAAGCAAGACTGGTAAGGAAAAATGAGATCCGAGAACAGCAAGCAAAACCTCTCTGTGGCAGAAGCACTTTTGCTAAACGTTGTTGTGCCAAAAGGCTTGGTGCCTGTAAACAGTGTGGCCGGGTATTTCATGATAAAAGATACAATCAATTTTCTGAACTGATTTCTGTTCACGCAATCGATCGATTAGACTGGAAAGTGAAAGGGTAGAGTAAGGATTATCCTGACACGCGATCCTATTCTGGTGCTTTGCTTAACCGGCTTGTGCGACGAGAGATTGGAAGAGTCACTGGCAGTTCAAGCTACACTAAAGATGACTCGAATTAAGATTGCGTCCTGATAAGCTGTGAAAAAATTGTGTTTTGAGGAATGAAAGCCAATGGTCCGAATTTTGGTAAATAGTGTGCAATCTCTTATTATTTTTGTACATATTTTTCTATTTCTTTACAATGAAAATATGGGCCGAGTAAAGAATGTCCCAAGATACAAACCTCAAGTGTGGGTGGGGATTAATGGAGGAGGAGAGAGCACAGCCTAATCAGGCAGGACCTAGCTCTAGTACTCGGAGGTCCCTTATGGATGTGATGATAGGGATTGAGAGCAATCAAGCTGAGATTCTCCGACAGCAAGCAGAGATCTTCAAACAACAAGAGGAGATTCTTAGCTATCTTAGGGCTGAAACTAGAGGAGATTGAGAGGATATTTTTTGTTTTTTTGGATTGTCTTTTGTGTGTTTAGTTTGTTTGGGTGTTTGGATATATGTTTTTAAAGTTTTGTGTGGTTATGTTGTTTTTGTTGCTTCTTTTGGATGGATTGAATCATTAATGATTGATGTACCGAATGATCATATTTTGTGAATGGAATGATTCAGTTCATCATTGTTGATAAAAACACATGTGGATTTTGAGATTGCTTGTTAAAGTAACTAATCACATGATCCGTTTGACACACATCTTGACAATCTTGACCTCTGGTCACAACTCTGTTAATTGATATTATTTCTATGCTTACAATAAAATGAACATGAGTATTTATTGTTATCAAAGTACACAGTGATCAAACTCGAAAATAGAATTGGTATATAACCAACATTCCTTGGAAAACCTGACATGATCAGTGGAGACTACAAAGGATACCGTGGGAAGTTTTGAACCTTGCGATGCTTCAGGGAGAACACCAATATTTACTCAAGAAAGGTTTTCTTTCATCACCCATTTTTCAGTAATCTCATTAATTTTGTTTTGATTGATACAACTAATGTGATCTATTGACATATCCTGCAATACGTATAGGTAAGACGACACATGCGTATGCACATACTTGAGAAAGGATCTTAGGTTTCACAAAAGTATGACCCTAGTCAGCCATGATTGAGCCTTCAAAGTATAAATTCTTTTCCAAAAAGCCCATATGATGACCAAGCCACAAGGAAAATACTTGACCTACCTTGCTAATCTAATTTTCTTACACCCTTGTATAAATCTGAATGATACAAGAAAAGCAAGGAAACTAGAAAAGATACTGGAGGCTACGGTTCCGTGAAAAGAAAAGCGGTGAAAACAACCGAAAAAGGTAAAAGAGGTAGAGAAACAGGGAAATGCCAAGAAAGTGAAAAATAGGAAAAATGAAAGAAAGAAATCTCATTCCCAAAAGAAATGTCGAAAAGCCAACTAGAGATGTGCTAAAATACATAAAAGAGATAGCAATTTTGAAACTCATTTGATGTCATTTCTTTAGCCACATTACAACCTATGAAAGCCCTAATTGATCTCAAGTCTGATGCATATGCACGCTGTTAATCACAAGTTGGGATATATTATATATCATTTCGTTATTTGCATCAATATTCTTCCATGAGGTTATGCCGAGAACATGATGAGTCTATTTGCTATAAAGTTTCACTCCTTTACTAAATTATGCATGCAATTTCTGATTGGCCATCTTCTGATTAGATGCTCAGTGAGAAACAAGTCACCACAGTCAGAGTGAATCTTTTGTTGAGAGCATCCCTATGAGAGATTTGGGAAGTCAAAACTATCCATGAAGGGTGATTAAAGTGGAATGTTTGTTATACACCAATTCTTGTTTCTAGAATGATCATCCTACTACAAAGGAAATTTCAAATGCTAATGTGTCAAATGCTAATTTTTGCATAGGGATAGTACCAATGGTGAAGAGTGTGCGGACCTTAAAGTAAAAATTAAGGGATGGGTATCTCAATGACCATGATGATAATTTACTTTAATCAGCAATATCACATTTACATTTGTTCTACCAAAGTTTTTGGGTAGCTTCACTGAAAACCCTCACGAGACAACACTCGTCCTCCAGGGTAAACCTAGAGGTTTAACGGCTTGTTGCATAAGCTAAATGCAACCTGATAACCTACGAAAAAAGTGTTAGAAATAGATTTACATTTAATTAATTATTGAATTACTAGGGACTAGCAATATCTAGGTTGGGGGTGTGATTAATACTCAAATATAGCATATTCTTATGCCCCGTTTTGGACTAATTGTACTTTGGTGGAGTTTAAGTAATGATATTTCAGGTCTAAAAGTGAACAAGGGTTTAACGGCACCAAAAAGTACCTTTGAAGGCAATCACAGCATTTTAAGGAGCTAATTGTAAAAGCTTGGAACAAGGAAGCAATGTTTGAACGTTAAATACCGTTCGAACGGTCATGAGAAACTAGGCAAGAGATTATAATCTGTGTTGCAGGCAAGACCCAAGGCCCTAGAGATTCAAGTACAACGTTTGAACGGTCATGAACGTTCGAACGTCCACTGGAACAAGGACAAGATCAGACTGACTGAAGACATGGCATGTTGCAGACTTGTAGTCAGAAGGCCCAAGCACATGAGCACCACGTTCAAATGGCAACCACCATTCGAACGCACCTGGAATTATTGGGAAGACCAGTCAAGATTCTGTAAGGACCTGGAGGAAGATTTTAACAGAAAACCACGTGTATTCGGACATAACTGGCAGGCACTAATTCCATCTGACATTTAAACGGTAGAGAGCAAAGATAGAGAAACTGTTCGAACGCCATTTATTGTTCAAACGGTATTGACAGACTGCCTGCAGAGTGGTTGGCTTTTCACTTTGACTTTGACACCCAGCTCTATTCTTTTAGCCCCTCCCCTGCCTTTTCCTTGCCTAAATATACCCTTAGTTGGTAGAGCAAAGGAGGAAGGAGGATTTGGCACTCAACATTTAGTAGCCAACACTTCTCATTTGTAGTTCTTCTAATTGTCTTAGTATTATTTCTTTGTTAGAGAGTGGGGATGTTCAAGTTCCCATTCCTTGTCTTTCCGTTATTGCTTACATTTACATTTGCTTAAGAGTTGTAATTCCTTTCTTTACATTTAGTCTTTACATTTATGTTCTTGATTTACATTTAGTCTTTATATTTATGTCTTCATTTACTTCTAGTCTTTACATTTATGCTTTTACATACATGCTTTTAATTATGTCTTGCACTTTCATTATTTGAGCTCCCTTCTTGCTTAGTGGAGTGAATCTCTTCCACTTTTCTAAAGCTTTACCAAAGCCGTGAAGGGTGGAACGTGATTCACTCATTCTTTGTTGAAGATTAGCTCCTCGTTACCTGTACTTTTTCTTTGCGAAGTCCTCTACTTAGAGGGATGAGCATCACTCACTTTTCTAGCTTTACCAAAGCTATAAAGAGTGAGTAGTTTCTCATTCACTCTTTAGTAAGAGGTGAAGGGCATCTATTGATTACCCAGAGATTATATTATGTATTGTTCTAATGCTTAATGTTCATATCCCCTTGCTTATTAGATGATTGATTGCATCTAGCAAAGCTAAGGTACTTTGTATAATCGAAAGTCTTTCTACGACACGGATGACTCTTGCATGGAAAGACTCCTCGTTTTAAGGCAAGTACCCCAGCTAGATCTTCATGACTACCCTTGAATCATCCTCATTATCAAACTTCATTTAAAAGGATAAAATATTAAAGCCATGGTTGGATGTCATGAAGAAATACTTGCTTATTTGTAGGCGCGATAACTCTCGGTGCAAATAATTCTTGTAAACTTTTAGTAAGGCATCGGAACCATGACCTTAATAGGCCAACTTTATCTTCCGACTAACTCGTCGTTGACACGGGAGTTAGTTGAGTTATCGAGAATAATTATAATGAACCGGATAATTAAATACATGTCCCGATCCTTGAGCTAAAGAGTGACTTTATTTCCATTTACCTTGTAAACTTTCTTGAAGAGGATTCAAAATTCTTTTCAGGAAATCACCTACATCTCACCATCCCAAAAATCTCAAGGTTACAATCAATTGATCTCCTTTACTGATTACTTTGAAACACCAACACAACAAGTTCCTTGTTGATTCGACTCCGGACTCAAACCGGATTATTACTACAACTTGACCACCTGCACTTGGGTGTACACATTTCGGATCAAGTCATAGGTTTTGTTGATGTTTGATTGTACACAGTTAGGATGGGGTCGTGGAGTCGTAGGCATATTTTGTTTCTTTTGATGTCCTACCCCATGTACTCCAAATTCAAGACACATCAATGAAAAACCACAAGGTCTTGTTCTATTGTGCCCAAACCTATTTTTTAAATTGCATTATGATTTTGGATTAAGATTTGTGGGTGATTTGCTCATGGATCGTCATATGTTAGTCTTGTTATTGTGTTTTGAAATTAAGTTTTGCTAAGGGACTAGCAAAACCTAAGTTGGGGGTGTATTAGCCCAAAACTTTGTATATTTTTATGTGCTAATCATCTCATTTTTTAACTATTTTTGGAGATTAAATGGTAGGAGTTATGTTAATTGAATCCTTAACAATGATATTTTGTGTTTGCAATTAAAATGGGCTAAATTTGCCTTCTTAAGGCCTTCCCAAACCACTTGAGATGAATGAGGATGAAAAGATAGCTTGGGTACAACTCAGAAATGGAGGAAATCAGAAAATCAGCAAAACAACCAAACCGTACCGGTACGCTTGACTAATTCTTCCCCAAATTCTGTAGGCGATCTCCTGCTCCCTTGAGGGTCCCACCAACATTTCTCCCCTGCTCCCCTCACACGCCTACAACACTATTCATCCCTTTTACATTACTCTTTGGAATTTTGGGAGCTATGGTGATTAATGAGGAGAGAGAAGATAAGAGGAGTTGGGTGTGCAGACAAGCTCTGCACTCCCCCTGTCCAGGCCATTCCCCCTGCACCCTTACAGATGGAGGTCACTTCTGGAAGCTAGGCCATCACTCCAAGCACATTTTTTTGGCAAGAAAATCTATGAAGGTTCAACATTCCACACATTATAGAGATATAGAGAGAGAGTCTGGTACAAGATGGTGAATAGTATTTAGAAAGAGAAATTTGAGATTTTTACATTTCTTTTTATACATTGTCTTGCAATCCCTGGTATGAATCTTTAGACCTTCATTTAATGCCATGAATGTTATTTACCTTCAAGCTCAATGAAAGTTTAATGCTCTCTTAAAACTTTTACCATTTATGCACCAAAGTTCTTCATTTTCTTAGATATACAATGGGTATTCATTTATTTCACTTTGAGCTTATGATTTCTTGTATTTAGTTACTCTAAAACTTCATATCTTTGTATTTCACTCTCATTACATTGTCTATTTCATTTTAAGCATGAGTAGCTAAATCTTCTAGTTGGCAAAGCAAAGGGGAACCTCCATTTGGGTATACCATTTCAACTCATTCTCCTCCCTCCTTTCAGAGTTCAATAGTTCGGTTTGACTGGGTCGGGGGTGGATAAGTTAGGGGTGGATAAGTCAGTGAGTCTTTGATATTCCATAGGCCTAGTCACGGTTTATGCTTGGATCCTCACCAGCTCATCCCTAGCTTCCCATGAGTCAATCGTTCATCGATAAACCCTCGGAGGAAGGTTTCGAGTTGAGCTAGCATTCCCATTGGAATCACCTCTTTGGATTAGCCAATACTTGTTTTCTTGCATTTTCATTAAGAACTTCACTCACCAAAACACAAACCATAAGATTTTACACTTTCCCTTTTTGACAAAATCACCTTCACACAACTTGAACTTTCCTTACCTGAGGAGACGACCTTGGAATACTCTTCCAAGTAGAACACGATAAACAAAAGACTCCTTGTGATTGGGGAGCACTTTTGTTCACACACTTACATATTTCATACATTTTGTTCATTTCGTCACCACCATTCCGTTACCCTTTCTCTTGCATGAATTGGAGTGAGAGTGACACTCACCCACACACATAAGCCATATATATATTTGAGGGTTCATGTTAGGAGCTTAGGAACAACAACGTTTTCAACCAATCAATTAACACCCGCATCCTCTAGCAGGTCTTGGTCAATATTCATGTTGGGGTCTAAAGGTTGTCTAACTAGTCGACCTTGGTTGTCCCTTCCCCACATGCAATAAAATATCTATAATTGAAATTATACACAAAAAAAGAATATATACACGGAGCAACGTACCTCATCCCATGATGAAAATCACGGGACTTACCTCCGTTGTTCGGAAATCACCCTCTTGATTCGACACTTGCCTTCCCCAGCAACGGCGCCAAAAATGATTGATCAAAAACCTTGTTGTTCCTAACCTCTAAAAACCATCCCTTAAAATGTGTAGTGTATGGATAAAGGAGAGTGTCACTCTCCTTTGAAATTTTTCCTCTAAAAATGGCTCGTTTTTTCTATTTCTTCTTTTTCTTTCTCTTTTTCATCGCCCTTTTTTTATTCATTCATAATTGAACATTTCACCTTAATCCCAAATGTTTATCAAGTGGATACAAATCTAGGGATAACTAGGGTAAGGTATATATCTTTTTATATTCAGCATGGCTATTATTTGAGGTAAAGAAATGAAAATTTATGGTGAATCAATTGTGGATCCTAGAGACAATGAAATGAAAGCATAGGCTTAAGGCTCAAATAAAGTTCAAAAATGACCTAAAATTATTTTTCAGAAGGTATGAAAAATTATTGTTTATTATTGAAGTATAGCCAATTGATTACTTTTATGTTCCTAACCAAAGCAAAAATAATGAGATTATTGAAAAATACTAGATTTGAAACAACTAAAATCTGAGTAAATGTATTATAACCCTCCAACAATGATCAGCACAAGACTCATAATGTATATACAGTGAACAAAACTTGAGTTTCAAACACACATAACTCTGATATTCAAGGATATAATAAAAGTCTATAGAATAACAACTTGCAAACAATTTGACTTTCACATAGCAAATCTAAACTTTCACAACTATTAAGAAACAACAAATATAGTCCAAATAGACATTTTTTCAAAAGTTTACAAATTTTTCACTAAGAAAACAATGGTGTAACTCTCACCCCCCCCCCCCCCCAAAAAAAAAGAAAAACTTAAAATTTGCATTGTCTTCAATGCAACAATGATAATGCAATGAAAAAAATGAAAAAATAAGGGAAAGAGAACACCTGAAACAAAGCTCCTAAATAAAACTGACTGCAAAATAAACAAATCAAAAATTAGCATATAAAAAAATAAGTAAAAACTATCTAAAAAGAAAAGAAAGAAACTATCTAACTAATCTACTCTACACAAGGGTTGTTTGATTGTAAGGGATCATCTGAGCTCCAATTGCCCAACACCCAACTTCACTCGGGATTTTACTTCACCGCAAAGTAGTTTTTTGCTTGCCTTTCTCTCAACTCCACTTAACTCCTGTGAATTATTAAGCAAATCAGTATAAAAGACAGCCTTGGAGTTTTCTTTAACAAGTACAGAATTAATCTGACAAGTTTGCAACAGGTCAGAGCAGATAAAATTATTAAATTATTCCTCAACTACATCTACCTCACAAAAATCTCCCTCTCCACCTGGTTGCTTTACTACATAACAAATATTAAATTCAACAGTCATATTCCCAAAATAACTTTTCATGAAACCACTCCTATAATTTATCAATGCATTTGATGTGGTAAGGAATGGGTATCCTAAAATTATGGGAATCTATGCATCACGATCAGCAACAAGTGAAGTGTCCAGTACAATAAAATCAATAGGGAAGTAAAACTTATCCACCTGAACCAATACATCTTCCACTACCCCTTTTAGTATCTTCACGCTACGATCGGCAAGCTTGAGAGTGATTGAAGTGAGCTTCAACTCTCCCAAGCCTAACTACTTGTAGATCGAGAAAAGTAGGAGATTCACACTTGCACCCAAGTCTAGAAGTGCTTGTTCAACCTAGCACTCCCTAATAGTAATAGCAGTGGTGAGATAGTCTAGATCTTTATACTTGGGCGGAGAATTAGTTCACATGATAGTTAGTGCTTACTTTCTCTGTCAAAAATACATTTTCTAGAAATTTAACTTCCTCTTCATGATGCATAGATATTTTAGAAACTTCGCATATGATGGCACCTTTCGAATAGCATCAAGGAGAGGAATGTTAATTTTCACCTGCTTAAACAAGCCAAAAATTTTAGCATAGTTAGCTTTTTTAGCACGCATCTTTAAACAATGAGGATAGGGAGAAGGAATGGGACATACTACATCATGATACAAAACAACCACAGGTAACTCAAGTAACTCGCCATCCTTGGAGATGCCTAGAGCCTCTTTTTTTGTAGGCATATAGACCCTAGGTAGGATGATTTTGTCAACCTCTTTACCACTCCTAAGGGTGGTGATTGACTTTAGCTGCTCTTCATTATTTTTGATGATATTTGAACTCTCAATTCCATGTTTTCCCTTTCGATTCTCTTGGGACTGTGTAGGGGATTTTCCCTTCTCTTGTTGTTGCATACGCATGTTGTTGGTCAACTTGGTCATTTGAGTTCTTATATCATTCAAAGCTTGGTTGGTCTGGTTGTTAAAGCAGTCTGGCTTTGAATTAACTGATGGAGGACATCCTCAAGATTTCTGTTATGATGGGCCTAGTAGGGAGGTACATTGGTTTGTCCCTGAGAAGCACCCTTGAGAATGCGAATTTTGAACAAACCCTTGTGATGGTGGGTGCATAGACTGGGGATCTGAAGACTGACTAGGACTGGAAACTTGTTGATTTGGAGGGGCATAAGACATAGAGGCAGAAGGTTGAGTCGAGGTGTCATTTCTACAACTAAAATTTAGGTAGCTACACAAACCTAGATTGTATATGTTAGAGTAGGGAGAAATTTGTTACCTTGGCTGGTTAAAGGCATTTACTTGCCCATGGAGCACCTCTTTAAAGGCTAATATGGTTTATCACTCCTTGATAGAATGCTTAATTGACTAGGATGGAATACATTGCTTTGAGCACTCAGTAAGATAAGAAATATCTCAAGATTGGGCATTCTCTGATAAGCTCTCAAAGTAATCTAGAGCTTCTTCAGGCTCTTTGCTCAAAAACTCACCATTACACATATGTCTATGAATTGGCAATGGGCTGGTGTAATTCCTTCATAAAAGAAACTCACCAACTGTCAAGGAACAAAGCCATGATATGGAATAATATGTAAAAGATCATTGAACCACTCCCAACAGTCATAGAATAGTTCATTTGGTTTTTTAAAACAATTTTGAATCTGATTTTTTAAAGCAGTTGTTCTATGGACTAGAAAAAAATTATTAAGGAACTCTTTTTGTAAATAAGCCCACAAAACAGAAACAAAAATTGTCTCTATTTTTTATTTTTTTGAAGACACGAAAACAAATATGTTACCAAACAACCCCTAAATTTCACGAGACGAATCCAACGGTGAAGTTCGTTTCATCATCTGAGTTCTAGAAAAATTCAGGTTTTCAACTCGTACTATAGCAATTAATTACTATTTTTCCATTTTTTATAAAAATTCAAATTTTATCGGGTTTTACACTACAAGTTCTTTGAAGACAAAGGTCAATTCTACCGATAGGTCGTTTTGTGCTTTCTATCGGTAGGATAGTGTTTTCTTGCCGCGAGGACTCCATTAGAAAGATGATCTGCTGGGATTTAAAAGGGCCATGATTGGTGGATTAAAAGAGAGGATATTCAACAGATGCTCTCCTATAAATACCCAAGCCTAGCCAGAGAGAAGGGAGACAAAAAATCATCGTTCAATCCATTGTTCTTTAGACATTCTTTTTCCTCGGTTTAGAATTATGGTTTCCACTTTTCAAGAGTTTTCTCCATTGTTTTCAATTCAAAGTTTTATTCTATTTCTAGTTCTTAAATTCTTGCAAGGCGATTACTTTTAATTCTCTTTTGTGAACGATTTATATTCTTTGCAATTTAATTCAAGATAATTTCTTGTTCAAATACAATTATGTTTTCTTCAATTGCTTTTGTTTTCAATTTCATTATGAGTGAGTAGTCAATTTTCGGTTTGATCGGATGAGGATCTCATCCATGAATGCGGATTTTGACCAAAATTAGGGTTTCCAAATAATGAGTTATTTGGTTGTTTGAATAATTAAAGTTGAAAACATATTTGATATGTATATCTTCTTGTTTACCCGTAGATAGTTGAGTCTAACACGGGTAATTCTTGGAATCAATGCAATTGATGTGAATGTAATTCTTTCAAAATTAGAATAATCAACTTAAATACACAATTGTTATTTTCAGTGAGTGTTAATTGCATATTTTTTTGCTTGAGTGCGTTTGGGTACAATATCAAGTGAATTATAAATATTAGGTCAAAATATATGTTCACGGTGGGATGAACTTTGCCGATTAACCGGTCTTTTCTTTAATTTTTATTCCTTAGTTTGTAGTTCCTTCAACCAATCGTCCAAAAATTTAGAGTTTTTATTTTTCTTTACTCATCATCTTTTTGAATCACTCAGTTTCCCTGAGGAGATTACCTCAGTAAATTTGCCGAGTTACAACCTGATAATCTTCCTACACTTGGGAAACCTTTGATATTTAACTCACCTTTGAGACAAGCATTGTTGGCACCGTTGTCGGGGAGGGTGCTTTTAATTCAAAGAGGTGATTCAGACGAGCGTCGGGTAAGTCTTGTGATTAACATCACAAGTGCAAGTGCATTCTTTGTTGTGGGCACGAGAAACTATTCACAGTAGAATTATAAGACTCGACCCCAAAAACACTATCGAAATGGAAGGATTGAAAAATGAAAATCTACCGAATTTAGGGAACCAAGGAAATAATTTTCCACTAGTTCCTCCCACTTGCAATCCTAGGAATGTTGGAGATAATCTTCTATCGGTTCCTCATGTAAGGATGAATTGAGAATACCTCCAACCCACTCGTTCCTCTACACCCTTCTGTATACTTTTATTGGTGAAAGCTCAAAATTTTATAGTTAAACTTGGAATGCTCCAATAGTTTCCATAATTCCATGGTCTGGATAGAGAAAACCTCTACCTCTATATCAAGGAATATGATGAGGTGGTTAGCACATTCCTTGAGTCAATGCAAGAATGAAATTATTCTTATTCTCTCTGAAAGACAAGGCAAAATATTAGATGAACTCTCTTAAGCCCCAAACCATAATATTGAAACATAAAACATGTTTGAGAGTTATTTGTGTTTATCAAATTATGAAAATAAAAACAAAAAAAAAATTTGGTAACTATTTCAAGTTTTATCCTAAATATGCTTTATAATGTATCATACAACAAAATACAAATTCAAAAATTCCTTAACCCAAAATATCCACTAATTCATCAAAGAACACATAATTGCGTGTTGCTTTCTTAATTGTGTGTTGCTTTCTTTAGAAGAGTTGTGACTCTTTATTAAAGTGCTAATAGACACCTTAATTTAAAAAATTGTAACTCTTACTTTTAAGGGTCACTTTAACCATCAATAAATAATTTATTATATAATTTATTATTAAGAATAAAAACTCAGTAAAAAAGAAGAAAATAAAATGCTGTCCAAGAGGCAATTATCAGATTTTGCTGGCAATATATATAATCTTTCCAAGGCCCCAAAAATTTACATTTAATTCATAATTATAGTACTAGTCCTCAATCTTGCTAACCAATTCGACATTGAATTCGACTTTGTCGACTATTATTTCCCACTAGTGTGTGTTAATTGCGACCCGAATAGCTCAGGAACATAACTTTCTTCAGAGACTCCTAAAACTGTTGTGTTTGCTCTTATTTTTCGTAATACCACAGCTAAAGATGATGGTGATTATGGGGAGAGCTTATTAGCCTGAGAGAAAGGCCAGAGATTGGACTTGGCTTATTGGTTTATGGACCTCATAGTGTAGTTCCATATACACTAACCCTTTTTTTTTTACAAGAAAAAATATTATTTCAAAAGTTGGTCAATTACAAAAATCAATAGAGAAAGACAATCAGGAAATCTCATCACAATACAACAAACTCAATTCCCCCCAGAAAAACCAAAAAAGTTATACAGTGTACCTATCTTCACTCTTCCTCTTTCAAACCAACCAAAGTGCAACAAAACTCTTGATCAAACTGTAGTAGCAAATAGTACAACACAACAGACCGTTGTAGAAGTCCAAACAACTAAACCCTTATCATCAAACCATCACAAAGTTTTTCACAACCATTCTGTATACCCAACAAATATACAACATATATTCAAGACTCACATACATAACACACACTCAAACACAGGCTTAGCATATACACCGACCAAAACCACACACTCAACACACAAAACACACACTTAGCACACATACACATAACACATACTCACACCCCCACAAATTGACACACAAACCCACACCCACAGCCATAAATTGACACACATACATAGATTCGACATATACACAGATTCATCCACAAAATTTGTTAGTTAAGTTTGATCAATTCCAACTAAATCAAATATGAGCATACTCAAAATATGTTATGCCCCAAAATCCGGGGGTTCATTGATCACCCATCAACCCGCAGAAATATCCGTGAGTGTCGTGTAACCCGATACCATGTGATAACATCCCCTTAACCGGGATTATAACTCACACTTGTAACCCATGTTTCGTTAATCATTTAATCCAACAGAGGTCTAATGTGCCTCAATATTTATCATTTAATGTTTATTTATAGCATTTGAGGGAAAGAAAACCTAGGCTGAAAGCATGGCAAACATCTTTAAAATTTTAGAATTTTTGCAAATCGTACCGGTACGATTTGCTCACTGGAGTTGGGCGTACCGGTACGGCTAACTCTCTGCACAACAGCGTACTGATACGCGTACCGGTATACTCTATCAATTTTCGCCTGTTTCAACCATTTTTTATTCCATACTCACTCCAAACCTTTCCAAATTCATCCAATATATGTTTAACATCATTTTCTATATAAAGCTTGATACATACAAGTTCTATTATAATCATTTACATGAATTTACATGTCAAAAACTAAGTTTTCGAAATTTTTTTACAAAAAAAACTCAAAATAAGGCCACAAGTCGGCCTCTTCACCCTTGATGCTCTACATGGGAGTCATCCACCGGTGTATGTCCCGCACTTGAAATGTGTTCCCGTATATGATGAGTCACGCTCAGTAGAATAATTCCTACAATGGCTACTCCTCACATAGATGCACATGGAATGCACTCATGCAACATTCAACAATTCATCACATTCCAAGCAAGAATATGCATTCAATATTGGAATTCTTCATGTCATACCATGAAATGAGATGAGACTCACTCATGCAATTCAACCCGAGCCATTCCTAGCTCCTCAACACATACAAATGTCATTGTGTATGAATTCGTCATTCATGTTGCCCATCGAATGACATTTATAATTTTAGGATCTTTCTTGGGGTGGATATTTATGGACTTACACCAACGCCACCCAACCGACACGTAATTTATGGACATCCAGCAACTGTTCTGCAAACACCGACATACTTTATGGACTCTTATACCAGCAGAGTGCATATCCAATCATTGGGCCTCTCACCCGATGGATCATCTAGTCCCTTCTTACTACCCCGACCAAACTTTTCATGCAATAATGCGACTCAACATGATCTTCAATCCCCTTCTTCCGAGTTTATTTCCCAAATACCAAGAGTGGCATTTGATTAACCATGCACACTGATTAATACTCAAATATAACATATTCTTATGCCCCGTTTTGGACTAATTGTGCTTTGGTGAAGTTTAAGTGATGATATTTCAGGTCTTAAAGTAAATAAGGATTCAAAGGCACCAAAAAGTACCTTTGTAGGCAATCACAGCATTTTAAGGAACAAATTATAAAAGCTTGGAACAAGGAAGCAACATTCGAATGTTAAATACCATTCGAACGCTCATGAGAAACCAGGCCAGATATTATAATCTGTGTTGCAGGCAAAATCCAAGGCCTTGGAGATTCAAGTACTACGTTCGAACGGTCATAAACATTAGAACGTCCACTGGAGCAAGGACAAGATCAAACTAACTGAAGACATGGCGTGTTGCAGACTTGCAGTCAAAAGGCCCAGGAACTTGAGTGCCACGTTCAAACGGAAACTACCGTTCGAACGCACCTGGAATTATTGAAAAGACCAGTCAAGATTCTGCAAGGACCTGGAGGGAGATTTAGACAAAGACTTGGAGGAAGATTTTTATTGAGAACCACGTGTCTTCTGACATAACTGGTGGGCACTGATTCCATCTAACGTTTGAACGGTAGAGAGACAAGAAAGAGAAACCGTTCGAACGCCATTTACCGTTCGAACGGTATTGACATACTTCCTGTAGAGTGGTTGGCTTTTCACTTTGACTTTGATGCCCAGCTCTATTCTTTTACCCCCTCCCCTGCCTTCTCCTAGCCTATATATACCGTTAGTTTGTTGATCAAAAGGGGGAGACTTGGCACTCAACATTTATTAGCCAACAATTGCATTGCATATCATTATGCAACATGGGTGTGGGTGTGTGCATGTTTTTGATTAAACATCATCCTTGGTGGGTTGATGTGTGTGCTCGGAAAAGTTGGGTCAAGGTTTGATTGAGTCACACAGGTTTCCATTGAAAATTGGGTCAAAGTTAGCAAAAAATGTTAAATTGTCCCTCAATTGTAAGACCTGGTGATTTAGATATGCACTTCGTTGGTATTAAGTCTATAAAGTGTAAAACCCGAAAAAAAATTATGAGAAAGGGTAAAATGGTAAATTGTCACAACGATGCGGCTTGAGAACCCTTATTTTTCTAGAGCTCGGATGATGAAACAAATCTCACCGTTGGATTCGTGTCACAAAATCTAGTTACCCAGACAAATTTTGTCGAATTTCGAAGTAGTCGAATTTTTCGCATTTTACGAGGTGGTCGGGTCTCGAGTGACCCCAAAAATAAAATTTTTATTTAAATTTTAAAATTTTAAAAATAATTTAAATAAATTTTATATAAAATATTTTGATCTTAAACCGGTACGAAATTTAATCATTTTGGGACGAAAATAGACCCAAAAAAGGGGGAGTGTGTGGCACAACGTGGGTCAAACTTTAAAATTATAAATAGGAACAAATATCTGAGTTTTGGACAGAATTCTCTGCTATATTCCATTTTGTAAACGTGTGAGGAAGAATAGAGGGCAAGGAAAGGAAAAAAGTTAGATTTCAAAGCTTCTCGCTACAATCTACAAAGCTCCGTCGCCCGAATCAACTAGAGTCAAGAATCAAAGTCGATCTCCTTGACAAGGGCTATGCCCACGTACCAAAAAGAGCTGATTTCACCAATGTTTTCGAGACATAATTTTGGAAAATCAAGAGTTTTGGACTTGGGCGATATTCTTGAAGGCTCTACCATTGATTTTACGCTTCAAAAGGTAGGGTTTTTATCCTAACTAGGTTCATTTATAACCTACGATGAATATATGAAATGGATGGGCTGTTTTGTGTATTTTAACACTTGCCGATTATAGTTGGTTTAATGGAAATGGTTAGGCTCAATTCTAGTGTGAATTGGTCGTTAGAAATTGCTAGTTTGTGATTTCTTAGAAGATTTGATAATTGGGTATGGGAAAATTATTTAATCAGATTTTTTTGAGTTAGGTGATAAATTTGGGCATTTTATTTGATTATATGATTTGGTGCCTTGAAGGTGTTTGATAAAATACACATATGAAATAAAGTGTATTAATTGCATCAGATTATGTGATAACATACTTGGATGATGTGGCAAAGTGAAATCATATGTTTATGATATGAATTACAATTGAAAATGTAAATGTTGATATGTGTTTATGATATATTGGCAATGGGGTGAATTATGGAAATTATTTGCTTAGGATGTAATTATCCATGGCATGTGTTAAAATGTGGTAGAAATAATGGGTTAATTGCATTAGAAGTCCCCAAAGTATGAAGTAGGTCTCATTTTAGTCCTCAATGTTTCAATTGCATCATTTTAGTCCCTAAAGCATTGAATATGTTTCTATATGGTCCTTCAAGTAGACAACATCTATATTGCTAACATTTTTTTACCATAAACTTGTCACGTAATAGCTAAATGTAGATAAAAAATAATGTTGATAGCTCTTAAACAAAATTTGGGTAGCTGTTGACCAAAAAATGTGTAATAGTAATAGTTTTTGACTAAAATTTGGATAGCTCATTATCAAAATTGTATAATTTAGGTAGGTATTAACCAAAATTTGAATAAAAATTTGGTCAAGAGTTATCCAAATTATTTTTTTGTGCATATTTAAGTATCATTTGACAAGTTTTTAATAAAAAATTATTAACAATCTGGACATTGTCTACTTAGGATACCATATAGAAACATATTCAATACTTCAATGACCAAAATGAAGCAATTGAAACATTGAGGACCAAAATGAGATAAACTCCATACTTTAGGGACCTCCAATGCAATTAACGCATAATTCATATGGCATTCATTACATATAGATATGATATTGATGTTGTAATTGCTCATTATATTGCATATGCACGGAAGCATCACATTCATGGGGATGAGGCATGAGTGTGGGTGTGTGTGCTTGTTGTTAGGTCAAACACCATCCTTGGTGGTTGACAAGTGAACTCGATATAGTTGGACCAAAGTTCAACAGAACTGCATGGGTTGCATGAAAATCTCGTGTCGAGTATAACAAGAAAGGCTAGATACTCCCTCGGGTGCAAGACTAGGTTACTGGTTTATACACTTCCATCGGTGCAAGTCCAAAAAAGTGTATCGGTGTGTGGAACCGGCGGTGTGACACCAAAACTCCGCTACCCAACAAAGACACATGATTTTGTTTTATACAAAAATGTCATCGGATGCATAAGATCAATGGCAGATTTATTATACTTTGGCATTGATTGTGTCGTGGGAGCCGGTGAGGGTTCGGATTAAAGTGCATGAGTGAGTCTCATCTCATTTCGTGGCAGAATTCCAACATTAAATTGCATATTTTTGTTTGGGATGGTAGTTTCTTGTTGAATGTTGCATGTGACATTTCATATGCATCTAGGTTTGGGAGTAGCCTCTTTGGGAGTTACCCTATTGAGTGTGGCTCACCCTTTATGGGAACAATATTTTAGGTGCGGGGTACACACCGATGAAAGGCTCTCACTTAGCACCTCAACGATAAAGAAAAACCGACTTTTGGCTTTAATTCACATTTTGTAAAACTATTGGGAATAACTACGCTTTTGTAAAACATTCGTTAAGTTAGTCTTTGAGCATGTAATGTAAGTAAGAGAATTGTAATCGAACTCTTATGAACTATATTAATGTAACATTGCATGTTATTATATGGGTATGAATAAATGGACCTAGTGTGGTCAATGTTATATGATTGCACATGTTATGTTTTTGGGTAGAGCTTCCCATACAAAGGAGACTTTGCCCGAATTTTGTTAAATTATGGATCCCGATAAATGGGGCATAACGGTGTAATATCGAGTTACACGGTACCCACGAGTATTCCGTGGGTTGATAGTTGATCAACGGGTTGACAAAGGACCCCAATTTAGGGATGTCACATAAAGTGTGTCGACATATGCAAAGTCATTGGTAGAAGTTCATAAATTTTGTATCGATTAGGTGCCCGTTAGTGGAAGTCCATAAATACCCACTTCAAGAAAGACCCAAGATTTATAAATGGTCATTTGATGTGTAAAATCAATGGCAGGGGCTTGGATTGTCCGGATTCATACGCATGTCAATCCATGTGTTATGGGAGCCTGTAAAGGCTTGGATTGCATTGCATGTGTGAGTCTCACCTCAAAACATGGCATGACATTATGACATTCATTCTTGAAGTTGTATGTTCTTGGATGAATGTTTGTTTGATTATTATTTGCATGTGAGCATTTTATATGCATCTAGATTGGGGAGTAGCCTCTTTAAGAAATACCCTATTGAGCGAGTTTCATCCTCTATGGGGACAACATTTCGGGTGCAGGACAAGCGCCGGTGAATGGCTCTCACTTGGGCCCTCGTTGATGAAGAAAGTCAATCTGTGGCTTTAGTTTACATTTTTGTGAAACAATCATATAATTGGTTTTTGATATGTATCGTTGTATAAAGGAGTGTAAAACATACTCATATGGACTATATTTTGAGTATAATTTGATGTTATATGAGTTTGGGTGAATGTTGTATGAGATTGGATGAGTTGAAATTGAAAAGGGATTGAATTGGGGAAAAACTGGACTTATCTACCAGTAACAAGGCTTGAGCTACCGGTAGCACAATTCCAGATGACTCAGCTACTGGTAGAATGTACACGAGCTACCACTAGCTCCTCCAAAAATTTGCACTCGTAGCTTGTTGGCGAAGGGCTCAGCTACCAATAGAACGTACACAAGCTACCGGTTGCTCCACCAAAATTTTCAAAACTTTAAAATAACTTTGCCAAGCCTTTGGACCTTGAATCCTTTTGTTTTAAGGGTGAAAATGGAGTAATATTAAGGAAAAATTGATTTATATTGGACTTGGTGTCAAGTTATGCAGCATTCATGGGTATTTTCGCTGGTTGATTAATGATCAATGGGTTAACAAAGGATCTCTGGTTTTAGAGGCATCGCAAGTAGCTTTTCTTAGCTACTGGTAGAACAACCTTCTATTTAAGATCTACTGATAGAAAAGTACCAACCAACCAATAGAAAAGGTCTATATTTCACTTCTACTAGTAATGTAATTATGTTGGTTGTTAAACCGATAGAAGACATGCCGGTAGAAGTGGTATTTTCCTCAATTATGCTTGTAATGCCCTTGGCTTGACTCTTAGATGTCCTAACTCATCCTCCAAGTCCACAATTGCATTAAAATGTGTGTAAAACCTTGCTTTTACACTAATTCACCTGCACGAATAGTCTCCATAAAATACAAAACTAAACTAAAATAAGGGAAATAAGTAACTAACATAGCTTGCGACGCCCCAAAATCGGGGGGTCTGTTAATTACTCATCAACCCGTGGAATACTCGTGGATACCGAGTAACTCGATACCACGCTGTTATGACCCATTTACCGGGGTCCTTAAATTTACAAAAATTCGGGCAGAGTCTCTTTTGTACGGAAAAACTCTACCCAAAACACAATCTGTGCAATTATACAATCATATGGCTCATCCGAGGCCCAATATAAAACACTGACCACACCAAGTCTATTTATCCATACTTTTAACGCCCCTAAAATCGAGATTCCTATGTCGACGTATGAAGTGTGACATGGCGTGTAAAAGTATAACATGGCGTGTAAAAGTGTGACATGGCGTATAAAAGTGTAACACTGTCATGCACCGCTGTGACCTATCAACACATCACACCTATGCATCAAACATAGTTAATATAAGTTCAAATTTCAATCCTTTTACATACATTACATGCCAAAATTAAATTACAAGTCTAAATTTACAAAAAAAAAATAGATTAAAAGCCACAAGTCAGCTTTTCTTCAACCATGGGGCCTCAATTGTGAGTTATCCGCCGGCACATGCCCCGCTCCTGAAATATTTTCCCGTATAGAGAGACACACTCGATAGAATATCTCCTACAGAGGCTACTCACCAACCTAAGTGCATATGAAATATCACATGTGATTTCACAACAACAAACATTCCAAACAAGAATATGAAATTAATGTTGCAACTCTACCATGTGATGTCATGTCATGAAATGAGATGAGACTCACTTATGCACTTTAATCCGAGACCTAAGTCCCACAACACAATGTGATGCACTTGTATAATGAAATCGTCATTTGACGAAAATTCATCTAATGATTATTTTAAATAAAAGTTATGTTTTTATAAAACCAAATCAATGCTGGATGTTACCCATTGAATGGGTGTTTTTATAAATCAAAATCTTGTATCTTTGTTGAGCAACGGATTTTGGTATCACAACCGCCGGTTCCGTACACCATTACACTTTTTCGGAATTTCACCTCAGGAGAGTGTGTGAACCAAGTAGCCGAGTTTTGCACCTGAGGGAGATTCTGTCCCTTCTTGTTATACCCGACACAAGTTTTTCATGCATGCAACCGTGTGACTCAATCGGATCTTCAATCCAACTTTCTCGAGCCCACCCATCAACCACCAAGTATGGTGTTTTATTAAACTATGCACACCCACACCCACACTCATGCATAAACCCCATGAATGTGATGCCTTAGTACAAATGCAATGTAATGAACCATTATAATACCAATGTCATGCACTATATGTAATGAGTGTCATATGAGCCACTTTAACCACATATCATGTCTCATAGGTAATGAATACCACATGAATCAATTTAACCATATGAGCCACTCTAACCACATATCAAGTCCCATATGTAATGAATACCACATGGATCAATTTAACAATACATTTCAACATGTATCATAGACAATTATATCGTATGCATATAATCTCCAAAAATTCATAATAATGTCAATATGAACAATTTTAACATATCTCATGATCAATTATATAAAAACATATAATTTTCATGATCATCATAATGCTAACATATCATTAAGTATACATCAACATGACTGCTTCAACTTTAATATTGTAAACCCAAGCGCAACTTGAGCAGAGTAATATATTCTCGGAAGTCCGAGGTCGATCCCACAAGGAATTGTAATAAGAAGACAATCACACGAAAACTAAAAATACTTTAAAAGGAAAAGAGTTTGTTTGAAGAGTTGTTGAATGGAAAAGATTGACTTTGGTAAATAAAATAATAATAAAAATATTAAAGCATTAGGTACTCCCTCTCAACTTCATACAGTAATAATTAAAGACCGAAAGCTTAATTCGATACAGGAATTAGATGTCAGTTAACTCCAGTACAAATCAAGTACTAAATCCAATAGTTATAATCAAAAGACTACTAGGAACCTGGATAATCATTCAATCATATTATTTTATGAATTCATGCTAATACTTCAAGCATAGAATAACCAGTGATTTACTCGCAGGGAAATTCAAGCAATCGATGTACGTGGCACAACAACTCAAGAATTTTTACAGAATAAAAACTTTGCTCAAAGATCAGAAGTTAAATTAACAAAATATCATAAATCATTAAGCACAGAGTCAATAACAATACCGTACTCCGTCGAGAGGTTTTCCCTAGCCCTAGCTTAGTCTTCTAGTCAGACATGACGAATCAAAATAAAAAGACGAAAAAAAAGAATCATAATCTCTAAGATGAGAACCCCTATTTATAATAAAATAAATCCTAGGTATAGGTAGGAGATCTAAGGTTGGCTTAGAAGGAATTCCTTTAGCAAACAGAAGTCTTGTAAGGTCAAATCCCGTGCATAAAATCTTTGGCCTCGCGGGTACAAAATCTGTCCATACTTCGAACTGAAATTTCGCATATTTAGAGGCTGAATCACGAAATTATTGTGAAATACACTTTTGTAGCCCTTGGAGTATTCTTTCTAACCCCATAAAAATAAGGTCAATCGGATATCGGACTCAAAAGTTATGACCAAAATACTGAAGACGTGTCAAATCCTTATCTTCTAGGATACTTTCTAAATCCAACTTTAAATGGGTTTTCTTCAAACTTTGACTCTTATAAGGATTGAATTGCTGATTTATCTTCAAGTATTCCTATCTCAGTCTTGACCCTTCAATCCTTATTGATAACGATTCTTCTTCTAGTGATTGTTTCACTAGCATTATCCATTATTACTTTAAATCAATCAATTTACCTGCAAAATAAACCAAACAACTAGAAAAAGTATCAAACTAGAAAATCATGGAATTTAACACATTTAATCACAAATAATATGCAATTAACTAATTATTAAATATAATAAAATAGCAATTTTGATGGTTAATCAATGACCTTTCAAATTGTAAATCACATTATAAGCATATGATTTCACTTTACCACATTATCCAAACATGTTATTTCATAAAACAACAACTTCAATCAATCAAGGCATTTTATCAAACGCCCTCAAGGCACCACTCATATTCAAGGCATTTATCATACACTTTCAATGCACTACTTATGTAAACACAAAATCATGTCCAAAAATTTTAAATTTCTCAAGAAATTACATTAAGCAATTTCTACGTACACACTTTAACATAAAATTTATTCTACCCATTTTGAATACCCATTTCACCACTTAAACCACAATAGGCAAGTGATTAAAATCTCTAACAACCTACCCATCTCATATAGACATCATAGGTTGAAAATAAACCCTAGTGGGAGGAAACGCTAACTCTTGAAGCGTCAAATACCCGTAGGAAGCTTCAAGAACAAGATTCAAGAACATGTGAATTACTCAACCAAACTTCTTTCCATAGTCTTTCACTCTCTATCATTTAGAAGCACAATTTACAACACTTGATCATATATATATTTTTTTTAAACTCATTCTTGCTATTTTTTTTCTTTGCTTTTTCACAGCTAGGCATATTGTCTTTCTCTTTATATATATATATATATAGAGCAAGACTTCTAATGCAAATATTTACAAGTATGCAAAACCCTTTTTTTATCATCTTTTCTCAACCAACATCTCCCAAGTTACATAGACAATAAAAGTTCAATCTTGGGATAACCAAGGGTAAAGGATATTTTTTTTTTTTTTCATTGACTTGGTTATTATATGTTTGGTATAAGACAAGAAATATTTTTTTTCAAAGGCTCAATCATGGCTTCTAAGGATAATAATATTCAAAGAATAAGGCTTAAGCTCAAATAATGTCAAAGATGACCTAAAATCATATCTCAAGAGTTCTTGATAACACACTTCCATGCAAATAATTTAAAGTCAAGCAATCATTCACAATATTGGTGTTGACCAAAACAAAAATAATGAGACTATTGAAGGAGATTAGTTGAATAAAAATATTCTTTATTGTGTAAATGTAAATAACCCTCCCAAAAAAAATTGGATCAAATCTCACCAGGATTTTATGCATCTCTACTATTTGTGTCAAGTTCTCAAGGTAAAATACCTAACAAATTTTCAACTTGGTAAAGTCTAAAGTGTACAAATTGTGAGTTTTTATAAAAACATGATATGAGATACAAAAATATAGAATAAAGTTCTATGTGATACTTAAACAGTTGTAAATGTAACCCTACGCAAATTATTTATATATTGTGGTGTCAAATTATGCATAAAAATGTTGACTAGATATTTAATAAAAAATAATTAAGTTTTTTTAAGCAACATAAATAAACTAGAAAAAAAATAAACTAGGAATTTTCACAACACAAAACATACACATACCCCCCAACCTAAATCCAACATTGTCCTCAATGTAAAAATAAATACCTTAATGCTTAGTAAAAATAATGAATAAAGATCAAAGGGATAGAAATACCTGGTACTGCAATAACTCTAAAACCTAAAAATAAAATACTCAACACACAAAAAAAAAACTATAAATTGAAACAAACAGAAAAGAAATTAAAATTAAAAAAATAAAATAAAATAAAATCTAACTACTATGTACAAATAAACATAAAAACACACACTCAATCCGACTTAAAGTCAGATTTGAATATACGCCCATTGAATTTTACTAACTTAAAAATGTGACATCGAAGTAACTCTTTTAATCTAATTATCCACTCATATATCCAATATATTTTTTGAACATGCAAGAAAAGGGAGATATATACATTTTTATGCAAATCTAACAATGAGATAAAAAATGGATCTTTATCAATTATGGAACTCAACTCAACTTTTATACCCTCACCAAGATTAGATATGTGAATCTCATTACTACTCTTTGATAATGAAAGGTCCTTGAGCTCATTAACCTCTTGTGGAATAATAATGTCACTTAGTTCTTCACTATCAGGAGTTTTAATGGATTCATCTTCAGTTTATAGTTCATAAAAAGAATCACTCATCACATTGACCATGTTTAACTTCTTGTTCTTGGATCAATGTATTAAGCATGTCTTTTATCTCTTCAATATCTTGGCTTATTTGGGCATTGAAAGTTTTTATCTCTTGACTTATTTGGGCATTGAAAGCTAGTTGGCTTTGCATAAATTCATTAAGAATATCTTCCAAATTCTTTTCTTGTGGGTCATGGTAAGGAGGATATTGGAGAGGCTCTTGTGGTGATGTGAAATGTACCGATAACTGATAATGTTCATTCCACCAACCAAAATCAGGATAAAAAGTTTCAAAACAATGGTCGGGGTAATGTTGAGAAGAATTAGGTAATACAATTGACTCATTCCTCAAAATTTGTCTAGCAGTTGGAATTAAAGGGAAAACCTCAATGGGATGTCCAAACACATCACAAAGCTCACACAATTCCTCCATAGAAGAAGCACTTAACACCACATTAAAAAAAATCTAAAAACATAAAAATAAAAATTATAAAAACCAAACTTAAGAAAAAATAAAACAAATAAAATAAAATAAAGGACGAGATTACCGGATCTGCGACGAATCTCAAATCCACCAAACCTCAATAGATGTGAAGACGGCTCCTTGTCTTTCAACAACTCCCCGGCAACGGCGCCAAAAACTTGCTTCAACTTTAATATTGTAAACCCAAGCGCAGGTTGAGTAGAGTAATATATTCTCAGAAGTCCGAGGTCGATCCCACAAGGAATTGTAACAAGAAGACAATCACACGAAAACTAAAAATACTTTAAAAGGAAAAGAGTTTGTTTAAAGAGTTGTTGGATGGAAAAGATTGGCTTAGGTAAATAAAATAATAATAAAAATACTAGAGCATTAGGTACTCCCTCTCAACTTCATACAGTAATAACTAAAGACCCAAAGCTTAATTCGATACAAGAATTAGATGTAAGTTAACTCCAGTACAAATCAAGTACTAAATCCAACAGTTATAATCAAAAGACTACCAGGAACCTGAATAATCATTCAATCATATTATTTTATGAATTCATGCTAATACTTCAAGCGTAGAATAACCAGTGATTTACTTGCAGGAAAACTCAAGCAATCGATGTACGTGGCATAACAACTCAAGAATTTTTACAGAATAAAAATTTTGCTCAAAGATCATAAGTCAAATTAACAAAATATCATAAATCATTAAGCACAGAGTCAATAACAATACCGTACTACGTTGAGAGGTTTTCCCTAGCCCTAGCTTAGTCTTCTAGTCAGACATGACAAATCAAAATAAAAAGATGGAAAAAAAGAATCATAATCACTAAGATGAGAACCCCTATTTATAATAAAATAAATCCTAGGTATAGGTAGGAGATCTAAGGTTGGCTTGGAAGGAATTCCTTTAGCAAACAGAAGTCTTGTAAAGTCAAATCCCCTGCATAAAATCTCTGGCCTCGCAGGTACAAAATATGTCCATACTTCGAACTGAAATTTCACATATTTAGAGGCTGAATCACGAATTTTCGTGAAATACACTTTTGTAGCCTTTGGAGTATTCTTTCCAACCCCGTAAAAATCAAGTCAATCGGATATCAGACTCAAAAGTTATGACCAAAATACTGAAGACGTGTCAAATCCTTATCTTCTATGATACTTTCTAAATCCAACTTTAAATGGGTTTTCTTCAAACTTTGACTCTTATTAGGATTGAATTGCGGATTTATCTTCAAGTATTCCTATCTCAGTCTTGACCTTTCAATCCTTATCGATAACGATTCTTCTTCTAGTGATTGTTTCACTTGCATTATCCATTATTACTTTAAATCAATCAATTTACCTGCAAAATAAACCAAACAACTAGAAAAAGTTTCAAACTAGAAAATCGTGAAATTTAACACATTCAATCACAAATAATATGCAATTAACTAATTATTAAATATAATAAAATAGTAATTTTGATGGTTAATCAATGACCTTTCAAATTGTAAATCATATTATAAGCATATGGTTTCACTTTACCACATTATTCAAACATGTTATTTCATCAGACAATAACTTCAATCAATCAAGGCATTTTATCAAACACCCTCAAGGCACCACTCATATTCAAGGCATTTATCATACACCTTCAATGCACTACTTATGTAAACACAAAATCATGTCCAAAAAATTTAAATTTCTCAAGAAATTACATTAAGCAATTTCTACGTACACACTTTAAGATAAAATTTATTCTACCCATTTTGAATACCCATTTCACCACTTAAACCACAATAGGCAAGTGATTAAAATCTCTAACAACCTACCCATCTCATATAGACATCATAGGTTGAAAATCTCTAACAACCTACCCATTTCACCATTTGAAGGATAGCACTGCACTCCTCTGTAAGTGCCACTGTCTCGAAATCACCTAGTTTTCTCTTCCTTGACAAAATTTCCTTCAAAAATTTCACATAGTTAGTCATTTTCTCCACTGCTTCTGTGAAAGGGATATTTATTTGGAGCTTCTTAAACACTTCCATGAATTTAGGGAACTCCTTATCCCACTTTTGTTTCTGTAAACGTTGTGGAAACGGCACGAGAGGCACAATAGGTCTCAGATTACCTCTATTAGAACATTCAACTGGATCTTCTTCTTTCTTTTCATGTTCCACATCCTTGCTATCTTTTCCTTTACCCTCACTATCATCTCCATGTGATTGTTTCGGAGATCCACCAACAACCTCAGGTAACTCTTTTTCGCTTCGTAATGAAATAGAATTGCAGTACTCCTTACCTTGTCTCTTAAGATTGATCTCTGTATCACTAGGTAGAGTGCCTTGAGGTCGGTTGTTAATGGCATTAGCAAGCTGACCCATTTGATTTTTCAGGTTTTGGATTGATACATCCATACTGTTCATCCTTGTCTCACT
>CM042187.1:28629021-28657586 GCA_023539305.1 Ilex asprella
AGAATCAAATTAATTGTTGGCCACACAATCATACATTAAGCACAAAATATGACAAACAACTCATGTATGATCAACAAGAACTAGAAACGAGAGTAGAGTAATTTAACTAAACATTAGGTTCCGTTGCAACCTTAATAGAAATTTAGTTCATAATATAATTGAAAAACATCCTTCTCAAATTAAACAACATCTCAGAAAAATAAGAATTAAAAGTAAGAGAAAAGGAATGAAAACTTAGGTGCAATCTTCAATCCTTCTCTAGCCTTCAACTCCAATCTTCTTCGTGTTGATTCCTTGATTCTTGTCTTCAATTTTCTTCCAATTCCTTGGTGTTTTCTAGATGTTTTCAGCCCCCAAAAGTCAGAATCTTCTTATCCCACACAAACCCTAGCATATATGAGGTATTGGAGTCCAATTTCGGGTCAAAACAAGTCATAACTTCGCGTCCCGGACTAGCACACGGGCAGCTGCGCTGAAACGGCGCTGGAACAGCGCTACATGGACAGTACGTGGGCGCAGGGGCGCTGGAACAGCGCTGGAACAGCGCTGCTCTCTTTATTTCTGCTCCAGATCAGTCTTCGTAGAATTGTCATAACTCTTCATCCCAATGTCCGATTGAGCTGAAATTTTGACACAATATAAAATACATCTAGATCTACAACTTTCATGTTTTGCACTTTTTCAGATTCGAAGTGGATCATGTTCAAAAATGGGAAATACAGCGGCACTGTGTTAAAACTTCGGGAAACTAGTGGGCTAATCCTTCCAAATCGACCTTGTTTCCTTCCAAATGATCTTGTTTCCTTCCAAATGATCTTGTTTCCTTCCAAATGATGATTCCTACCAAATAACATCAAAACACACAAAACAAATAAAAATGAACATAAAATGATTAAAAACTTGCAATTTCATCAAGCCGAAAGTACACAATTCGTAGGTATAAAACCCACTCATCACATACAGTGATATAATTATTGTTAATTGGTTTTCCAATGATAGTATAGAAGAAGAGATAGGCATAAATCCTATAAAGTTGAAAAGTAGGTGTTAAGGTTGATAATAGTAAAGATTTAGCAAAAAAAATGTTTTAACTTGTAAATAATTGAAAACATTTTCAATAGATGTGTATGTATCTAGATTTATGTGAAAAACCTTGTTAGACATGTATGGGTTGATTTTGGAAGAGTTTGGAAAGGATTGGAATTGAAAAACGGGGGAAATAGGCAAAACTGGGCAAAACTATACCAGTACTGCGTTCCGAAATAATTTGGTCCAGAGAGTTAGACGTACCGATACTGTGTACCGGTACGGCCATAAGATGTCTGACAGTTTAATGTCACGATTTGTGGTCCATTTTCGCCTTATAAATACCTAGAGACGCCTCCTTAGCCTTTATTTCGGCCCTTCTAACCTTAGAAAACACTAGAGAGGAAGAAAGGAAGAGAAGAGATGAAGAAAGGAAGAGAAAAACACAAGATTTGAGGGAATTTGCACCTTGGAGTAAATCAAAACCTAGCTTTTCAAGAACACAAGGTAGGAGATTTCTTCTCTTTCTCTTACATTGAAGTTAGGGCTTATGTATATATGTAGGTTTTGCTCTAAATGTTATATATATGATATGAAATCATCATCTCTTAGTATTTTGGGCAAAGATTACATGTTTTTAACAAAGTTAGGGTTGAATACCCATGAAATCTCTTTTTGTATTTCAAAACCCTAGATTTTGGAGAGTGGTGGATTTTCTTATTAAATTCTTCATTTATTATTGATGTTGGAACCATAGAACTTTGTGTTGAGTAATAAATGATTTGGTTGTGATCTCTTGCATTTTTTTATATATAGTTGGTTATTGAAATTTTCATATGGTGAATTTGGGGATTTTTAAAATATGTTTGCAATTGAGAATATGTTGGTTTTCCCGTTGTATGGTTGTTGTGATGGACTTGAATTATCATTGAGAGATGTCGTAGAGTATTAGATGTTAGTCTATCCCAGTGGTGGTGAGATGGTTTCTTAACACTTGTAGTTGGTTGTCATTTGGTAATGCAACCACTATCATTTAATGGAGTTCGAACAAGGGTTGGTATACTATTCCTGGGGAGGGACTCATCACTGCCATTGGGATGGTAGACGCCCTTTCCCGAAGTGATTGTGATTTGATTATGATGGGTGAACTAGGTATAGTCGTTTGGTAGATTCCTGAGAAATAATCAACATACATGGCATGGGATGAACCAATATATATATATATATATATATATGAACGCGGATTGGATTTCGTCTGAGCCGGTGCATTGGTATGGGACAATGCAACGACAGACGCCCTTCCTAACCATTTGAAAATGGTTTCTTGTTGAAAAATATTTTTTTTTTACTGTTTTCATTTAATTATCACTATTGTATACACTTGAGATCTATTTAAATATCCCCATTTTCATTCAAAATTAATATATGATATTTATAAAATGAGACCGACCTATTTTACATTTTTCTAAACCTTGTTTGAGTTTTGGAGGATTTTGCTACAGAGCTTCGTGCTCACCCCCTGCAGTTAAATATTTTTCAGATATGGTGCTAGAGGAGAACCTTGGAGTGGACGAGCAAGGGTATTGGGAAGCACCACCCGAGGGGAATCTAGATCCCGAGATGGACATGTAGAGATATAGTTTCTTTTGTACTAGACTTGAAAATTTATTTTGAACCTTGTAAATTCTAGTTTTCTTTTGTTATTTCCGCTACGCTACATTAGTTAGTTGTAGAAATGTAAAGGCCAAGATGGGTCTATTCTTTTGGGATAATGTTGTAGAAATTATATATATATATATGATAAATAGAATTTATTTATTGATGGATTTGGTTAGTACTCTCAGGATGTAAATGGTTTTATAATGCATGTCGTTCAGGGTGGCATTTGGGGCATTACAGCCTCAATTTCTCGAAAAATCTCCCTTTTGGATCTTCAGTGAAATCTCTCGTTCTTGGTGTGATTGTGTAGCCCACGTCGAGGAGAACACTTTTTGTTCTTGGTCCAAGTTGATTCGACCAAAGCTTGGCCCTAGCTCGCAAGAAGAAAGGCTTGAGAACCCTTGTTTTCTCTCTTTTGCTCTCTCTATTTTCTAACGTACAGACCAGAAGAGAACCGAGCATAAAATGATCTGAAAAATCAGATTTTAACACCTATTTATAGTCCTAAAATCCTTGGCTCACAATACGCCACACGGCCCCTACTTCCGAGTCCGTTTTTGCTCTGAAACAATTAAATTTCGTACCGGTTTAAACTCAAATATTTTAAATGATATTTATCTAAATTATTTTTCAACTTTCAAAATTTTCTTAAGAATTTCATTTTTGGGGTCACCGGACCTGTCGCCTCGAAAAACATGAAACATCTGACTATCTCAAATTCGATGAAATTTGATAAGGTAACTAGATTTCGCGACATAGATCCAATGGCGAAGTCCATTATGTTATACAAACTCTAGAGAATACATATTTTAAATCTGCATTTTAGTGATAAATTATCATTTTACCATTTTTCAGAAAAAAAATTAAAATTTTTTCTGAGTTTTACATAGTAATATGAATGATATGAGACCTAAAATATGCAATATTATGTTCTCATCACCATATTCGCCTGAAGGACAACGGCCCAAGCGTTAAAGGAGACCACCACCATGTGGGACATAGTCCAATTTTTTATCTTTAGTATGTATTTTTCATCATGCTGTATAAAACAAAGTTTTTATCATAGTTAGTTTTACATTAGTTACATTACTCCACTGTGAAATAAAAATCCAATATTGTCTGCAACAAATTTAAACCAACTTCAATACAATTTTTTTAATACAAACAAAGAACCCTAATTGTTCTTTTTTTTTTTTTTTTTTTGAGACGAAAGAGAGACTGGAACTCTTGATCTCAAGAAGGCGAAATCTTTACAAAGTAAGGAGTACCATTTTACCAAAGGCCTAAGAGACCAACATAATGAAAATAGAACAATGACAATATTGTCCAAATGTTACAATAATAACACAACACTTAACCATGGTTCATGGGTCTTCATCTTCGTCAAACATTTCAACATCAGAAATATATTCAGTTTCCCCGGTCAAGCGAAAAGGTTAAACGTGCTTATTCTATCAACCCTTCTTTAGCGCGGTCTTGTGCAATGCAATGGAGATTGTACCAATTCAAATGGATTTCCATGTGATTTTTCTCTGCTTGAATACAAAACAATGCTCTCTCTAATTATTGAGGAGTGTCAATTGACATATCAATGGCAATTTATCGAGGCCTTTGTATATTGTAGTGATTAAATCTTCGCTTAGATTTTCTCTTTTCCTCAAGCGATATTGTCATTCCGCCATTATTATGCTCCTTTCCATGCTTGGATAACAAAAACGAAGATTCAAAGGATAGAAGAACTCAGCATCGATGACCCAGACTTCCTAACAACATTCATGGACCATTATTCATGGTTGGAGATGAAATGTGTATAATGAAACGTTTCACAGACAGTGATCAAATGGAGAAACTGAAATTATTTCTACTATTGCAATTGTAGGGTTTTTCATCAAGCCATGTGATGAAGTGATTGGGTGCGATCATACCAGCACTAATGCACCGGATTCCATCAAAACTTTCCAGTTAAGCGTGCTTGGGCGGGAGTAGTACTATGATGGGTGACCCCCTGAGAAGTCCTCATGTTGCACCCCTTTTAAAAAATAATAAAAATGTGATGAAGTGACTTAACACTGATTTAAATAAATTAATCCTGAAATGAAAACACTCTAATGAATGATACTCTAGCAGTGTGTAATCACAATGCAACGCTGGCACGTTAATAATTCAACTAACTCAGTAATATGGTGGGACATGCACTGTGACACCCTAAAATTCGGGGGTCCGTTGATTACCCATCAACCCGTAGATACCTAGTAACTCGGTATCACATCATTATGCCCCATTTACCAGGCTCCATAACTGAACGATCCTTTGTACTGGGAGCTCTATCCAATACCCATCCTGTGCAACATAACTTCACATGACCCATCTGCGGCCTAATAAAAAACAATGACCGCACCGGGTCCGTTTACAAGTAAACATTGGTCACACCGAGTCCAATTATCCATACTTATATCAAAACATGCAAGGCTATTCTAACGTTAGTCGTTATAAGTTCTATCACAAATATTTGCAAAATGTTACATGCTCAAAACATAAGTTTCACAAGTGTTTTACACAAAACATTAAGTAAAGTCACATGCGGCTTTCTTCATCTTTGAGGACCCAAATAGGAGCCGTCCACTGGCACTCACTCCGCACCTGAAATGTTTTCCGTATAGGGTGAGCCAACGCCCATTAGAGAATTTCCTACAAAGGCTACTCCTCCCCCCCCCCTAGAAGCACATGAAGAGTGTACATGCAACAATTTACACACACATCCACCATTCCTTACAAGAACATGCGTTCAATGCTGAAATTCTACTCTGTTATGTCATGAAATGAGATGTGACTCACTCATGCAGATTTTTCAGAGTCCTCCCCGACTCACACGACACAATGCAATACCAATGTGTAATGAACCCGTCTTTGACGGAAAAACATCCAATGATCATTTTGAATAAAAGTCATGCGTTTTATAAATCAGATCATTATGGGGTGATACTCATTGACAAAGTATGTTTTTATTAACAAAATATTGTGTCTTGTTGGGCAACGGATTTTGGCAGCTCAACCTCTGGTTCTGTAAACACTAGCACTTTTCTGGAATTTCACCGCCGGCAAAATGCCTGAACCATATGACAGGGCCTTGCACCAGAGGGAGAGTCTAGTCCTACTTGCTATACCAAACACAAGTTTTTCTCATGAAATCATGCGACTTCATGTGACCATCGATCCACATTTTCAAGTCCACATATCAACCACCAAACATGGTGTTTGATTAAACATGCATCTCACGCCCCACACCTATAACTTATGCTCATGAATGTGATGTTCTGCAATGCCTCATTGCACACTTTTCAGATGTTCAAGATACAATGAATGTCTTATGAACATTTTAAACCACATATCAACATGTGTCATGACAATATATATCTTAAGCATACAATTACCATAAAACATCGTGAAACTAATATCTTAGCAACATATTAACATATTTTACCACAACATTCAACATGCTAAATATAGTCATGAAACACATGATTTCAATCACTCAAGGTATTTTATCAATCACCTTCAAGGCAACCATCATGTTGAACACAAATCATGCCCAAATTCCACTAAGTTATAAGAAAGTTCACAAGTAACTATCATGCATCATTCTCAAGCTAAGAGATAGCCTAAGCCAATTCTCAACCATTTTTCCTTAATTCCGTAACTATACACAAATAGTAGGAACCCAAATGGAAGGAAAACCCTATAAGTCATGCTATAATTCATGTCACCAATCCATTTTATTCACAAGACACAATATTAACATATAGAGTGCCTACACACTACCATGTCCTAAGTGGTTTCACAAAGAACTTCCACACCCAATCTCATGATAGAATTTATTCCAAGTCATTTCTACCGGAATAATCCCAAATAGGAGGATCCCTACATCCAATTACTAAATGGCCATTTCCATGACCATTTAGTAAGTGTCAAGTCCCTAACACCCTACTCATTCCATATAAACATTTCATATAAACAACCTAGGTTAGGAATAATCCCAAATAGGAAGAATCCTACAAGTCATCATATAACACAAGAAGTTATTCTAAGTAATTTCTACACCACTATTTCCAAGTAGATATATTCTATCCATTTCCAACATCTATTTAAAAATATCATTAACAATAGTCAAGAGTTCTATACAAGACCTCATACATCAACTCCTTACACATGAACATCATAGGATGGAATAAGCCCAAAACAGTCCATAATTTTCAGCTCCAAACAATCCACAATTTCAATCCAAAATAACTTAAAAACAGTCCACTAATTAGCCACAAAATAGTCCACTAATTAGCCACAAAACAGTCCATAAATAGCCACAAAACAGCCCCCAAAATAGGTTACATAGAAATCCACTATTCCATTAAGTTACAAGAAGATATGCAAGTAACTTTCATATATCAACTACAAGCTAGAATTTAGCTTAAGTTCTTCCTACACTCTATTCTTCATTTCCTTAACAATATACAAGTAATATTTATCCACATACACTTAACCACCCCTTATGGATATGCTAGGTAAGAAATGAACCAAAGTAGGAAGGATCCTACCTCTTGTAGCGTGAAATGAAGACTAGGGATTCAAAGCTTGAAGAACACCTCAAGAACGCCAAGAACACCACAAGATCCTTGATTTTTCCAAAATCAACTCTTTGGATCTTCGGTGAAATCCTTCGTTCTTGGTACGTACGCCTAGCCCTCGTCGAGGAGATAAACTTTGCCTCTTAGCTCGACGAATTCCGACCGACGGAACTTCGTGAATCGAAAAAAGATGGGAAAACTCACTTTTCTTTTATTTTCTTCTCCCCAACGTCCAGACCAGCAAACACACTGGTTTCCAGCTGAAAAATATCTGAAAAAATCAGATTTTAACACCTATTTATAGTCCCAAAACCCTTGGCTCACAATGCGCCACACTGCCCATATTTCCGGGTCCGTTTTCGCCCCGAAACGACTAATTACGTTACGGGTTCAGATTAATTAGATTTTATTTGAACTTTAAATCAAAAATAATTAAATTTTGAGCTTATCTCTTTTTGGAACCTCAGTGAGGTTGTCCGCCACCCAGTCGCCTCGATCTATGTGTAAAATTCTAACTTATCTCAGAATTCGACGAAATTCGACGTGGTGACTACATTCCGCGATACGAGTTCAACGGCGAAGTCCGTTGTGTCATACGAGGTCTATAGAACAACGTATTTTAATTTTACATTATTGTGACAAAATGACCATTTTACCCTTTCTATGAAAAAAAATCAAAATTTCCTGGGTTTCACATACACTACACAATTCTTCATTTAAAACCACACTATGTGGATATAGATTGGTGAGTGTTTAAGCAAACCTTGTGACAAAACCCTTATTTTTGTCAATTCATTGATGCGATGAGGATATTTATATTACACTCATGAAGTTACTAGACACTGCTGATATGGTTGAACACTATGATGTAGTGATGAAGTAAATACATACTGGTAAAAGGACCTCACACATGTGAAAGTATAGACTGTTGACACTATATGACCATATGCATCACTATATACACATTTGTCTTGTTTCAGTTGCGTGGTTATTCAGCAAGTCAAGTGAATGAAGTGACTCAACCCAAATTCAAAACAATTGATGCTCAATTGACAACATTCTAATGAATGGCACCCTACCAATGTGTATTCACAATCGAGACTCTACTAGTGATGATGAATTGACAAAACCCTAATAATAGATGATCGTCCATTGAAACCACTTTATAAACACATGAAGGGGCGGTTGATATCGCATGTATTGAACATTATGTCTACATTAAGAGGATCTATGGTCGATAATAATCTTAGACGTCAATGGATTTGGTTGCTTTATAAGAGAGAGATTTTTTTATCCAAAAGAGTATTATGCATGATTACGACGAGAATGAAATTTTCATGCTAATGAATCACATGCATTATATACAGATCTAAGAGAACTTGGCATACTGATGCCATATAGACTTTTACTTACACTGCAAAGACAGAATAGAGTAGACTACGAATCAGCAATTAAAAGTATATGAAATGAGAATAATAGGACGATGGTGCGTATGTGTCGATATTGTATGCTCCAAGTAGCGACAAACATGGTGAGAATTGCTTATGGAAGAGAGTTGACAACTATTGAGCGATCTATTTCATTGTCTATTGAACAATATCTATTAGATAATTATATGTTTGATTAACAAATGTAATCAATGTCAAAATGGTTGTGTCTATCTCATATTTGAAAGTGGGTAATCCGTGTAAAGCAAACTTATATCTTTATCAGTCTAATAAGTGTATAATCATATCACAACTTTGTCATTATCATGTCATGTCATTGTTCCATCAGTATATTGTCATATCACAAATTTAACAGTGTCAAGTCATGTCACAACTTGACAGTGTAATGTCATTCACAAATTCTTTTTAATATCATTGTACTTTTAAAATACACAACTACACCTACATAAATCATCATTCATAACTATGTAAATTATAAGAAACAATTTGTCTAGAAGCGCATCAAATAGACAATCCAAGCAAACTATCGAATGTTCATCTCCACACAATAAACAAAATAGTTCACTTTCAACCAACGAACGTTCACGCTCGACTTACCGACCTAGATCGTGGAATATAGTTCCTTCTGTTGGATTTTATACACAGTCCGGTGGTGTAACGTGATATACACAAAATCATGAGTTCCGCAATAAGCCCATCGACACTATCACCCATTAGGGCACGTGATCATCGTGGAACACAGTTCCTTCTATTGGATCATATACAGATTCTTATTGTATAACATGATATGGACAAAAAAATATGAGTTCTGCAATGAGCTCATCGACATTTATCATCCTTTAGGACACATAATTGTTGGGCATGTGACCTATAATCCGCCTCCAGGTGTTCATATCGAATCCACACTAAGATAACAAAAATTATATGACAAACGTTATGAGCTTAAAGTATATTGTCATTGACATGGACTAATGGTACCACATGCACATTTGGCTAATATATACTACGTACAAAACTCAAATAACCATGACCAAATCTTAGTAAAGCTTAAACGTGAAAATGATCAGATATAACATTAGTTTGGTCGTTTGCATGTAATAAGTAAGCAAAAATTGAGCATTTCAATCCTAACTATGCCGAAATTGAAATTTTAGAGGATTTTATTACTTATTTCTGATCCTAAACTTTTTGATTATTTAGATTTAAGTGATAATGTGTCAGACACTTTTATTACATCAAGTTTATGTATATGTGATCAACCTCTATGTTGTTATGAGCATCAGTCACATTATTAACCTACTGTATTTTATGAAGTGTCGTGCAATAATTTTTTTTAATGAATAAATTAAAATTTTTTCTTACCATTATTATTAATGGATATATATGCATGGTTTGTACAAATTTGATTGACAAATGACATTGTTCAATATTTTGTATTTTAGATACAAAAATGAATCTATTATTTATTAACATTAGCTTTAAAACCGTTTGCGGGAATTTTAATAAAAAATTTAGACGTACTCTGCATTTGAATAGTTGAAAAAAAAAATTTATGTCTCACTTTTTTGTCATCTCATAAAATATAAGGACATTTAACGCTTGAAAATCTTTAGGTTTGGAAAGATATTAAAAAGTGAAGTCTCACATAACTTTTTTAACTAACATTTTTAACTTCGAAGTTATAGCGAAAATGCTTAAAAATGTCGATTCAAATAACGCATCAATCCTAACTGAGTTAGAAAAATACTTTCAAAATCACCCTGTTTTGGGTATAAATTTCCCAAACGAACCTGTTTTGGTCAAAAGCTCAATTGACTGGCTAGATCATGTTAGTAAATACACAGGATTCTAATTAAACAGAAGATAAACCAAACTATACACCATTATAAATTGAACAAATTATAACACTACATGACTTGGACAACCCAAACTTGGTGTCTTCCACGAGTTAACAAAAGGGATCTTGTAATGGGCATATCAGTAACAACAAAATGCCAAAGTTCAAGGATATCCATATTCACTCCATAAAACCTCGGTAATAATCACACGTCGTCAATCTTTCAAACCAGCATTTTGAAGACAAGTGCTGGAAGCCCAAAAAAATGGACCATCAAACAACATATTCTCACAAAAATAATAAACTAGAATGTGAATCACTAAAATGGGCCAGCTGAGAATTATCTCAAAAAATGAAAAACAGAGTACTACATATGACAACCGAAAACACAATTGCAACTACCCAAAACTTCGATTTCAAGAGTGTAATAATAGTCTACAAAAGCATAAACCTGGGTTTTCCAAAAACAGTGATACACCAATACATGATCTTAAGAACCACCAATTGTCTGGGCCTTATTAAGGATGACACCCTCGTATTTGACCTGGAACCACTTCATAGCATCCTCCTTTGTGACCCTGTGTTGGATTCCGACACGAGACTTGCATCTACGACGGCGGCCCACGCGATAACCAGGGCGCTCTAGGACAACGAAGAAATCCATACCATAAATACCAGTTGAAGGGTCATACCTGAAAACATCAAACAAAAGGAAGAATAGAGCAGGCAGAAAAAGTATAATGAAATGCATAGATATTGGTCAGTGCTATATCTATTTTCATAAAAGATGGAGAACAATCGGAATGGAACAAGAACCATGAAACCAAATCTAATGAGAATGATGCACATTCGAATAGTGCCAGATTTCCTACCAAAAGGTCAGATACTACTATAAAACGCTAATACCAAATACATTGGAATAGTGCCAAGCACACGCTAATACCAAATACATATTGAAGCCGAGACAAACAAATACTACTTAGTATATAATATGTTGCCTACTTAAGAAATTACGGTTTAAAATTAAGAGGTGAACCTACTATAAAACGTGTGAAAGCAAATTACATTAACATGGTTTACCACGATGTTAGCTTTGTCAAAGTGACTCAGCACTTCTAGACATCCAGCCACAAAGACAGCAACAAGAAAGAACGATCAAGGAAAAAAATGACATGCTATCAGCATATCTAAAATGAGATGCCATAAATATATCAAGCCGCCATGATAAATAGGTTTATGGTCAAAACCAAATTTTGAGCATGTAAAGATGCTGAACAGATCACAACGTTAGAATAATGGATGGAATGCATCAATTTTTAACACAACTCAGGGAAAAAAGAAAGAAAAAGTTGTCAATGAATCAAGTAATCATACATTTGTTTAATGCCCCGTATGTTTACTTTCTCTTTATTTTTGAAATAGGCACCACAACATCTGTCACTCCACCCCAACTGCTATTCTTTCAAGAAGTGTAACGATAACTCTTACTAGTGTTATTTAAGGCGTAAAACAAACCGATCTCCTGAGAGCCTAGGCGAGAGACAAACGCTTCATGAAAGCAAAGCCAACAATATAAAAAATAAAAAATATTTTACCTTAATACTTTAATTACTCCTAAATATTCACGTTTTAACTTTACAAATACAAAATATTTAAATGCAACCAAAATAATAAACATTTACATATTTTAAATAGACAAGATATTAAATATTGAACATTATTGTATTCTAAAAAATAATCAATTCATCTAAATGGAAAGCTAGCAAATATGGGTTTGACTTCTACCATTAATATCACCACTAAATAATGCACTCACAAATTAATTAATCAAATAGAACATATAGCAAACTGATTAATCAATTTGATTAACAAAGCAAATTGATAAACAAGGGCATTCACTACAAAATAAAGCATTCAACATCATCGAATCATAACAAGACAAATTACCATGATACTGTGAGATTAATCAATTAATTTATTTTATACATATGCATATATAACATCATATCTACCAGGGTTTACTTGATGTTAAAGAATGAGATGGAGGAGGCGGCAGAGGAGGAGGCGCAGATGGAGGAGGAAGAAGGGGAGGGGGAGGGTGAGGAGGAAAAAATTAAAAAAATTGCACTAATGCATTCACTTTTCTCATCTAGCTCGCTTCTTTGCTAAGTCACCTAGGTTCAATTCCTCGCTTTATTTAACCTCACTTCGCCTTGGATATTCAAAACGACCAAAGCTTGCTTCGCTTCTAACGTAGGATCGCTTTTCACAACACCGACTCTGACAAATTAAAATTTTCACCATTCCAATGTATTTCCTTTCTCAACCACGCAGCTGCATCTAATTCTCAGGCACCCCAATGTTTTAAGTTTTAACCAAAGGATCAGAAATATAAATACAAAGTGCAAAGGCATATCAAAATGCAAAGCACATCGACCTACAAGAAACGGTTAGGCAAGGAGTGATACAGTAGCAAGCAAGCAGGGTGGCATACAGTACAATGATTGTTAATTCCCAGGTTTAATAGGACTGAAGGAGGAATAAATTGGTACTCATCTTTTCTGTTTTAGATCAATACATATTATACAAATGAGACAAGGTTGTCCATTAGATTCCATAGTTATATATTTTGACCCAAGTGACTCTCTGATCATGTTCATAATGGCAAAGAAGAAATTTAAGGCATAAAAGTGTTGTTTAGATATATTATTTATTCCGTAATACCACTTTTGTTAAGTAATAATGTGTTAGATATCTCCTTCGCACTTAATAGGTGAGGGGAGTTCTGAGACTTTCAGAAATTTTCCAGTAACTTATCTGCAAAATTTTGATCCGAATCAAATAGATCCAAGAAAATCACTTCATTTTCTATTGCTTTCACTATCCACCAAAATTTTCTCTCAAACCAACGGAACCAACCCCAACACAAAATTGGTACTCAAACTCAGTTTTCGGCTTGCAATTTCTTAACAAAATAGTCAAAAACTTGGAGATGTGCTAAATTCACTGGAATTAAACAAGTGTAAATAATAAATATAGATCACTTGCTTTAATTGGAACCCGAAACTGAGGAAGTAGCTTCAATCACCAGAACAGCCTGTTCTTTACCAATAATACAGTTGTCTAAAGCAAACAAGGATATTATTTTATGGGCAATTTCCAATAGAAAATCGAAAGATAAAGAAAGGTATGGAGCTTTCAAAAGAGAACTCCAGCAGAATGGGTACAAACAAAAACATTATACTTGCATAAATGTGAAATTGTGATGGTTCTATTTAAACATTCAAAGCATTCAAAGATCCAAAACAAACACTCATAATGTAAAGACATTACAACACAACAAAGTAAACTGACATTTAAGATCAAAAACTGGCATGCACCATTGCTCTCACACAACACATTAACTTTATATAGATACTTGACATACTTTGCACAGATTCAAATATTGATAACAACATGCTAGCTCTAAAACAAAATTACAAGGAAAAGAGCCAGACAGCACATTTATGTTGTGCAAACAAATTGAACTGCAGCTGAAAACAAATATTACAATTGGGTTAATGTATATTTGTCCATAAATCACAACAACAGAACTCAGACAGCCAATTCATCTCCACGTACGTTATCCTCAGATGTTAATTTCAACATATTAAATTACTATAATTTAACAACCACCAAAACTAACCCATGGTTACCACAATACACTAAACCCTTAACGACCCACGATCTGGGTACATCGATCCGAAACGTGGTGGGTTCGCGATCCAAATCACCAAAATTGACGACCCCAAATTACAATACTAACCCTAAATCAATTCGCATTAGAACATATAGCACAATATTAATTGACTACGTGCATATAGATTTATAATTATATATTATTTTAGATAACAAAAAATCAAGAACAATTATAAGATAAATGGTAACTAAATTAGCGTTTATGAATGTTTTGTAATATATAATGTCGTATAATAGTGAAAATGATCTACATAAGAGTTTCAAAACGAATTGTGACCCAAAATACTATACCAGCTAAACCTACTCCCATCGTACCACGTATTTAAGAAAGTGTGGTACCACGTACCCGTACCTGTATCACGTACCAAAGCGACCCACGATCTAGGTAACATTGAACTAACCACAAGAAATTTGGAACTCTCAATTTATAACAATTACCAATACTGAAATATTTATGATAATTCCACTGTATCTATGCACAAAATCCAAAATAGAAGCCTATGAAATGAAACGGCAAAGAACATCAGCTTACTTAATTCCAAGATCAATATGCTCCTGAATACCAAAGCCAAAACAGCCAGTATCGCTGAAGTTCCTCCTCAGCAGCTCGTATTCCTTCACCTTCAGCCCGCTTTCCAGAAGCTGCATTGCCTTGTCACCCCTGACAGTGACATAGCATGCAATCTTCTCATTACGCCTAATTCCAAAGGACCGGACAGTGTACCTCGCTGTCAACCATAATAAATAATCACATCGAACAATCAAGTATATGAATTTAGAAAATAAGAAAGGTATGGTACAGCTTTCCTTCACAAACTGAAAAATCTGCACCAATTCAAAACAGGTGCTGCAGGGTCAGTCAACCAGAAGTTTCATATTCTCAAATCCTCATATTAGAAATGGAAAATACAAACACCAAACTGACATTTGGCAGGCAAAAATGAACTATTAGCTTAAATTTTCAAGTGCTTCTAGGTCATAATTACCATGTTTAGGACCACATCAAGAATACCAGATTGAAGCATAATCCATCCTCATAAAATAATTCATTATTGGTTGAGTCAAGTGCCACTTATTTATTTAAGCTTCGTTGAGCATAAAAACTCATTCCTACTATTGTAAAAGAAAAGAATTAGAAACCTTTCATCACTTCTCATAGTTGCAAGTAATCATTCATGCTTTTATTTTATTAGCCGACACGGATCCCAATATTGCTTCATCCAACTCCATCCACTACCCATGATTACAGGACCCACTCGGCCAAGGAACCGACCAGAAACGAGTAATTCCTATCCCTGGATGTCTACCACCTCTAACAAATCAAAATGGGCTAGCTAAGGAGCTGCCCCGAATCAAGTAGGTCGAGTGCTACCCCTGTCCACCGACCCTGGCTCAAACCGTTTACCGGGAAAGAAATAAAATCATTAAGGGCATTTCTCTAGCTACTAAATAGACAAAAATACCCAGTATTTGCTTACTGAGAAAAAAGAATACCCTGAAGCTTTAACTCCTATGTAGCTTGTGGGTTCTCCCAACAAAATCTCAGAGTTCCAAAGAAAATTCTCTCCCAGCGTAAGATTCAGAAACTACCTTTGGAGAAGACCGGGGTTTGGCCACTGAGTTGTTCCAAGACCTGCGAATGTGGGTGACGACAATAAAATTAACCTAAAACATGAGGACTAGACTGCAAGAGTGAAATAATAATATGGTGCAACTTATGAGCCGTGCCTTAGCGGCTCTGGTGAGTCGATCTCCGCTTTCACCGACGGAGATGTTGAGGACCAGCTTCTGGACCTTGATATCTCTCATTGGGTTCGATAATTTCTTCTCTGAAGCCTGAAAACAATTATATATAGAATAAACAAGATTTACATGTGTAATGAATGAAATCTGCATATGCAACAAATGAAATTTACATATGTAATGAATGATTTACATATATAACAGCAAGAAAGAGAAAGAGACCATGGCGCTTCTGTGCCGAGGTTGCAGCCGTAAGTGGGTGGTGTAAAATGAGGAAGAGGACAGCACTAATTAGTATGAAGAGAGGAGTGAAGCTAGGGTTTTGATGAGCATTGTGGAATAACAAAATGGCGGTTATACCCCCCTTAACCTTCAATAAATTGAAGATATGAGCCAATAACGTCTTTGTAGTTTGGGTGTATAATTTAAACGTAACTAGACAGCCTTCATGTAGTTTTGTGGATCATTCTTAGAAAGAATTTTAAAGTTAAGAAACGCAATTTGGATTTAAAATTTTGACCTCAATTATTAACTTGATTTTTTATAATCTTTGTATTGATTGTGAGTGTCATCAAATATTAGAACATGTTCTTCATGTAATGATTCTAATGAAGCTACATCTGATTCTTTATAATTTTTAGATTGACTATGGGTTACATCAAGTATTGGAACTTGTTCTTCATCTAATGATTTTAATAAAGCCACATCATCAAATTAGTAAATGAGGTCAAATTTTTAGCTCTAAATAGTATTACTATTTAAAATTTCCCTTTGACTAAGGAACTGACACCTTGTTAGTCCAAATCTCTCACAATCAACAAACGCATTTCCTTTGACATTGTATTTTAGGTAATTAATTACATAAGGTTCAATTGTCTTATGACAAGACTTTGTGGATATAAATAATTGAGATATTTTGAAAAAAAGAGAATGATTTTGTAAGGGAAAAATCTGCACCTATAAAAAATAAAGAGATTTGTTTGGCATGAGTACTCGAGATCACCTTTAACCAGCAAAACAAACAAATTGTCATAGATCGATAGGGTACTATCGGAAGTACTCTAATGCTTAAGTCAGTAATGACACGAGAAATTGTATTCAATTTGCTAGACAAAGAGTGCATATTTGAAACTTTAAGCTTTATTGATATTTATAGGGAGTCTGACCCACGATTATTCAGGACTACCATCCTTGTTAGAATATGGTGGTACACCTAAATTTTAATCATTCATTCCTTAATTCATGTTTGACCCTTATAGTGTATCCTTTTTCATTAGTTGATTTAGGTCACATGTTAATTATGTATTCTTATGATTTAGGCAATTTTCTCATTGGTCGCCTAGCACCATCTCTGACTTTTCAGGTATTTGTTTAGTCGAATCTTATCCTTTGCTCGGCAGGAATAAATTTAGGTCGGCCGGGATAGCCTAACTATTTGCTCAATCAGACCAATTTTAGCTCGATTGGGATAGCCTAGCTATCTGCTCGGTCGTTTAGCTACTTGCTCGATCATAGTAGAGTCATTCCAAATAATTATTTTTCGCACAATCTAAATGTAATATTCAGATGATTATCAAAATTTATCGGCCCCTTCACTTGCTCCCAGAGAATATTTTTCATGTGGCACACTGGAAGATATTCTGTGTTTACAATCCTCTCTCATTATTTGCCTTGTATTATTACTTATGAAAAGATGTTTTTTGTGTCCCTTTCCCCTAGGAAAGAGGTATTACCTCAATGAAAGGCTCGAGAGTTCAATACTTAAAATTTTCAATCATGACCCCCTTCCCTTAGTCAAGGAGAACCTGCCTCTTTGAATGTTAGGGCATCAGTTCTTGGTCACTTTATTGTGACCCTTGCACCAATCCGTCGATCTAATCGGTCTTCAAACTTTACTCGTTTGGCTTACACCATCGTGCCTAAGTTTGATTGGATGGTTGCACCTTAGCTAGGTCTTTGCCTCTGTCAAGATTTTTCCTCCCTACCTTAGTAGTAGGTTATATTATGCCCGAGTCTTCCTGAGTCTTTCATGTGGTAGGTATTCCATAAAAGGATTAGCCTTCCCGATCTAATCCTATTTGTTTACTGGAGGTATTCGATGGTGATGTTATGACATCTCTCATAAGGTAGATACTCCACAAAGATTAGCTTTATGCCTCAATCTTATTTACTCGCTGGAGTACCTTCTCGGGTCTTTCATGTGGTAGGTACTCCACAAAAGAATTTGCTCTGAAGCTCAATCTAATTCATTCGTAGGAGGTACTCCGCTGCTAGGCATCTTTCACGTGGTTGGTACTCCACAAAAGGATTAGATTTGAAGCTCAATAAATTCTAAAGGTCAACTATCTTAGGGTTGGTTGTTAATATCAACTCTAAAGCTTACTCGCGAGAGGTATTCCGTTGTTAGACATCTTTCATGTGGCAGGTACTCTGCAAAAAGATTAGCTCTAAGCTTAATCTAATTTACTAGCGGGAGGTATTCCGCTAAAGGCATAGCTCGAAAGCTCAATCATGTCTACATATGGGAGGCACTCCCCTGAAGCGATATAGCATTAGTCATCCCAACTCAAGAGTTCAGGCATATCATTTATAAAAGGACGACGATTCTTATTTCGGCTTGTATCATTTTGTTTGGTCTGGATCATGCCACCCAAGCCTTGCCTCCATATCAATGTTTGTTACTAGGTGTGTCCTTTTTTCTTCTTTAAAAGATTGACCTTCTCAAGCTTTTCTTTCATTTGCTTGACCTCTTTGGTCTAACTAAATTATCTCAATATGTGGTTCTTAATTGCATTTGTTGTTTCTATCAATTAACGTATCGACTTGAGAGAAGGTGAGCTCGGTACAACCCACGTCTTCCTCGACCTTGGCTTACTATGTTACGGAGACACATGGAAGTCTGACTTTTAAATTCCTAGCTCTTTGTGTTTGATGAAGTACCATGGATTTTGTTATCCTTTTGGATCTTTTCCTTTCGTCAAGGATTTTTCAAGCTGCCTCTCAAAGCTCATTTTGGCTCTACGCGTGTTCTGTATATAATCTTCCATTGCATGGTGAGAACTTTGGTTAGAGCAAGAAATAATCTGTGAAGGTTGGTTTTGCTTGGCCCATATTCAATGCTTCATCATGTGCACGTAACCTTGCTCCATAGTGGTCAATTTTCAAAATAAGTTCAAACCTCTAACAACTGGGAGCATTCCTGATGATATGGTGACACTAAACATCATGATTGATAATGGTGTTCCACTTTGCACTAATTTATCTAGCTCCATATAAGGTACTCCTCCCTATTTGAAGTTTGAGGAGGTAGGTTAGAATGAAATCACACATTTGTATGCCATGTTAGAATAAAAAAGATGAACTATAGTCGATGATCTGTGCTCTGCTTAAGTAGATGTTTGTTGGCATCAAATGGTCGTTGTTGCTATAACGACATAGAGCGAGTGGAACTAGTAGTTGCACGGTTTTTTATGCTCCTCATCATTTCAAATTCTTTGGATGATGTCGACAAGTGTCTACGATGCTATCAACCCTCATGAAAATCTGGAACTAGTTGATGATCACTAAAGTGATTGACAGTGTCTCCATAATAGGTGAGTGGGTGGATTCTGATAGTAGACTCTTTTCCTTGCAACTCCCTGTGATAGACCGTCTATCTCTTAGTGTTCCTGCTTTGTTCATTCGAACAATGGTTGATTTCCATTACTAGAATTTGAGTTTGGCAAGGCATAACTCTTAAGCTTGATGCAGTATACTCCATATAGATAGTCGTATCCATAGCCGATAGAATGTTAGTGATTGTTATTTTCTTTCGGATCATCTCTTCTCATTTCCTTTATTTTTGGTAACTTTTTTGATCAAATTTTTCCCTTCATCCCATTGTTGCAATTGCTCGACCGTTTTGGTAAAAACAATACAAAGTTTCGAGATGGAAAGCCATGGTTCGCCACATATGGAGTGACCAACATGGGGTTGATACGATTACACCTTATACTTGGATTGGATAACTTCTTGAAGGTCATAATGATAAGTAGGACACTCGGTGCAAAACACCCAATGCAAGAAAAGGTGACCATGATAAGCGCATTACTAGTGTTTGACGAAATGTGTGAAGGCCTCCATTGGGGTAATAAGAAGAAAACATATTTGTGTGTGGAGCTCTAGAGAGACTCTGTTTACTACAATGCGTGAAAGTTTGCTTAAAGAGGATCAACCCCTTTAGTCGTCATTTATCCTGCCTCTGCTATTGTGGTTTGTGCTAAAATATTTTGGTCGGGCATTGATTGCTCGGCCTATGAGATAGTTGGTTGTGTTGAGCAATGTCATCCTGTTGGATCTAGGGAATGTCATTAATTGGTTTACTTCAATAGTTCGATGGTCTGGGCCATACTGCTATGTCGGATTCTTGTCTACCTATAGGCACTCTGGAAAACTATTTTGCTCTCATCCTATTGAGAAATTTATGCTTGCAATTTATGACAATTGTCAATGCGATGAGGTATTGAAAAATCGTTTTCAAGTCTTCATTAAACCAAAACCTGGAATAAGCTTTAAGGTGCGACAAAACTCATTCGTTTCTACTTGTTTTTGCTTCGAAGAAATACTGATCATGTATGATCTCGCAAACTATTGATTGACTGCCAAAGCTCTCTTATAAGCCAATCCTCGTGTTATGCTTGATCGCAAAGTCATCTATCTTGTCATGATCATCCTAGAGCACACTTCCTACTCATCCCAACCAATAATCAGAAAAATCCAAAGATGCCTTAATTTAGCAACGTTATTCAGGACTTTGATTTGCCGCTAGTATGTGGTTGGGACCATGTCTGGGGTGTTATGTGATCATCACAGTTGTTGGGTTTGGGTTTTGACAGAGGATTTTCCATTCTTTAGGATCCTTGCTCAGATGAGTACTAAGGACGTAAAGTCAGATTTTTGTGTGACTTTGATTGGCACAGTTAATTCAGCGACATAAATGTTCTAGTCGACTCCTTGGGGGGTTGAATGTTCCCAGCAAAATTTAATTTTTGCCAACCACCTCGTTCGATTGAATTGCCATCTAATATAATTTGTACATGGACATCATGAGATGGTAACATTGTCTTAGCTTTTGGATATTTGATGACTTCTACCATGTGATTTGGAACGTGTAGTGGCTACATTGTTCCTTGAAAATGCTGATTGTGGCATTTTGATCATGATGATGCAAAGCCCTTCGTTCGATTTGTGCTTATGTTGTTCACTGTTAATGGTGCTAGCTCTATGTTGCTGATCTTCTGTTGCAATTACTGAAGTAACTGGGATTGACTAAATCGCATTGGAGTTCTCACTTGCTTTGCTTTGTCTAAGATGGTCTCCAATATTAACGGATAAGCTATGTTCTAGTCGGTCACTGCTATACGAGAAAAGTCCTTCCCAAGAGCAAAGATCACATGTAATGAAGAACAATGATGATTTTTTTTGTGGGTGACAGATATTGTCCCATAAGAAAACTACAAGGTATCATCTTGTATGACTGAAGGAATCATAAGCATAACTTGTAGCTGAGTCATTCTTGTGCTTGTATGGTGGGGCTTTGCAAACATGTATTGGGTGTCAAGTCCTCATAAAAATATCAAATTACGTCTAGAATGTGGAATTTGCCATCCGACTGAGCATGAATATTTGTCCAAGGTGCAAGTCCAGTTGGCCTAGATAATTAATACCTATCTCTTTCTTGCTTCCATCTCAAAGTATATTGAATAACATGTGAGCACCATATCCATCAAGACGTTTTACTCACGTGAGGCATGGATGAAGAAGACCTCTTGTATTCTAAACATTCGTCCATGAATAGCAATTCATAGAAGTAAATAATATATTTTTCTCTGGAAAAGTTATTCAACGAGGTAAATGACCTTGTCCCTTAGGCTTCCATGATGCATGTCATGTCTAAATTCTTGGTTTTCGCAGATGTTTAGAGAGAGTCGATCTTCAAATGTGTAGGTGTGACACCCCAAAAACGGGGCATCCTTTGTCAACCCATTGATCACCCATCAACTGGCGGAATATCCGTGGATATCATGGAACTCGATATCACACTGTTATGCCCCTTTTACCGTGATCCATATTTTAACAAAATTAGGCTAGAGTCTGTGACACCCCAAAATCCGAGAGTTCGTTGACAACTCGTCAATCCGCGAAATACCCGTAGACACCGAGTAATTCAATATCACACCGTTATGCCACTTTTACAGGGATCCATAATTTAACAAAATTCGGACAGAGTCTCCTTTGTATGAGGAACTCTACCCAAAACACAACCTATGCATTGTACAATCACATGACCGCACTGGGTCCAATATATAATATTGACTTCACCGGGTCCATTTATGAGTAAATATCAACCACACTGGGTCCATTTATCCATATTCATATTTAAACATGTAAGCTTATATTAAAAACAGTCCATATAAGTTCGACTATGATTCTTTTACACATTACATGACCAAAATATAGTTTTAACAAAAGTTTTACATAAACCAAGCTTAAAGGCCACAAGTCGGCATCTCTTCACCCTTGTGGCCCTGAATGAGAGCCGCCCACCAGTGCGTATCCTGCACCTGAAATATTTTTCCCGTATAGAGTGAGCCACATCCAGTAATGTATTTCCTACAGAGGCTACTCCCCACCCTAGATGCAAATGAAATGTGCACATTCAATAATTTACAAACAACATTCTTTTCAATCAGGAAAATGCAATCCCATATTAAGGATTATACCATGTTATGATATGAAATGAGATGAGACTCATTCATGCAACTTTAACACGAGTCCTCACCGAGTCCCACAATACAATGCAAGTGTCAATGGAAGTATCATTTATGTTTCACATCAAATGACTTTTACTAATCTAGAGTCTTTGTATAGGGTGGATGTTCATGGGCTAACACCAAGGGTCACCAACCTACTCGAAATTTATAGACTTCCACCAAAGTCTCCGCGTACACCCACACACGTCATGGACTAAGCCAAGGGAGTGCGTATCCCAACCACTGGGCCTTACACCCGAGGGATCTTCTAGTCCCTTCTTGCTAACCCTAATCCTAATCACCATGCAACTGTGCGACTCGGCCAAGCCTTCGACCCAACTTAATCAAGGCCACTCATCATCCACCAAGTATGGTGTTGACGATAACCATGCACACACCCACATGATACGATGTTACTGTGCATATATACTATGATGTCCCTTTGCATAATGATAACATATTCAATATGATGTGAAAGACATATGAACAATATCAATACATTTCACATATCATATGGCAAAATTATATCATAATCATATAATTCTCATAATTCTCCATAATGTCAATATAACACAAGCATGTATATGCATCGATAATTTTCATAACACAATTCCAAGCATGTTATCACAAGTTTTATGCTAATAGCACACGTAACCACAAAGGCACAATATAATACATAACAACCCATGTAATAGCTCATATAAAAATCCACATAACGGCCCAAAAAACACTCCCAAGTCAGCGCACCAAACAGTCACATAATAGTGCACAAAATAGTCCCAAATCAGGATACAAAATAGCCTCAAATCAGTGCACAAAATAGTCCCAAATCAGTGCACAAAATAACCCCAAATCAGTGCACAAAACAGTCCCAAATTAGTGCACAAAACAGTCTATATTTTTGTCCAAAATACAACCACATAATAGTCCATATTTCAGTCCAAAATATAGCCACATAACAACCCCATTTTTCAACACCAAAGGGAAGGAATAAAACCAAAGTAGGAAGAACCCTACCTCTTTGTAGCATGAAGGAAGTGATAGAACTTCCAAAAACACGATTTAAACCCCAAAACCTTTGATTTCTCCAAAGTCCCCTCTTGGATCTTTGGTGAAATCCCTTGTTTTTGGTACATAGACGTAGCCCTCATCGCGTAGACGAACTTTAACTCTTGACTCGAATGATTCTGACCGACGGAACTAGGTAGATCGGAAGAAGAAAGCTTGAATTTCTCTCTTTTATCTCCCTCTTTCTCTCACACGTTCAGCCCATCAGAAATGCAGAGATATTCTACAAAATATTTGATTTAAGCCCCTATTTATAATTTTCAAGGCTTGACTCGAGTCGCGCTAAGTGTCCCCACTTATTTGGGTTTGTTTTCGCCTCGAAATGATTTATTTCATCTCGGTTTATGTTCAAATTAATTTTATTTGAAATTTTATTCAATTTTGAGGAAATTTAATAAAATTCATTTAGGGGGACGTTCGTGAGGTCATCCGCCACCTAGTCGTCTCGAATTATGTGCAAAAATTCAAAAATATCAGAATTCGATGAAATTTGGCAAGACAACTAAATTTTGCGATACGAATCCAACAACGAAGTCCATTGTGTCATCTGAGCTCTAGAACATGAGTATTTTAAATACGCATTATAGTGACAAATTACTATTTTTCCCCTTTTAAGAAAAAGTTTAAATTTAACCAGGTTTTATAGAGTCTCCTTCGTATAGGAAGCTCTACCTAAAATACAACCTATGCAATCACACAACATTTAATCACATGACCCATCCGAGGTCCAACATACATCAATTCATACTCCCACATCATGAATTTATGCATCGAACATAGTTAATACAAGTTCGATTACAATCATTTCCATAGATTTACATGTCCAAAACCTAACTTAGCGAATGTTTTACAAAAGTATAGTTTTCCATAATAGTTTTACAAAACATGATTTAAAAGCCACAATTCGGCTTTTCTTCATCCTTGAGACCCCAATTACGAGTCGTCCATTGGTGTTCAACTCGTACCTGAAATGCAAGCCACACTCAATAAGGTCTCTCCTAAAGAGGCCACTTCCCAAACTAAGTGCATATAAAATGTTCACATGCAACATTCAAAAAGCAACAATCATTCCAATCAAGAATATGCAATTCAATGTTGAAAATTATCATGTCATGCCATGAAATGAGATGAGACTCACTCATGCACTTCAACTTGACCCCTCTCCGGCTCCCACAACACAATGCAATGTCAATGTGTATAAATTTGTCATTGATGATATACATCCAATGATCTTTTTAAAATAAACCATCTATCTTTTTTATAAAACAAAATCATGTGTCTTTGTTAGACGTTACACATCGAATGACTATTTTATAAAACAATGGTTATGGCAATGGTGGGGCAACCGGGGTCCTTAAACTTCGGAGGAGTGTTTGTCCTCAAAATTGAGCTTACTTGCTCGGTGAGGAAAGCTCTCTTGTGAACATTGAGCCTCCTTTTTACCGTTCATAAGTCTTTCAAGATCTTTGCACATGATGAAATTTGCTTTATAACATCAAGGAGTGGGATGTTTATCTTCACCTGCTTAAACATTTCAAGAATATCAGTATAATTAGCCACCTTGACAAGTGGCTTCAAACGATTAGGAAAAGGAGCAGGGATAGGGGAAACAATCACACTCTCGTCAATCACCTTTTCTTTCTCAACTGCCTCACTCTCTTTCTTCTCACTTACCCCACCCTCATTTGCATCACCCTTAGTTTCTTTTTCTAATGGCAATGTGGCATTGGGTGAGACCTTTGGTACAATGGTTTTAACAATTTTCTTGCCACTTCGAAGGGTAGTAACCTCCCTGAGTTGCTCACAATTCTCTTGGGTGGGCTCGGCCAACTCAACTTCATGTTGACCCTTGGGATTTTGTTACGGTTGAGCGGGGAATTTTTCCTTCTCTTGTTGAGACAACTCAATGTGATTGGTGATCTTTGTGAGTTGAGCTGAGATGTTGTTGTTAAAGGTGGTTTGGTTTTGAATGAAATTGTAAAGGACATCCTCCAAATTTCTCTTATGAGGAGGTTGGTAGGTGGATGAATTTGATGGTCCTTGATTAGAAAAGCCTTGTGGAGGAGGATTTTGTGAAAAATTCTGCTGTGGTGGTGTCGACTGATACCCTTGCGGATTTGTCCATGGGTGACTTGGGTATTGACCTTGTTTGGGAGGCATGGGGGATGAATATGCATTGGACCCATGGGGAATAGGGTTCTCATTCTTCCAACTAAAGTTGGGGTGGTTGCTCCACCCCGTATTGTAAGTGTTGGAATATGGAGAGAATGATTACCTTGGTTGGTTTAAGGCATGGACTTGTTCCTGATATGCTTCCCTCAGTGTTGGAATGCTTGGACACTCCGATGTAGAGTTCTCAGCATTCTCACAAATTGAACAACCCTCCTCGGTTCTTGACACTTGGGACACCTCCATTCTTCTATTCGCCTCAAGGTTCTCTACTTTCTTAGACAACTTGGAAATTTGTGAAAGTAGGTCTTCCCGGTCTTTTAGCTCATAAATCCCTCCCCCTTTTTGCTGGCCACTCCCTTGAGGCAAAGACCTTGGTACGTCGGCTGGGTCAGTGGTATGCCACGATTGGGCATTTTGTGCCAACGTATCAAAATAGTCTAGAGCCTCGTCGGGATCTTTCTTTAAGAATTCCCTGTTACACATCATGTCGATGAACTGTCGATGGCCCGGTGTAATTCCTTCATAGAAGAAACTTACCAATTGCCATGGTTCAAAGCCATGGTGTGGAAGAGATTGTAGCAAATCCTTGTACTTTTTCCAACATTGGTAAAATTGTTCATTGGGATTCTCGAAAAAGTTTAGGATTCGCTTTTTTAGGCCGGTGGTTTTATGAACCGGGAAAAACTTGTTCAAGAAAACAGAGATCATTTGGTCCTAAATAAATATGGTGCGGGATCTCAAGGCTTGAAGCCAAGTCTTTGCCTTACTATGTAGGGAGAAGGGGAACAATTTCATCCTCACAATCTCTTCCATGTTGTGATTGGGAGTAAAGGTTGCAACTATTTCCTCAAAATCCCTGATATGAGAATAGGGATTCTCATCCTCAAGTCCATTAAATTCGGGAAGTAGATTCAACATTCTTGGTTTTACCATGAAAAGGTGAGCTTGGACTGGAAGGACAATGCATGATGGTGTGACACTACGAGTCGGTTGAAGGAATTCCCTCATAGACTTCGCGGGGGATCCATTCGATAATTGTTCCTTTCATTAATGGGAGGGGGATTGCGCACTCGTGGGTTTTGCATTCGAGGTAGTTTCACTCCCTCACCTTGTTGCATATTCGGATTAGGATTCACATTATCAAAATTGTCTCCCGCATCCTCGGGTGGGTCTTGGTCAATGTGCATGTTTGGGTCCATGGGTTGTCTGACTAACCGATGTAGTTCGTCCCTTCCCCACATACAAAAAATTCCCTAAAATTGAACTATACACAAACAAAAAGAAATATATACACGAAAAATGTACCTCAGCCCGTGATGGAGATCACGGGACTTACCTCTGTTGTCCAAAAATCATTTCCTTGATTTGACACTTGCCTTACCCGGCAACGGCGCCAAAAATGATTATTGATAAAACCTCACCTCCGTTAACACCTAAATACTATCCCTTAGACTATGCAATGTATGAGTGAAGGGGAGGATCTCTTTCCCTTGGGATAGTGTCAAAAGAAAGGGCAAGGAGGAAGGGAAATGGGATGATGTAAATATGAGATGTAAATGCACAAAAATGTTCCCCAATCGCAAGGAGACTTTCGTAGGACGTGTTTTACTTAGAGGTATTCCAAGGTCGATTCCACGGGGAAGGAAGTAAACCAATGTGAAAGTGAATAAATGAAAATAAAAGTGTAAAAATCTTTGTGGTTGAAAGTAGTTTGGTGGAGTATATATTGATTAGCACAATATTTTGTATGTTTTTGTTGTGCAAATCAATGTTATTGAAGTGGTTTTTTATAATTAAAGATTGGGAGTTGTGTTCATGATTTCTCAACTATAGCTTTTGATGTGTGCAGATTAACATGTACAATATACCCTCTTAAAGCCTTTCAAATGAGTCATGAGGAGTTATGGTGAAAGAAGAACCAAAGGAAACCAAAGGGGAGAAGACAGCAAGAAATCAGTAAAATAAGCCTAGCGTACCGGTACGCGTACCGGTACGCTGAGGCCGCTGGAGTGCTGCGTACCGGTACGCCCGAAGGATTTTTTGTCCAATTCTGGTTCACGCCTCAGCCGTTTTGTTTTTGTGGACCCCACCATGTCTTCTCCCACCTGCTTCCTGCAAGCCCACAATACTATTCATTGTGTTCACACCTCTTTTGGACATTGATTGCAAGAGTGCATTAATGAGAGGAGTGAGAAGATGTAGCTGCTGGGTCTTGAGGAGTGCCCTGCCATGCCCTGTCCAAGCCATCACCTGCTACCTATTGATGGAGATCACATCTCCAGGCTAGCCCTTGTCTCTTGGCACGTTTTTGCTAAAGAATGATCTCCATTGCAAGGGCTGAAGGGAGAAAGAGAGGAGAGGGTATTAGAGTTTTTGTAGAGAGAGAAGCTCCCAAGCGTAGAGATGATAAATAGTGTATTCTAGAGAGAGAAAATTCAAATTTTAGCATTTCTTCTACTGCATT
>CM042187.1:28667586-28678384 GCA_023539305.1 Ilex asprella
AAGTATTTAGAAATTCATCTAATCCCCATTTTCATGTTTCAACGTCTCTAAAGCTCAAACTTGCCAATCTATGTGCGTCTCTAGTATTTATCCTAGTATTAAAAATCTATATGGTTTATCCTTCCCTTATTATACATATCCACACATTCACCACAATATTTTATTATGGATATATCTATACAAATATATAAAAAGAAAATACGGGGTGTTACAGTTGAGGAATCATAATTGGTCACTTGTTCGCATGTACAGTTCTTTTATTTTACTTATGTCATACTTTATTTTATGTCACTTACCCTTTATCGTTTGGTAGTATTGTTTCTTCTTGATCCGGCTCTTGGTGTGTTTGTCAAAAGCTCGAATGAGAGGTGTTCTCTTACCCTTCTTATCTTTTATCGTCTTTCATTGCATATGCTATTTGTTTGTTGCATTGAGGACACTGCACATTTCAAGTTGGGGGGTGTGGCAGTGCACCATTTTATGATACACCAAGGTTGCTGGAAATATGTGAAAATTTTGAGATGTTTTGATGAGAAATATCGATAAGTTGATCCGTATTCCTTCATGAAGAAGTTGTGGGTTGAACAACATGTTAATCATTGTCTTAAACTTTGTGCATATGTGCATTCTATGGAAGTTGATCCTATGCTTAAGTATCACTTATGTATTGATTTTTGAACTCATTTGTATGCGATTTTTGAATGTGTAATTTCAGTATTTTACGGATTGAATTCATGTTTTATGCTTGACATAAGTGGTGGAGATGAGTAAGGACCCATGAGAGCTTTAGTGCCAAACCCTTTTTGAGGGAAATTACAATTACTCATAGAACAATTTTTCAATGTCAAATTTGTTCAATAGTCTCATTATGCTTGCTTTGGTTAGTTGCATTGGGTTAGTAGACTGATTTGTCTTGGTCATATAATGCGTTCCCATGCGGACCTGGAAGTGATCTTAGGCCATCGTTGAAAACTTTGGGCCTTAGCCTTTTTCTTGTGCAAATTTTATCCCTAGTGCTGTGATTGAGCCCATTTAAAATTCGTTTCTATGCCACACATTCAACCAAGCCAAAGAAAATAGGAAATACTTACCTTACCTTGGTTGTTCCTAAAGAGTACAAGAGAGATTGCAAAAGAAGGAATTGTGGTGTGGAGATGAAACAAAAAGGGATGAATGAGTTTGTAACTCAAGAATTGAACAGAAAGGAATACAAGAAAAGGAGAAAAATGGGTGAAAGAAGAAAAGAAAACAGAAAAAGAGAGAAAGAAAGCTAAGGGAGTGGTGATGATTGAGAATCAAAATCCCATGAATAGGGAAGTGCCTTTCCAAGATGAAAAGTCTCTCACTCAGAACAACTCTTTGTGTTCTCTCCTTATCCTTCATTTCTTTCACCTACACATTACCCCAAGGCCCCATTATAACCGTTAAAAGTCCTAGGTGATCTAGAGAAGCATGGGAGGTGCATAAATTCAAAGAAAATGATGAGTTATGTCTTACTATCTAATGCACTAGCACCCTATTCATGAGACTATGCCAAGGCCGTTTCATTTCTACATATGAACTTCATTTTTGGATTACATGTGAACACTTTATTTTTGGATACAAGATTCTATGTCACATGTACACATGGAGTGCATACCAGGATAGTTTGAGTGCATTTATTGCTTAAGAGTGTCCCTAGGTGAGTTTTGCATTGAAACTGAGTTTGTCTAGCTTTTCGAATATGAATTCTATTTGTAAATTTCCAAATTACTTTTTTTAATTCACTTGCACACAAATTGGAAATTAATATGGTTGGTGCATACTTTGGACTAGCATCTATGACTATAGTTTTGTTCATGTTTGCTTAGTTCTAGTCATATGAGGAATGTCTTAGAAAATCCATGCTTGTGGAATGGGGGAATATTGCTCAAGTTGATGATATTGGACATGATTCAGAAATGTTTTGATTATAATTTTGATAATGAATTTTCTAGGTGTTCATTGTGATAGTTGATAAGTGGAATTTAATTTTTGCACATTGAATGCATCAATGTCCTAAATCGCAATACAATTTTATTGATAAATTGGATATGATGGCTACGAATATGGTTCTCAAGGAGGTTACATGTTTAGGTTGGAGTAGGAATCATTAAGAGTATGTTAGGAGGTGTAAAGGATGTCTAGAAGTGGATAGCATTGAGGCAGTACACTCAGCAAAAAATTTCAGAAACTAAGGCTGAGTGTACCGGTACGCTGACCCTATTGGAGTGCTGCGTACAGGTATGCGTACCGGTACGCCCGCTTGAGTCAATTTTGTTTAATCAGTTCGTTTATTTCATACGACGGTTGACCTTTCATTTCCCCCTATTTTAAACCGTTTCTTTTTCATTTATTCCTCAACCGACACCCACCTCTTAACCTTCATACCCCTTCCCATTCCTTCCCTCTTTAAAAACCCCTTTCTCTCTCTCCGATTTCACCCATTCCAAACCCTAATTCATCCCCATCTTTTCCCTCTTCCATTTCTTTCTTCTTTGTTTCAAACCCAAAACCCAAGCCCAAGAACCACCGAAATTCCTTCTCAAGCCTAAATCTCCCCTATTTCTCTTCAAGTATTTTAAAAATCTTCCAAATGGCCCGAACAAAGGTGCCTGATCCCGATCGGTCTCAACACGAGGAGCCATCCAGTCGCAAACGGGGTGGTGAGGCAAGTGAAGAACTCAGGGAAAAAAGGAAAAAGGCAAGAATGGAGGAACGAATGGAATGGATTGGAGAGACGGGCGTAACCTATGAACAGAATCTCGATCTTATGTCCCTCACTCCACGGAACGAGGTAGTCCAGGCCATCCAAAACCATGGTATGCATTTCTGGTTTGAGGCTGTTGATGGGTATAATTTATCCATGTGTAGGAAATTTTATCAGACCCTTGGCTTGGCTGATGAGGGTGGGGTGGAAATTTTGAAGGCCAAGGTTTGGGGTAAGGTAATCACTGTGACCCCTGATGTCATTGCGTCCCTCCTCGGGGAATACCAGAGACCACCTGATGATCCACCGACCTACCCTGACAATGTTACTCAGGCGAAGATGGTCAATGAACTGGTTGTGGTGGTGTATGAGGACCCTAGCATGTTCAAGGGGAATGTGCAGAATGGGAAGTTGAAACACTCTTATGGGTTGTTGAACAAACTCCTCCACTACAATTTGCTGCCTAGGGGTGTTGAGAAGAAACCGAATTTGGGGAAATTGGCTTTATTGGATGCGGTTATGTCTGGAGTGACCATTGATTTTGCTCTGTTTATTTGGGGACAGATGAAGGAGTTTGCCAACACACAGAAGCCTCAGATTAATTTACCGTTTGGGAGTTTGGTGACCCGTTTGTGCAAGCTTAATAAGGTGAAGTCCTATGTTTTTAATTCGCTCACTCCCCTTGAATTTGGAGCAATTGGCAGGACGAGCAAGAAGAAGAGGAAGGCTCTAAGTCGGGGAAGGCATGCAGCCCCCGTAGGCACTAGTTCTGAGGCCCATGGTGCTTCATCTTCTGCCGGGCCATCAGCTGCGGAGCCCGTACGCTCAACTGATCAGCACCTCGAAGACATTGAGGTGACCCTGTAGGGTTTTGGGGAGATTTTGAGGGAGCTGTTTAGCCATACTTTCCCAGGGAGGCCTATTCCTGGTGTGCCCCCTCCGGCTGCTGCAGGCCCTTCTGCACCCATTCCTTCTGCCCCTGTAGATGTTGAGATGGGTGGTGATGATACTGATGAGGAGGATGGTTCTGCTAGTGGGAGTGAGTATGCTGAGGGAGATGATGAGTAGGTTGTTATGTTTTAGGTCTTTTGTCTTTTAAATTTTATGTTAAAGTTTAGGATTGAGTCTCTAGCCTAGTAGAAGAAGCTATAGGAAATAGGCCAGCTTTTGTGTCTTGCTGATTTTTGAATCCTTGTACTCCAATTTAAACCACAAGTAATGAAAAATCACATTTGCTTCTATCTTGTCCATATTTATTTTGTAAATTGCATTATGATTTTGAATTTTGATTGATAGTTGAATTGTTATGGATTGTTGTATGTTAGCCTGTTTTTGAGTTTTGATATTGAATTTTGCTAAGGGACTAGCAAAAGATAAGTTGGGGGGTGTGATTAGCACAATATTTTGTATGTTTTTGTTGTGCAAATCAATGTTATTGAAGTGGTTTTTTATAATTAAAGATTGGGAGTTGTGTTCATGATTTCTCAACTATAGCTTTTGATGTGTGCAGGTTAAGATGTACAATATACCCTCTTAAAGCCTTTCAAATGAGTCATGAGGAGTTATGGTGAAAGAAGAACCAAAGGAAACCAAAAGGGAGAAGACAACAAGAAATAGGGAAAATAAGCCTAGCGTACCGGTACGCGTACCAGTGCGATGACCCTACTAGAGTGCTGCGTACCGGTACGCCCGAAGGATTTTTTGTCCAATTCTGGTTCACGCCTCAGCCGTTTTGTTTTTGTGGACCCCACCATGTCTTCTCCCACCTGCTTCTTGCAAGCCCACAATACTATTCATTGTGTTCACGCCTCTTTTGGACATTGATTGTAAGAGTGCATTAATGAGAGGAGTGAGAAGATGTAGCTGCTGGGTCTTGAGGAGTGCCCTGCCATGCCCTGTCCAAGCCATCATCTGCTACCTATTGATGGAGATCACATCTCCAGGCTAGCCCTTGTCTCCTGGCACGTTTTTGCTAAAGAATGATCTCTATTGCAAGGGTTGAAGGGAGAAAGAGACGAGAGGGTATTAGAGTTTTTGTAGAGAGAGAAGCTCCCAAGCGTAGAGATGATGAATAGTGTATTCTAGAGAGAGAAAGTTCAGATTTCAGCATTTCTTCTACTTCATTTATCTTGTAATCTTGAGTAAGGATCTTAGTAGTTCATTGAATGCCATTAATGTTGTTTTCCCTTCATGTTTGGTTAGTTGAATGCTCATTTAATGTTTTTCCATTAATGCTTTAAGTTCTTCATTTTCCATAGATAAGAATTAGTTTATCATCTCTTCCATTCCTAGCTTGTAAGTTATTGTAGCTAATTATTCTAGAACTTCATTTCATTGCAATGCACCTTCATCTCATTGTTGTTTCCATTTCAAATATGACTAGCTAATTTATTAGTTGGCGTGACCAAGGGGAACCTCTACTTAGGCATATGACTTCAACTCATTTCTATTCCTCCTTTCAAAGACCAATGGTTCGGTTTAACCGGGTTGAAGGTGGATGATTAGGTGAGTCTTTGATAAACCGTAGGCCTAGTCACGGTTTATGCTTAGATACTCACCGGCCTCATCCTCGGCTTCCCGGAAATCATTCGTTCATTTATGCTTGATCGGTGGATGTGTTTGAGTTGAGTTTGTATACGTAGTAGAGTGACCTCTTGGAAATGCCAACACTTGTTTTCTCATTAGCACACACTTTACAAACTAAACACAAATCAACTCTCAAGACAAAAGATTTTGCATTGCCGTTTTTTACCAAATCACTTCAATCTTGATTCGCTTCCTTCCCTGTGGATACGACCTTGGAATACTCTTCCAAGTAACTCACAACACACGAAGGTCTCCTTGCGATTGGGGAGCATTTTTGTGCACACACATCCCACATTTACATCTTCCCATTTCCCTTTCCTCATTGCCCTTTCTTTTGACATTATCCCTAGGAGAAGAAATCCTTCTTCCCCGTCCATACATTGCATCATTTGAGGGATAGTAATTAGGGGTTAGTGAGGTTAGGTATTACCAACCAATCATATATCAATGAGAATGTAGAGAGAAAACTAATGTTGGCAAACCCAAGAAGTCACTCTAATGGGGATACCATCTTAACTCAAAATCCTCCTCCGATAGAGCATCAATGAACGATTGATTCAGGGGAACCTAGGGACAAGGTTGGTGAGTATCTAAGCATAAACCATGGCTCAGCCTATGGAATATCAAAGGGTCACCAATTTATCCACTCTCTACCCCTTCAAGCCAAACCATTGGACTCATAAGAGAGGGAGGAGAATGAGTTGGAGTGGTATACCCAAATGGAGGTTTCCCTTTGGATTTGCCAACCTAATGATTTAGCTACTCATGCTTGAAATGAAATGAACAATATAATGAAAGTGCTTGAAGAACTATGAAGACTTAGAGTAACTAAGTGTAAGGAATTAAAGACTAAGAGTGAAAGCATTTGAAACCCATTTTACTGCTAAGAAAATGAAAATACTAGGAACATTAATGGTAAGTCTTTAAATGCACATTAAACCAACAAGAAACATGAAGGAAATCAACATTTATGACATTCAATGAAGTTCTAAGGATCCTTACAATAGATTACATGGAAAAATCATGAAGAAAATGCAGGAAAATCAATTTATCTCTCTAAAAACACTGTTCATCGTCTTCTACCCAGGAGCTCTTCTCTCTATTTCTCTACTATGCAATAATGCTAAACTCCTTGGTACTCTTGGCTCCAAAATGTCCCTCCCTAGCTCTGGGGTAGCCTAGGGTGTCTCTTTCATCCAGAGGTTGCAGAGAGCAAGGCCTGAACAGGGGTGTGTAGAGCTTGTCTGCACACCCAGCTCATTTCCCTCTCTTTCTCTTCATTGATGAGCCAAGCTTTAAACATCCAATCCATGGTGTGAACAAGGTGAATAGTATTATGGGCGTATCAGGGGAGTAAGAGAGAGTTGATGGTGGGGTCCGCAAAGTGACAGAGCTCCTGTTGCAGAGATTCTGGGGAAGAAATTGACAGACCATACCAGTACAGTGTACCGGTACCTCGAACTCCAGTAGCCTTTGCGTATCGGTACTGCGTACCGATAGGGTACTATACCGGTACGGTATCTGTTGGTTTTATTGTTTTTGCTACATCTGCCACTATTAAGCTATCCAATTCTCATTCTTTCATTCCCTTATTTGTCCATCCTTGTTGAAATGCTAAAGAGGGTCTTGTTTAACACCTTTTAACTGCGAAAATAAAATATTATCATTAATAACTCGACATATATAATTTCCCTCATTAGCATCATAAAAACAGTTATTTTACGGATGGTTAGCACCTATAAGTATGCAATATCTTGTGCTAATCAAAGTGTATAAACCAGTAATCGGGTATTGCAACCGAGGGAGAATTTGTAGAGATCTACAAAATGAGGATAAGTTTTTCAGTTTTGCCGGTAAGAACTATTCATGCATCATTTGTCGGTAGGGCACTGCACATGCATCATTTAGGTGTAGGTCATATTTAGGAGCATAATTTGAGTATTTCATAGAAGAAAAACATGCTTAGAATGTTAAAATACACCTAATGTGCAAATTTGAGCCTAAACGAAAATAGTTACAAAAATTAGACCAAAAGGGCATCTCGGGTAGCCCAGATGGGCCCGGCCAAACCCGGCCACAAGAAAAAAAATATATTTTTTGAAAATTTTCATTAAAAATAATTTTAAAAACTTTGGTTAAAATAAAATGTCAAATTGAGGCATTTTGGGACGGATTGTAGTGCAATGGGGTCTCGAATTCATCAACATCAAAAGGGTCATTTTGCACCTTTGCCCCTCCACTATAAATACAACCCCTTAGGGTTGAAATATCAATTTTTAGTCAAGTAAGGTGCAGTACATGTTCAAGGAGTAAAACTAAAGAAAAATCCTAGGTTCTTCAAGCTTTAAGCCACCAAAACTAATTCCTAGGCTAAGATTTTTGCAAGACTTCCTTCTAAGAAGTTGTTTCTCTCTTTCAGGACTATATTCTTAGTGATCGGTTCGGGTATAAAGTGAACACAACTCCCTTGTTTTGAGAAAACTCATTTTAGGTATGATATTTTGCTAAGTTGGGATTAGATTTAAGTTTTCTTACCTTTCTATGTGTTGATTGAATGATGTATGTGTTTACTTGATGTTAGAAAATCACTTAGGTGCTAGTTGCTTTGAAAACTTAGAGCTAGTAGTTTAAGTACTTTTGTTTTCTTTGAGTTTCTTGACAATTTGTTGCTATGATAAAGGTGTACCTAGCTTATGTGTTGGATTATTATATTCTGGCTCATGTTCATGTAGAGAAACTCTTGTGGTTTGAGAGTTATGATTTATTTCATGAGTTGGTAGTTCGGGTATTTGTATTTTCTTTGAGAAATTATTAAAATAATGAACATTAAACTTGATCATATGTTTAATCCATTGAATGATGCTTCATATTCATGTAGATAAAGTGTTGTAAAGTTGAAGTTATGCTTTACTTTATGAATGAGACGTATTTTAAGTTATACGCCACGTGTTTGATGAAATGTTTCATAGAATTCACATTGAGAAAAATCATGACATCTTAGCATACATGAATCCTTGGAACTTAGTGTGGGTTTAGCACTTGGTGCTATGCATTACAAGGGTGTAGATCGTGTGGTGAAAAACCCAAAATCTAGTCAATGACAGTACTTGCAGGCTGACAGGGGCGGACCGTGAAGCAAGAAATGGGTGACATGGAGTTGCATGTGTGTGTCATACATATTGACATTGCATAGCATTGAAGGGTAATAGGGTTGAAGTTTTTAAAATGTACACTTGCACAGGCAACGCCTTAAATTTGTTCCTAGCATTAGCATTTTGTCATACCTGTAGTTGAGTTGATCCACTCGTAGGATATCATATTATAGATGAGGCTCCCGGTACTTGGGACTTGAAGAAGTCCTAAAGGAATGAGGAAAAATGGACTTAAATGAACATTTGGCCATTGGGGCATATTTTGTATGTATGAGAATAAGCCAAAATGACTTGTATTTTACTTTGGAAAAGTAGTGATTTATAGGCTTTGCGCCATTTTAAAGTGTAATAGTGTAAACCCAAATTGATATGTAGGGTATCTTTATTTAATGAGTATCATATGTGTATATTGAGGCAACTAGATGTGTATGTTGAGAGCAAGGGATGTATGTTTAATATACATGGATTGTGGCCACCGGGTGAGGCTGGGTCGTGATGTACTTATGCGTATGAAATATTGTAAATATTAGGTGAGAAAAATGTTTGAAAAACAAAGGAGGTTAAGTCGTAATTTTATTTAAAATTTAAAGACTTGTTAAGTGTGTGAAACACCTTTTAAATAGGTGGGAAGGATGTAAAAAATGGGGGTTTAGAAACCTTGAAGAAATAAGCTAAAAATGGAAGAAAATTGGCTTGAAAAACTTTGGAAAAAAAAATGGGAAAACGTGGGAAATGAATGAAAAATTAATTTATCCAACCTCATGACCTTTCATTTACTTTTCTTCTTCCTTTTCAATTACTCCCCGAGTTTGTGAAAATTCAAGGCATGACAACTTGGTATCAAAGCTTAGGGATTAGATCTTACATGGGAGTTGTAGGAAAATGGGTACACCAATATTGGAGATAGTTAGGAGACGTGTGGTGACAAATTAATTATTTTTACGTCATAAGTTTTGGATGTCTTAGAAAGTATAAGTGTATTTTGGCTGAGAATGTATGAAAGTAAAAATGCTTCGATTTATGATGTTATAAGTTTTTTAGGTTATGTCAATTTTAATTATTTTGCTTGACCCTTAGTTGCTTTAATTTGTGAAGTAAAATTGTATGGTGATTCAATTTTGTTACTTGGAAATAAGGCGTCCTTTATATAATTTTGGTTAGGTGAAGTTATGGGAATTGATGGAGATGTTAAGAATTGCAGAAATATTGAAAATTTTGATTTTATGGTGAAAAGTTTGAGTTGGACGTGTCTTCCATTAGGGTGACAAAGATACTATAAAATAGTACAATGTTCAAATACAATCAATTGGAGGAGCATGGAAAAAAGAATAAGCATTTGTGTCGATTTTGGAATAAGAGTACAAATTGTGATTTTGCTTCTAAGTGGATTGGATGTTATTATACGACCATTTATTTGAGGTTATTAATAGTGGTCTAGAATTAATATGAATAGTTGGCTAGTGTTTCTTTGGATACAACAAAAGAAAAAATTAAATGTTAAGTGATGACTTAATTTTTGTACAATTGGGTTATAAGAATTATTCAGATTGAAAGATCATGGTGCAATAATTGATGAATTATATTAGATGATTGTGCTTGAAAATTGATTGAGAATGACAGGGTAAACCTTTGAAGGGAAAGAAATATAGAGTAAGGAAATTACTCATTACATGAAAAGGTAGGTAGGGCGAGACTAGTCAGGGTCGTGTTTATACAGTGGCTGCACTAGAGGCCAATGTAAGTATTGGACTCGAGGGACCGTTTTTTGTAGAGCAAGACCATCCCTTTGGTCAAGGTTCTTTGGAACCATCATGGGGTCGAGGAGGCTACTTGAGAGCGTGAGGTTGAAGTCCACACTAGGTATCTAGAGTTATTTATTCATAGAGGTACAATTCTAAATTTCGGGATAAAATTTGTTTAAGGGGGAAGAATGTAGAGATCTGAAAAATGAGGATAAATTTTTTAGTTTTGCCGATAATACACTATTCATGCACCTTTTGTTGGTAGGGCACTACACATGCATCATTTAGACGTAGGTCATATTTAGGAGCATAATTTGAGTATTCCATAGAATAGAAACATGCTTAAAATGTTAAAATACACATACTATACGAATTTGAGCCTAAACGAAATTAGTTTAAAAAATTGGACCAAAAAGGCATTCCTCCTAGCCCAAGTTGGCTCGGCCAAACCAGGCCATAAGCGAAAAAATAGTTTTTTTTGAAAATTTTAATTTAAAATAATTTTAAGAACTTTGTTTAAAATATAGTTGTGACATCCCAAAATCCAGGGTTCTGTTGAATGCCCACCAACCCGCGGAATGCCCGCGGAA
>CM042187.1:28683384-28729291 GCA_023539305.1 Ilex asprella
TGGTCGGTGTTTTACTTGGAAGAGTATTCCAAGGTCGTCTCCTCAGAGAAGGAAAGGGAGTTTTGTGAAAGCGATTTTGCAAAAGTGAAAAGAAAGTGTAAAATCTTTTGTTTGAGTTTTGTGTTTGGTTTGTAAATGAAAATGCAAATAAAACAAGTGTTGGCTAATCCAAAGGGTTTATTCCAATGGGAATACCAAATCAACTCAAAGTCCTCCTCCGATCGAGCATGAATAAACGATTGATTTGGGGGAAGCTAGGGACGAGATTGGTAGGTAGCTAAGTATAAACTGTGACTAGGCCTACGGAATATCAAAGGCTCACCAACTCATCCACTCTCAACCCCATCAAACCGAACCATTTGACCCTAAAGGGGGGAATGAAAAAGAGTTGAAATAAAATCCCCAAGAGAAATCTCCCTTGGAGTAACCAACTTAAAACTAGCTATTCATATTAAAAGAAAAGACACGCATAAAGGAAATGGACATGGAAAGGAAATGGAGCATGAAACTTAGACTAATGCAAGAAACTTAAACTAGGAAGACAAATCAACAATACCCAATTTAAAGCATGAAAATGAAGAACTTGAAAGCATAACAATGGTGAAATGTAAAGTACAAGGCTAAACTTGAAATGAACATGAAATAGATGAGATTAAAGTGCAAGGATTAAGAATTACAAGAAGTTTAGAACTTACAACATTTGAGATGGAAAGGAAAAGTAAAAAACAAAATTACTATTCATTATCTTCTTCTTTGGAGCCTTCTATGTCTACTACTAAGCTTAGGTAGCCATCTCTTGAAGAACTTGTAAATGCTGAATATTATAGTGTGTGAGCCTCTCTTTTTCGTGCAAGGTGGTCCCCCAATGTGTGTTCAGGCCTCCCCTCAATGGTAGGTGATATGATGGCCCATGACAGGCTAAGGAAGAGCTAGCCTGCAACCCCATGTGTAGCTCATTCCTCTCCCATGCTTCATTAATGCCAAGCCTTCCAAGTCTTCCAAATGTGTAAGGGAGGCGTGCTCTTGTGTCAGGAAATGTTGGAGGGCAAGTGGGAGAAGTGTAGGTGGGACCCCCAAGCCTCAAAGTTGAGTTACAGGCTGTTTTTCGGCCAGAAGGTTCGTGGTACCGGTACTGTTTTTCTACACTGGACCACTTTCGGTAGAAATATCATAACTCTTGATCTAACCGTTGGATTGAGCTGGAATTTTGACACAATATAGAATACGTCCAGATCTACAACTTTCATGTTTTAAACTTTTCCAGATTCTAAGTAAATCATGATCAAAATGGAGCAAAACCAAGGCAGTGCTTCCCAGTGATGTGGCAGCTGGTGCCTTTGTTCCAAAACACCAATACCTCCTTGATTTCTTCACTTTTAAGCCTCCAATTCTTCATTTATTGTGTCCATGCCATTACCACACATCCAAAATAGTTGTAAGGTCCTAAAATCTAACATTTAAGCTATCAAAACCTGCAACATCGAGAATTCAACATTATTCATAAAATAGGCTAATACTAAGTAATTAAATGCAAAAGTTGAGTTATAATGAATGTAATGAGGCCATGAAATGTGCAATATTCTGTGCTCATCATGGCCCCGATTGTGAGCCGTCCTCTAGCGTATACCCCGCACCTAAAATGTTTCCAATATAGGGTGAGCCACGCCCAGTAGAGTAATTCCTACAGAGGCAACTCCCCACCTAAGTGCACATGAAATGTTTACATTTGACATTTCATATTCACACCAACATTCCAAGTAAGAATATTCAACTCTATATTGGAATTTACCAAGCCATGCTATGAAATGAGATGGAACTCACTCGTGCAACCTTAACCCGATTCCTCATCGACGCTCACAACACAATGCAATGCCAATGTGTAATGAATTCGTAAATTGACGAAAAATCCATCTAATGATTGTTTGAAATAAAAGTTGTTTTATTATAAAATCAAATCATTGATGGGTGTTACTCATTAAATGAGTACTTTATAAATCAAAATCTTGTGTCTTGTTAGGCAACAGATTTTGGTATCTCAACTATCGGTTTCGTAAACACCAGCACTTTTCTGGAATTTCACCGCCGGAAAGTGCCTGAACCATGTGACCAGGATTTGCACCCGTGGGAGAGTCTAGCCCTGCTTGTTATATCCGACACAAGTTTTCTTCCATGCAACCATGCGACTCAAAGGGGATCTTCAATCCACTTTTTCTCGAGCGCACATACCAACCACCAAACAAGGTGTTTGATTAAACATACATACCACACACTTACATTAATGACTTATGCCCAAGAATGTGATGCTAGAGTCATGCCCCACATGCAATGAATGCCAAATGGACAACTTAAATAACATATCAACATGTATCTTGAACAATTATATCATATACATATAATCTCCATAATTTCATCACAATGTCAAAACATCAACTAGCATGTGTCAACATTTATATTCAACATAATTGACAAACATGTTATTGCATAATCTATGCCAATAACACACTTAATTCTCAAGTCATAATATAACCACATAACGTGTCCACAAAATAGCCCCAAATTAAGCCACATGGCAGCCCAATCAAGCCACAAAATAGCCCCAAATTAGGCCACCAAAATAGCCCCAAAACAGTCAATTTGGACATCCCTTGAACAGTCTACATACAACCCAAAAATAGCCACTAAAAAAAAGTCCATTTGGACAACCCACATACAACCCACTTAACGGCTAAAAATAATCCACAAAATAGCCCCTAATTGAAGTACAAAACAACTATTAATTGGAGCATAAAATAGCCCCTTATTGGAGCATAAAACAGTCCCTAATTGGAGCATAAAACAGTCCCTAATTGGAGCATAAAACAACCCCTTACTGGAGCCTAAAATATCCCCTAATTGGAGTATAAAACAGCCCCTTATTGGAGCATAAAATAGCCCCTTAAAATTGCATTTTTGGATTGGAATAAACCCAAGTCGAAAGAACCCTACCTCTTGTAGCATGTAGGAAGTAGTAGAACTTCTAAGAACACCAAAATTAACTGCTAAAGCTTGATTTCCCAAATCTCCTCTTTTGTATCTTTGGTGAAATCTCTTATTTTTGGTGTGGTTGCATAGCTCTCATCGAGGAGATGAATTTTAACTCTTGGTTCGATGAATTTCGACCGACAGAACTCCGGGAATCGAAGAAATAAGCCTTGAAGATGAAATTTTCTTCTCTTTTCTCTCTTCTCTTTCTATGGCCGGCCAAGGGCTGTAGAAATGAGATATTTCTGCTAAAATATTTCAATTAAGTCCCTATTTATATTTTTAGAGATTTAGCTCACAACATGCCACACGCCCCCTCTTTTTCGGATTCGTTTTTACCCTGAAACGATTTATTAAATTACGTGTTTAGTCCAAATTAATTTTATTGGTACTTTAGTCCAATCATACTTAAATTTTAAAATATTTTATTTTGGGGACCACTGAGAGTTCATCCGCCACCTAGTTGTCTCGAATGACGTGTAAAAAATTTGACTATCTCAGAATTCGACAAAATTTGATAGGAAGACTAGATTTTGCGACACGAGTCTAACGGCGAACTCCGTTTTCTCATCCGAGATCTAGAACATGAGTATTATAAATACGCACTATAGTGACAAATTATCATTTGGCCCTTTTGATTAGCACAAAACATTTCATAATTCTATGTGCTAATCATTCGATGATTAACTATTCCTACAATGTAAATGATGGGAGTTACGTATGTTGAGTTATTAATGATAATATTTGGTGTTTGTAGTTTAAAGGTGTTAAATAAGACTCCGTACGACACTTCAACAAGGATTGAGACAAAATGGGTGAAAGAATGACTGGAGGAAGACTCAAAAGTTAAAAAAACAACAGAAACAACAGAGACAGTACCGGTTCAGTACAATACCGGTACGCAAAGACTACTGGAGTTCGAGGTACCGGTACGCAGTACCGGTATGGTTTGTCGAATCTTCCCCAAATCTCTGCATCTCAGGCTTTGTTGCTTTGAGGGTCCCACCATCAGATCTCTCCTGCTCTCTTGACACGCCCACAATACTATTCATATCATTCACACCTTTGATTGGAAGTTTGGAGCCTTGGTGATAAATGAAGAGAGAGAAAAAAGGAGGAGCTGGGTGTACAGACAAGCCCTGCACCCCTATCCAACCCACTCCACCTGCAGCCTATGGATGGGAATGACATACCCAAGCTACCCTAGGGCTGGAGGGCACGTTTTTGGGAAGGAGGGACTCTATAGTTCAGCATTCTAGACATCACAGGGAGGCAGATAGAATAGAGAACTGAGGTAGAAGATAATGAATAGTGTTTTTAGTGTGAGAAATTGAGATTTTGATGTTTTTCTTCATTACATTGTCTTTGAATCTCTCCTCTAAGAACCTTTAAAACTTCATTGAATGCAATTAATGTTATTCTCCTTCAAGTCATTACTAATTTAATACTCTCTTTAAGTTTCTACCATTAATGCATCAAAGTCTTTCATTTTCTTAGCTTAAAATGGGTATTAAATTCTTTCACTTTTAGCTTATGATTTCTTGAACTTAGTAGCTTTAGAACTTCATATCTTTGCAATGCTTCATCATTCCATTGTCATTTCCATTTCAAGCATGAGTAGCTAAATCTTTTAGTTGGCAAAACCAAGGGAAACCTCCACTTGGGAATACAATTTCAACTCATTATCTTCCTTCCCCTATGAGTTCAATTGTTCGGTTTGACGGGGTTGAGAGTGGATAAATTGGTGAGCCTTGGATATCCCATAGGCATAGCCACGGGTTATGCTTAGATACTCACCAATATTGTCCCTAGCTTCCCCCGAATCAATCGTTCATTCATGCTCTATCATAGGAGGTATTGGAGTTGAAAATGTATTCTTATTGGAGTGACCTTTTGGGTTTGACAACATTTGTTTCTCATTGCATTGTCAGCTAAACACACTCCACCAAACAACTTTTAACCACAAAGATTTTTACACTTTCTTTGATTCACAATCACTTTCACTTTGGTTTACTTTCTTCCCTGTGGAATCGACCTTGAAATACCATCAAGTAAAACACGACCCACGAAAGTCTCCTTGGGATTGGGGAGCATTTTTGTGCATACATACATCATTTTTACATCATCTCATCTTCCTTTCTTCTTGTCCTTTCTTTTGACACTATCTCAAGGAAGAGTGACCCTCCCCTTCTTGCATACATTTCATACATATTTTGAGGGATAACATTTAGGGGTTAAGGGAAAGCAAGGGTTTTCAAACAATTACCTTTTTTCGAAAAAATTCAAATTTATTCGGGTTTTACATTCTTCCTCCCTTAAAAAAGTTTCATCCCCGAAATTCACATACTCATCCACATACAATCACATGCATATGCAACAGTCATCTAACATTAAATGACTACAAAAATGTACCTCCATCCTTGAAGAGGAAAGGGTAATTGGTACGAATAGTGTCCTCTCGCTTCCATGTTGCCTCCTCCACTTCTTGGTGCTGCCACAACACCTTCACTAGTCTCATGATCTTGCCTCGCAAAAATACCTGCTCCCGACTATGCATGATACACACCGGTCCCTCCTCGAAGGTCCTATCTACATCAACAACAAGCTCGCCTCAATCCACCACATGAGTCGGATCTGGGGTGTATTTTCGGAGCATGCAGACATGAAATACCACGTGAACACCAGATAGTTTTGGCGATTATGCGAACCAGTAAACAACTGTACCAACCCTCTCGAGTATCTCGAAGGGCCCAATATACCTCGATGACAGCTTTCCCTGCTTGCCGAACTTGACCACTTCTCTCTTAGGCATCACCTTCAAGAAGACATGATCTCCCACCTCAAACTCTAGATGTCGCCGCCGTCTATCGACACAGCTCTTCTGCCGACTCTGAGCAGTGAGAAGACGCTTCCATATCAAGTCTACCTTCTCAGAGGTGTCTTTAACCAAATCCAGACCAGTTGAAGGTCTTTCTCCTACCTCCATCCAACAAATCAGAGAATGACAAGGCCTCCCATATAGTGCCTAATAGGGTGCCATCTGTATGCTTGCTTGATAACTATTGTTATAGGCGAACACCACCAAAGGTAAATGATCTTCCCTGTTACCCTTAAGATCTAGGAAGCATGCCCATAGCATGTCCTCTAATGTCTAGATGGTCCTCTCAGACTGACTGTCTGTCCAAAGCATTGCTCATCATCAACTGTGTCCCCATGGCTCGTTCAAAACTCTCCTAGAAATGAGTCATAAATCTGGGATCCTGATCCGATACTCTAGATATGGGCACCCCATGCAACCGAACAATCTCACATATATACAACTTGCAGAATTCCTCCAGTGTGAAGGTCATTCGCACCGCCAAAAAGTGTGTTGACTTAGTAAGTCGGTCCACTACCACCCATACCGCATCATGTCCCCGCGATGTACGTGGCAAGTGGGTTATAAAATTCATCGTGACATGCTCTCACTTCCACTCAGCTACCTTTAAGGGTTGGAGCAAACTGGTTGGTCTGTGGTGTTCATCCTTAACCTGTTGACACGTGCGACATCGACTGATAAAGTCGCCAACCTGCCTCTTCATTCCACTCCAGTAATACTAGCGACGAAGATTATGGTATATCTGTCCTGACTCTGGGACTCAATCACCCTCCTTAATAGAGAAGGTGTAGCCACCAAACTTCCCAAAGTACCCTAAGCCTGACCCATATAACGTAGCCTGAATTATCCTACAGTCTCGAGCATCTGCCACTCTTGGGAAGCCACACTAGCCATAACTCCTTGTGACTTTCGGCTGAGTGCATCACCCACCGCATTTGTTTTACCGGGATAATAATACAAAGTGAAGTCATAATCTTCTAGAAACTCCATCCACCTACATTGCCTCATGTTGAGGTTCCGCTGTGTAAAGATGTCCTTCAGACTTTTGTGGTCTGAAAACACCTCGAACTGGTCACCATATAGATAGTGGCGCCAAGCCTTCAAGGCAAAGACAATGGCCACCAACTCTATGTCACGAGTAGCGTTGTTCTACTTGTGGTCCTTTAACCGCCGAGAACCATAAGCTACCACTCTTCCAGACTGCTTCAAAACACAACTAAGTCCGTCCTTGGAGGCATCACAATATACTGTGTACCTCTGTCCCCTCTCTGGGACAATCAAAATAGGTGCTGAAGTAAGCCTCCTCTTCAACTCCTAGAATGCCTTCTCATATGAATCATTCCACTCAAACTTAACCTCCTTCCGGGTCAACCTTGTCATAGGTGCAGCTAGTCGGGAGAAGTCCTCAATGAACATTCTGTAATACCCTGCCAATCCTAAAAAACTGTGTATCTCGAAGACTGACTTCGGCCTCTCCTAATTCATAACCACCTCAACCTTTTCCTGGTCCACGGATACACCCAAAGTCGACACCATATGTCCCAAGAATTTCACCTCAGTCAGCCAAAATTCACACTTGTTGAACTTGGCGTACAGCTGATGGTCTCTCAGGGTATGGAGAACAACCCTCAAGTGACCTTCATGCTCCTCCTCAGACTTAGAGCAGATCAAAATGTCGTCAATGAAGACCACAACAAACTGATCTAAGTAGGGTTGGAACACCCTATGCATGAGATCCATGAATGCCGCTGGAGCGTTCGTCAATCCAAAAGGCATGATTGTGAACTCGAAATGCCTATACCGCATCCTAAACGCCATCTTAGGGATATCCTCCTCCCTAACTCTCAAATGATGGTAACCAGTGCGGAGATCTATCTTGGTGTAGATCCGCGCCCTTCTCAGCAGATCAAACAAGTGATTAATCATTGGCAAAGGGTACCTATTCTTGATAGTAACCCTATTTAACTGTCGGTAATCTATGCATAGTTGAAGGGTTTTGTCCTTCTTCTTTGCAAATAACACCGGAGCACCCCAAGATGAGGTACTCGGTCTAATGAATCCCCTGTCCAACAATTCCTGTAATTGCACCTTGAGTTCTTGCAACTCAGTAGGCGCCATCCTATGTGGAGTCATAGAAATAGGCGATGTACCTAGATGCAACTCAATGGTAAAATCTGCATCCCTATGTGGAGGTAATCTCGGTAGTTCATCCGAAAAAATATCCTTGTAATCACACACCACCCGAGGTAGACCCAGCTCATGTCTCGCCTCGTTCTCCAAGGTAAGGCTTGCTAGCTAACCCATCAATTGCTCGTGCCATATAGAGTTGTACACGACTTGGGGTAAAGCATCTTGCTTATCTCCCTAAAACATGAAACAAATACGATTTGGTGTGTAGGCAGTGACTCTCTTATGATCACAATCAATGACGACCTGGTGTGTAGTCAACTAGTCCAACCCAAGGATGACATCAAACTCTGACATGTCCGTGACCCTAAGGTCCACGGTGAGTAGAATCTCCGAGATCTCTAACACACAATTTTGACATATCTGGTCAATCCTCACCCTAACACCTTGGGGAGAACTCACATGTAATGGTTCCTCCAAGGTTTCAACCTCTAAGCCCAAGTCTTTCACACATGATGCAACAATAAAAGAATGAGATGCACCAGAATCAAATAACACCGTTGCCCATAAGCGAGAGAGTAGAAATGTACCTTGTATAACTGATTGGTTTGCTGGCTCAGTCTGTTGCATCATGGCTTAGACATGCCCCTGGGTCCCCGAAGTTCCAACTTGTGAGCCCTACCCTCAGCGCTGACTATACCCTAGCCCATCTGGCTTGCTTTTGTGGAGTTCTCGCTCGTAAAGTGACAGGAGCCTGTGCAGCACCCTGGAATGGATACTAACTTCCTTGGCCCATAGTGAGGTAGGAAGAAGTGTAGTGAGACTGTGAATACCCCACTGATGACTGGGAATGAGACGCCCCCTGGCCCTAGGATCCCTTCCTTTGAGGATAATCCTACTTCATATGCCCCAATTGGTGGCAATGATAACAAGTCTGTTGGCCTGTTTGAAAAGGAGGCCTCTGATTGCCCCACCTCAAGAGGACTGACCTTGGCCTTGATTGCCGCGGCCATACCCTTGACGCCCTTACGGAGCAAAAGTTCTCTGATTCTTCCCCACACCAGAAGAAGAGGATTGGCCCTCCTTCTTTTTGTCTTTACCACCTGCTTCCCGGATGTTCCTTGCATCATCAACCACTCTCTCAATGGCCATAGCAGTCGTAACCATCGTGTCCAAGTCTTATAGAAGAAGACCCACAATTTTGCCCTGGATGGACAACTTTATGCCATCCTCAAACTTACGCACCTTGTTCATGTCTGTGGCCACATAATCATTGGTGAAACGGGCTAATTCAGTGAACTTATCCACGTATTCCATCACCATCATTGTTCTTTGCCTCAAATCTAAGAACTCCCAGGCCTTTGCATGTCAAGCAGTCACCGGGAAGTACTTACCTATGAAGAGTTCCTTGAACTCTGCCCAAGTCATTGCCTCTAAGTGGTTGGAGTCTTTAACCCAATCCCACCATACTTGGGATTTTTCCTCTAACTGGAATGTAGCTAGTGTTATCTTAGTGGCTTCGGAGGTAATCTCCATAGCCCTTAAGATCTTGTCAATATGCCGGAACCAATGATCAACTACCATCGAATTCACCCCTCCCAGAAAGACTAGAGGATTGTGGGCCTTGAATTTCTCGAGGTTACTTGATCCTCCTTGACCCATATTTGCACCCACATTTGCAACGATCTATGCAATAGTAGCAGTTGTAGAATTAGCTTGTGCAATAGTTGCAGTCGCAACACTAATAGCCTCAATGAAGGCTTGTTGGTCAAAGGCCAGTGGAGGTTGGTTGTTGTTTCATCCACCCCAACGTCCCCTTCCTCTAGTTTCCATCTACACACATGTCAAATAGCAATAGAGTAATGAATTAGTATCCCAAAGTTAGGGATCAAACACAAACATTAAGAATTCTCTCATTGTCCCCTAGTAGAACATGTGTCACATACTAGTAGACTTTTAACCCTTGAACTACCCCGTTCATCCCTTTTTCGAACCCAAGGTTATGTTTTCTAAACCTAGTATTCCTCTTTTCCATATATATTCTATCATGTATAAAATTTCACACAACAAGTAACACATAACATGTTACAAGTAGAGCACATAACATGAAATGCGTATGGAATGCAATGGTCTAGACCCATGTCCATCAAGCCCTAGGTTAATTGTATACCTAAGATTTGATACCAAGCTGTGACATCCCAAATCCGGGGGTTCATTGATTACCCATTAACCCGTAGAATGTCCGTGAATACCAAGTAACTCGATAACACAACGTTATGTCCATTTACCGGGGTCCATGATTTAATAAAAATTCGAGCAGAGTCTCCTTTGTACGGGGAACTCTACCCAAAAATCAAACCTGTGCATCATAACATAACAAGACCCATCTAAGGTTCAATATTCAACAATGACCATGCTGGGTCCATTTCTGAGTAAATATAGACTACATCGGGTCTATTTATTCGTACTCATACAAAATATGTAAGGTTATATTAAAATTAGTCTATAAAAATTTAATTACAATTCTTTACATACATTATATGCCAAAATTAATTTACAAGCCTAATTTTACAACAAAAAGGATTAAAAGCCACAAGTCGGCTTTTCTTTAACCATGTGGCCCCGATTGTGAGCCGTCCGCTGGCGCATGCCCTGCACCTAAAATGTTTCCCGTATAGGGTGAGCCACGCCTAGTAGAGTAGTTTCTACAGAGGCTACTCCCCACCTAAGTGCACATGCAATGTTCACATTTGACATTTCATATTCACATCAACATTCCAAGTAAGAATATGCAACTCTATATTGGAATTCACCAAGCCATGTTATGAAATGAGATGGAACTCACTCATGCAACCTTAACCCGAGTCCTCACCGACCCCCACAACACAATGCAATGCCAATGTGTAATGAATCCTTCAATTGATGAAAAATCTATCCAATGATAGTTTGAAATAAAAGTTATTTTATTATAAGACCAAATCATTGATGGGTGTTACTCATTAAATGAGTACTATATAAATCAAAATCATGTGTCTTGTTGGGCAATAGATTTTTGTATCTCAACTACCGGTTTCATAAACACCAGCACTTTTCTGGAATTTTACCGCCGAATAGTGCCTAAACCATGTGACCGGGTTTTGCACCCGAGGGAGAGTCTAGCCCTGCTTGTTATATTTGACACAAGTTTTCTTCCATGCAACCATGCGACTAAAAGGGGATTTTTGATCCACTTTTTTTCCAGCCCACATACCAACCACCAAACAAGGTGTTTGATTAACCATGCATACCGCACACCCACACTCATGACTTACGCCCATGCATGTGATGCTAGAGTCATGCCCAACATGCAATGAATGCCAAATGAACAACTTAAACAACATATTAACATGTATCATGAACAATTATATCATATACATATAATCTCCATAATTTCATCACAATGTCAAAACATCAACTAGCATGTGTCAACATTTATATTCAACATAAGTGACAAACATGTTATTGCATAATCTATGCCAATAACACACTTAATTCTCAAGGCATAATATAACCACATAATGTGTCCACAAAATAGCCCCAAATTAGGCTACCAAAATAGCCCAAAAATAGCCCATTTGGATATCCCTTGGACAATCAACATACAACCCAATTTCAGCCACTAAAAATAACACAAAACAGTCCATTGGGACAGCCCACATACAACCCACTTAGCGGCCAAAAATAATCCACAAAACAGCCCCTAATCGGAGTACAAAATAGCCCCTAATTGTAGAAGAAAACAGCCCCTTATTGGAGCATAAAACAACCCCTAAGTAGAGCATAAAACAGTCCCTAATTGGAGCATAAAACAACCCCTTATTGGAGCATAAATAGCCCCTAATTGGAGCATAAAATAGCCCCATATTGGAGCAAAAAATAGCCCCTTAAATTGTATTTTTGGATTGGAATAAACCCAAGTAGGAAGAACCCCACCTCTTGTAGCGTGTAGGAAGTAGTAGAACTTTCAAGAACACCAAAATCAACCGCTAAACCTTGATTTTCCAAATCTCCTCTTTTGTATCTTTGGTGAAATCCCTTGTTTTTGGTGTGGTTGCATAGCTCTCGTTGAGAAGATGAATTTTAACTCTTGGTTCGACGAATTCCGACCGACGGAACTCCGAGAATCGAAAAAATAAGCCTCGAAGACAAACTTTTCTTCTCTTTTCTCTCTTCTCTATCTATGGCCATCCAAGGGATCAAGAAATGATATATTTCTATTGAAATATCTCATTTAAGTCCTTAATTATATTTTTAGAGACTTGGCTCACAACGCGCCACACGCCTCCTCTTTTTCGGGTCCGTTTTCGCCTTGAAATGATTTATTATATTACGTGTTTAGTCCAAATTAATTTTATTGGTACTTTAGTCCATTCATACTTAAATTTTAAAATATTAATTTTTGGGGACCATTGAGAGGTCATCCGCCACCCAGTCATCTCGAACGACGTGCAAGCATTTTGATTATCTCAAAATTCGACAGGAAGACTACATTTTGCTTCACTAGTTCAACGGCGAACTCCGTTTCCTCATCCAAGGTCTAGAACATGTGTATTTTAAATACGCATTATATTGGCAAATTACCATTTTACCCTTTTTTCTAAAAAAATTAAATTTACTCGGGTTTTACAGTAATGTCAAATTAAGAGGTTTCAAGATAGGTTGTAGTGTAACGGGGTGTCGACTTCGTCAAGGGAGAAAGATTCATTATACACCTTTACCCCTCCACTATAAATACAACCCCTTAGTGTTAAAATATCAATTTTTAGTTAGGGAAGGGGCAGTACACGTTCAAGGAGGAAAACTAAAGAAAAACCCTAGGTTCTTTCAGCTTCAAGCTACCAAAACTCATTCCTAGGCCAAGATTTTTACAAGACTTCCTTATAAGAAGTTGTTCCTATCATCAAGGACAATATTCTCACGATTGGTTCGGGTATAAAGCGAACACAACTCCCTTTCTTTGAGAAAAACTATTTTATGTAAGAGATTTTACTAAGTTGGGAATAAATTTAAGTTTTCTTGCCTTTCTAGGTGTTGATTGAATGATTTATGTGTTCACTTGATGTTAGAAAATCACTTAGGTGCTAGTTGCTTTGAAAACTTAGAGCTTGTAGTTTTAGTACTTTTGTGTTCTTTGAGTTTCTTGACATTTTGTTGCTACGATAAAGGTGTACGTTGCTTATGTGTTCGATTATTATATTCTAGCTTATGTTCATGTAGAGAAACTCTTGTGGTTTGAGAGTAATGATTTATTCCATGAGTTGATAGTTTGGGTATTTGTGTTTTCTTTGAAAAATTGTGAAAGTAATGAACATAAAACTTGATCATATGTTTAATCCATTGAATGGTATTTCACATTCATGTAGATAAAGTGTTGTGAATTTGAAGTTATGCTGACCAATTCGTGAGTTTCGTGACAATTTTAAGTTATGCTAACCTATTTGATGTTATACTTGAGCTGACCAATTCGTGGGATATCATATTATAAATGAGGCTCCTGGTACTTGAGACTTAAAGAAGTCTTAAATGAATGAGGGAAAAGGGACTTGAATGAACATTTGGCCATTGGGGCATATTTTGTATATATGGGCGTAAGCCCAAATAACTTATATTTCAGTTTGAAAAAGTAGTGGATTATAGGATATTGGCCATTTTAAAGTGTAAGAGTGCAAACCCAAATTGATATATAGGGTATCTTTATTTAACGAGCAACATATGTGTATATTGAGGCAACTAGATGTGTATGTTGAGAACAAGGGATGTATGCTTAATTTACATGGATTGTGGCTACTGAGTGAGGGTGGGTTGTGATGTACTTATGCATATGACATATTGTAAATATTAGGTTGTAAAAAGGCTTGAAAAACAAAGGAGGTTATGTCAAAATTTTATGAAAAATTTAAAAACTTGTTAAGTGTGTAAAACACCTTTTAAAGAGGTGGGAAAGATGTCAAAAAGGGGGGTTTAGAAACCTTGAAGAAATAGGCTAAAAATGGAAGAAAACTGACTTGAAAAACTTTGGGAAAAAAATTAGAAAACGTAGGAAATGAGTGAAAAATCAATTTATCCAACCTAATGACCTTTCATTTACTTTTCTTCTTCCTTTTCACCCACTCTCCGGGTTTGTGAAAAATCGGGGCGTGATAGAATCTAGCCCTACTTGTTATGCTCGACACATGTTTTTCATGCGACCATGCAACTCAGCCGGACGTAGGTCCAACCTTCCCGAGTTTACTTATCAACCAGCAAGAATGATGTTTGATCAACTATGCACACACACACACACACACACACACACACTCATACCTCATGCCCATGAATGTGTTGCCTCTATGCAAATGCAATGTGATGTGTAATTGCAACACCAACATCATGTCCAATATGTGCGAGTACCATATGAACAGTCTCTACCACATTTCAATACATTCCATGATTAATTATATCATAAGCATATAATTTCCATAAATCCTCATCATGTCAATATATCATGAGCATGTATCAACATTTACAATTAACAACAATTTTTCCTAAGCATGTTATCACATAATCTCATGCAATTAACACATCTTATTTCACATGGGCATTTTATCAAACACCTTTAAGGCACCAAATCATATAATCACATAAAATGCCCAAATTTATCACTTAACTCAAAAAGAAAAAAAAAACCAGATTAAGTTATTTCTGCATACCTAATTATCAAAACTTCCAAGAAATCACAAGCTAGCAATTGCTAATTACCAATTCATACTAGAATTGAATTTACTCATTTTCATTAAATTAACTACAATAGGCAAATGTGAAAACACACATAAATATCATATTTGTACCATAAAAAATGTTAGTTTTACAGGGGTGATCACCAAGCTTTGTCAAAAAAATCCTCCCAAAATTGAGCAATGGTTTAAAAATAATATAGAACTAGCCAGCCTCAATTTGCAAAAAATAACATGCATAAATTTTGAAGGAAAACAATGACATTTATAAGATTTGAAGTTTACATTGAACGCAATAAAATAAATAAGAAGTGAAACCACTTTTTAAATAATAAATCATTACCAACAATGGATCTCAAGTATGTAGGTTTGACTATAGTGAATCTATACAACAAGAATATACTAGCCCGAAAAACTTCACCTTCTCAAAACAACACCCTACAGGGTCACATCACAAACAATTTCAGGAAGGCGTATACAGACGATAGGCTTAAGAAACTCTAAATGGTTCTTTAATGTCTGGCAGTCACAAAGACAATTAAAGTTGCCTTTAAAGACATGAACCTTTTTTTTAAGCGCATGAAAAGTTTTAAAATGTATATTTATGGTACAAATACGATATTTATGGTACAAATAAGATCAACATTTTTCTCAATGTTTCAAATTTATCAGTATGCATGAAATGCATTTAAAGTTGAAAGGGAGAGATCTGTACATCTGCCGAAGTCCTATAAACAAAATACACAATTTTGTTACATTCATCAGCTTTACAAAAACTAGGGTTTTAATCAACATTGGGACCCCGATGCGTAAATGCATAAAGAAGAATGAAACCCATGAGTAAATAGAGAATTAAAATACAAAATATAAAACAAAGGATGGTATTTGTTGAGTGTGAAGTCACAAAGTTTGTAGAGGATGAACTTCAAAGGTAGAGAGAAAGAAGATGAGTGGCAAAGTTTTTTTTTGACAGAGAGTGAAGTGTGAAGAATGATGAGCATTAGGGTTTCGATGCTTTTATAGAGATATTGATCGGGTGGGATTGGGCTCTTGAGATGGAAATTCTCATAACCCAACCCGACTCTGTGTTTGAATCCTAAAAATTCATTCAAGATATTTTGGATTCATTAGAACAATGGATTAGACATCCTTAACCAACCCTTCTTGAAATGGTTTTAGACGTTAGCCATCAATAGTAAAAACATTACCATTTGAAGGATTCTCTACCTCCACTACTCTATGTCCAAACACTCGGCTTACAGTGTAAGACCCAGTCCACCTTGAGCACAACTTACCAGAAAACAGGCGAAGCCTTGAATTAATCAGGAGAACTTTCTGCGAAGGAACAAAATATTTTCTCACTATGTTTTTGTCAAGAAAAAGTTTCATAATTTCTTTTGCAATTTTTGCATTGTCATAAACCTCATTTTTCAACTCTTCCAACTCTCTAATCTGAACTTGATATTACTGTCTTGTACAAGTTAAAGTTCATGGTTTTAATAGCCCAATATGCTCTATGTTCCAATTCAACAGACAGGTGACAAGACTTTTTATAAACTAGTCGATAAAGAGACATACCCAAAATTGTTTTAAAGGTAGCGCGATATACGTAAAGTGCATCAGTTAGTCATAATGACCAATCTTTGCGGTTTGGGTTTACTATCTTTTTCAAAATCATTTTAATTTTTTTATTAGCCAATTTAGCCTATTCACTGGTCTGTGGATGATAAGGGGTTGTAACCTTATGAAAAAATAAATATTTTTTCATCAATTTTTTAAAAGGAAGATTGCAAATATGAGTACCCCCATCACTTATGATGGATCTAGGAATTCCAAATCGGGACACAATATTTTCTTTTAAAAATTTAATCACTATGCAAAGATCATTATTTCGGCATAGAATTACTTCAACCAATTTAGACACATAATCGACAACCACCAAGATATATAGATAGCCAATGGAAGGGGGAAATGGTCCCATGAAATTGATGCCCCAATAATACAAAATTTCTATTACCAGTATGCGGTTCAAGGGCGTCATGTTTTTTTTAGAAATACTCCCCAATATTTGGCATATATCACATGCTAGACAAAAGGCATGAACACCATTAAAATGCGTGGCCCAATAAAATTCACACTGAAATATTTTTGCAGTAGTTTTCTTTGACGAAAAGTGGTCACAACATGCTTTAGAATGACAAAAGAAAATTGTCTGTCTAATCTCTTGATTGGCTACAAAGCATCTTATGTTTTGATCCTTATAGTATTTAAGCACATATGGATCCTCCCAAAAGAAATTATGCACTTCTCTTTAAAATTTCTTTTTATCCACCATGATAAAGGAAGGGGAGAATGTACTAGTTGTAAGAAAGTTAGCAATATCAGCATACCACGGTAACTCCAAGATTGTGAATAGTTGTTCGTTTGAAAATTTTTCATTGATTGGTAACTTGTCCTTGTGGAATTCATATGTCAGACTTGATAGATTATATGTCATTACATTTTCAACCCCTTTTTTGTCCTTGATGATTAGGTCAAATTCTTGCAATAAGAGTATCCATCTTAGTAGTCATGGCTTGGCCTCCTTTTCTGTGAGCAAATACTTCAACGCTGCATGATAGTAAGCACAATGACTGAAGAACCAAGTAGATAAGAATGAAAATTTTCTAGAGCAAAAACCATAACAAGTAATTCTTTTTCAGTTTTGGAATAATTCATTTGAGCATCATTCAGAGTCTTGCTTGCATAATAGATCACATAAGGTTTTTTTTATCCTTTCTTTGACCCAACCCTGCTCCATCAGCATAAGCACTTGCATCGCACATCAATTCAAAGGGTAGTGTCTAGTAAGGAGATTTTATTATTGGAGTGGAGATTACCATACCCTTAAGCTTATCAAAATCTTGTTGATCTTGTGCACATTTATTATTTGATCCTGGAGCTACTCGTATATTATGTTGTCTTGGTGCTTCTCACCTCACCTAATTTTTTGGTGTCGTTGACCTTTTTGGAAGCACTGGGGACATACAACTTGGTAGTGACACTGAACCTCTCAAAGTCCTCCCTAGTCACCTGTACTTTCTTTTCCTCCAAAGAACTCGGGTTTGGAAAAGATATGAGTGGAGGATTAACTCTCTTCTCTATAGACGTGTGTAGATCAATACTGACCTTGGGAGTAGAAGAAGTTTTTGCACTATAGAATTTTGTCACTTAGATGATAATGCATGGCTATGGTTAGACTCATTTGACCTATCAAAAATCTTAGAAAAATTTAAAACTTGATGGTTTAAGCTTTGGATTTGTTGGCTAGATGCAAAAGCTTCTTATTTAGACATTCTTATCTTTCATGGATATCTACTGTAATGATCATGTTCTCCACAAGTGTAACACTTATTATGGTTGGGCCTAGATTCATACCCTTACCATTTTTAGTCTTTGATAGACTAGTGCTCACTCATGGGGGTGATGGGTTGGGATTACCCTTCACAAACATGGTCTTAGATTAAGTGTTCATCGTGTGTTCATGTGTGTAGCCTAGATCACACTTGTCACCCATTATTCTTCCCATATACAACATTCTATCAAACTTTCATTTGTCAAGAGAAATCTTTTGGAGAGTTCATTTGATTCGAGAAGATCTTGATTTAGTTTAACACATTTAGACTCAAGATTCTTCTTTAACTTGACAAGCTTGTGCCTTCGCTTCAAGGAAGTTCACTCAATCAGAAGCGACTTATTCTCCTCTTCAAGCCCATAAATTTGAGCTTTGGACTTCACTAAGTCCATATGTTGTTTTTTCCAATCTTCTGCACTCGAGTTTACTAGGCCACTCAAGGTAAACACTTTTTCTTGTTGTTTGAGGAATTGATTATACACATCATGTATATCCTCAAAATAGTCTTCACCCTCCACACATGTGGGGATTTATTCTTCCAAGTCTTTTACCATCGTGGTATAACTTGCTTCAACCTCACTAGTTGATGTTTATATAAGGGGAGAGGAAATTGGACTTACAAAGGCAGTGAAATTATTTCCATCATCATGAGAAGAGGAGTCATCACCCAATTTAGACTCACTTTCATTGTCACTCCACTTGGCCTTCATAGATCTCCACTTTTGTTAGGGTGAATCTTTATTTGTTCAATTGGTCATTTCAAAGTCATGTGTCCAAATCCTTTACACTCAAAGCATGAAAGTCTTGCCCCTTTTTCTCAACCTTGTGTAGAGAGCTTCCCTATTTTTACTAGGCTTTCCTTTCAACCTTGAGGACTTACATTGCTATTTTTGAAATAATCGTTTAACTTTTTCACAATTAAGGTTAGTTCCTCCTCTCCTAATCGGGGTGACTAGAATTTACCTCTCTTTTCTCTCATTGAGCATATGCAACGCTTTTTGCATTCTTAAGGGATGGAAGATTCATCTCAAAAGTCAATATCGACCGACTAAGTCTTCAACTGACACTGACTCCATGTTGATGCTTGTCTCTAAGGACGTGACCTTTCTATGAAACCTCTTGGGGAGAGATCTCAAGATTATCCATTTTATGGAAGTGTTATCAAATTGGGTACATAATGCAAATTATTGATTTATGTTGTTGCACACTTTAGGATAAAATTTACTAAACATTTCATCTTCTTGCATCCTCAAAGTCTCGAACTAAGAGGTGTAATTTTGGAGTTTGGACATCTTTACAATGAAAATCGATTGTGGGAAACAACCAAGATGTCCCATGCTTCTTTGGAAGTATTGCAATTTATAGTTCTCCAAAAACTCATTCAGTGTCAAGAAATTGAATATCGCATTCAAGCCTTTTGAGTTCCAACTCTGCTTGCTCGATTTTGACTTTGACCCAAATCTTCAGGGATTTCACTTCAACCAATGCTTCACCACCTTTTATCAGTGTGGTGGCAAAGCTAGGGCTCTAACACTCTTGCACACATATCCATATTCTCCCGTTTATCTATTTTAGAAATTCTATCTTGCAAGATTTCAAATATGCAAAATTAGACTAATCAAAGAGAGGTGGTCGTGCAATTGAATTGCTCTTTTCTGAGACTCCATTTGATACACGACCACCTTTTTTCTGAGACTCCATCTAAAATTAGCAGTAACAATAGATCTCTTGAAGACAAACAACTAGGAAAGTAAGAAATTAACAAAATACAATGTGTTAGTGTGCAACTTAATGAAACCACACACTAATACCAATTGTTGTTTTGACAATGGGAGAAACAATATGGATCTCCCTCACGTTTATACATGTAGAGTACACGACAATACCTAGAGGAGGGTGAATAGGTTTTTCAATTTTAAGCTTGAACAATCAAAAATTAAAACCTTTTACTACTACAATTACCTTTTCTCACAAATATTTATGAATTAAACATGAGAACCCCTTTTCAACCACCACGACCACATGAACTTATATATATTTATGTTGTTAATATTATCAATTAAACACTCAAATACTCAATCTCACATAGTAATCCCAAACCCGAAAACCAAAGCGCATGTGAACTCAAATTACAAGTGTGTATAAAAGTACAACAAAGAACACAAGCAATTTATTGACTTGGAAACCCTTGTTGGGAAAAATCTAGAGAACCTCCTTATTTCATCAAAACTGGTTCCACTATCCCATAATTAGCTTACAAGTACTCAAGTCTTATACCTCAACCAATACTATGGTTAGATGTTCCTTTCCATAAATAAGCCTCTCCGCCGAAGTGCCTCTTTGACATTATATGTATCTTCATTTGGATTCAGCTCCGCAAAGGTGCCTTTTTAGGGCTCCAATGATCTTGGGCGCACCAACTATCCTCATAATGAACACACCAATGGGTTTTATTTTCATCAATCAAGGTCTTCAACACCAAATTGTGATGTTAGCTTGATTCTCTAAATGGTAGACATTGGATTTAGGGATCTAAGGTTGTGGGAAAAGCTCTCTAGTGTTTAACATAGATTTCTCTCCTAAAAGAATTTCTAAAGGCTTATCCTATTAGTAGGAAAGACACTACCTATTTATAAGCTCAAAATAAGAGCAATTTTGGTCAATAAGAAAACTCAAATTTGTGAATGAAAACTCGATCAATGGGAGGGTGATCATAAAACAGTGGTCTAGGGAATAAAAAGCACATTTCAAACTGACCTAGGAAGAGCAGACCGCTTAAGCGACCTTAGGACTGCTCGAGCAACCTTTGAGGCCGCTCAAGTGGCCACAAGGGCAGTCCCTGCTCTTCCTCCATTTGATCTTCCACCAATTGTTTGCCTAAGTCATAAAGAGAACCCTTTAGCAAAGCTTAACGAGCATATGGTGGTCCCTATTAGTTTTTTAAGCCTAAAACTAAGGAAAAAACTTGTCCACCTGAGCAATAAAGGATGTTGCTCAAGAGGGGTCCACTAATTGCTTAAACTAGGTTTTCCAAAACACAAAATGGTTATAGAAAATCTTTTTGTTCAAAAACACCTAGGAGCCATACAAGGATTCATCCAATTTTATTTTTACTCTAATCCCCAAATGTATGGAGGATGAAGAGTGCTATGAGGATATTCAAGATGATCCATTGTATTTGCAACACTCAAACAATAAGAGAAGGTGCTCCCCTTAAGTGGTCGGGTGAACTAAAGTGAAGAGGAGACAAGAGCTCTTCATCTAGACTTGGTGAAGTCCAAGACCCTAATTTGTGGCCCAGAGGATGAGAACAATTCTCTCCTTGATTGAGTAAGGTTTCTTGAGAGAGAGTGTCTTGAGCTTGTCAAGTCTAAGAAGAATCTTGAGACAAAATATGCCAAACTTGAAAAAAATCTTTGTGAATAAAATGAGCTCTCCAATAGATTTCCCCAAAGCAATGAAAAAATTGATAGAATTGTGAGATCCCAAATTTTTAGAAGTAGTTTAAGCACAATTATGTGGATGAAATTATTTTAAGGGTGAAAAATCTAAAACCCTAAAAAATTTGAGTTTTTTTCCAAAAAAGGACAACATGGTAATTTAAAATACAGTGCGGATTTAAAATACCTATTTTATCTAGAGCTAGGATGATACAACAGACTTCACCATTGGATTCCTATCGCAAAACTGAGTCACCCAGATAATTTTTGTCAAATTATGAGATAGTCGAATTTTGCACGTATTTCGAGACGCCTAGGTGGCGGTTGACCTCATAAAGGTCCTCACAAATAAATTTTATAAAATTTTTGTATAATTGAATTAAAGTTCAAATAAAATTAATTTAAGCTTAAACTAAGATGAATTTAATCGTTTCGGGACGAAAACAGATCCCTTAGAAAGATCTAGAAGGTCTAGAAGATTTTAGAATATTCCTCTAGAATATTCCTAGGAGTTTTGAAGGCCTATAAATAGGAGACTTTGTTATGGAATTAGGAGGAAAACACATTGATGACCCCAAAATTCGAAGGTCCGTTGATTACCCATCAACCCACAGAATGCCCGTGGATACCGAGTTACTCGATATCACGTCGTTAAGCCCCATTTATCGGGGTCTTTAATTTAATAAAAATTGGGTAGAGTCTCCTTTGTAAGAGAAAAAGATGAAGAAAGCTGAGTTATCAAATTCAAACAATGATTTTGAGGTATGGGGTGGTATCAATTTACTCTTCTTAAATCTCTTTGCAAAGAGTATTTCTTTAATTATCCTATGATTTGTATTCCAACTTGTGCTATTCTTATTTTAAAATTTTGATTGAATATCATTGAATATTTTTGTCTCATTGATCGTGTTATGCATCGCCAGCCGAGAGACCCGTGGAATCGGGTTGAGGTGGGATGATTTGTGAGGTGTCAGATCTGTGTTAAGATTCTGTATGACGTGTGATATATAAATTTGATGTTGGTATCTGTTGATTGAGATACTTTGTGATGCTCGATTATTGTAATTGAGCATATTTTTTCCTCGTCATATTGTATACTTCCCCACTTTATTTAATATTTTCAGGCTGATTTTAGAGAAAAGATCGGAAGGAGATAATCAGAATATTAAAGACGATGTAATTGATGTTATATTGAGAGATTTATATATATTGATGGATTTATTTTCATTGGAAGATGATTTTGATAAATGAAATTTTATTGGGACAATTAGCGCTCTGTTATTTTATTTGGGTATTTTTATATCAATTAACGTCTCCGAAAAGAAGAGAAAAATCGGGGTGTTACAAGAATGTTTTCTATGGGTAAGACTGTAGGTACCTAAGAACTACAAATGCTATTAGAAGCAAGGGTAGGCGTTCAAAGGAAAAGGTTGTTTATCAAACCCAAGCTAATCATGGCTTTTGTTGTACTTGTGGAAAACATGGTCATCCTAGGAAGCATTGCATAAAAAATAAGGATGTCTTGAATAAGAAACTTGTGCTTCTAGCTAATCAATCCAAAGCCTTGAATTCTCATGTTTTAAAATTTTTCTAAACTTTTGGAAAGGTCATGTAAATCCAAGCATAGTCATACATCACCATCTAAAAGACCATACGCTAGAGTGCATATGACCTTTTCTAATCCCAATGTCAAGGTTGATCTGCACACTTCTAGGGAGAAGAGAGCTAGTCCTCCACCTATTCCACGACTTAACCTGAGTTTTAGGAAGGGAAATCAAGTATAGGTGACCAAGGACGACTTTAAGAAACTCATTGTGTCACATAGTACCCCAGATAATAGTACTTATTGCCTATTATCGGTGGGTAGACCTCACTAATGAACCTATAACTTTTAAACTTGAATACAAACATGGATAAGCTCATGATATTATCACCATCATAACATTCCCACAAAAAGGGATAGCCACATATACACTATTATAGATTTGGCTTGCCTAACAACTTATAACAAACACCCACACTACCTTAATAAATTATAAATATTTATGATTAGCACAAAACATTGCATATTTTCATGCACTAATCATCCTATTTTAACTGTTGTTGAGGATTAAATGATTGGAGTTGTATCTGTTGAGCTATTAATGATGATATTTGATGGTTGTAGTTAAAAGGTGCTAAATAAGGCTATTTAAGGTATTCACAAATGAATTGAGATGATTGGGGGTAAAAGAATGGCTAGAGGAAAGCTTTGGAGTGATGAAATCAAAAAATCCAGAAAAGGGTGTAGAAGCGTACCGGTACAGTGAAGTCTCTAGAGTTTGACGTACCGGTATGCAGTACCAATACGCTCTGCTGTTCTACTTTATTCTCTATGACTCAGGTCTGCTACTTTGAGGGTCCCAACAACAAACCTCCCATGCTCCTTTGTCACGCCCATCGCAGAGAATATCCCCTCATGTACCTCATCTTGGACTTTTGGAGTACATATCTTAAATGTAGAGAGAGGAGAGAGAAGTTGCTAGGTGTGGAGACAAGGCCTGCACAGCCTGCACTAGCCCACCTTAATTCAAGCTCCAATGTAAGGTGCTATAGGAGTCTCCATACACATTTTTTTTGGCAAGCAAAGCTCTCCATAAGAAAAAGGATTACATACATTATAGAGAATATAGAGAGAGAAGAGGGGTAGAAGATGATGAATAGTGTCTAGTGAGAGAAACTTAAGATTTTGCATTTTTTTAGTACATTGTCTTGTAATCAATGGTATGAACCTTTAGAACTTCATTTAATATCATGAATGTCATTCTCTTTCAAGTTCAATGCAAGTTTAATGCTCTTTTCAAGCTTTTACCATTAATGCATCAAAGTTCTTTATTTTTTTAGCTGTAAAATGGGTTTTAAAAGCATTCTCTTCTAGCTTATGTCTTCTTGCAATTAGTTATTCAAGAACTTCATCTCTTTGCAATACATGCTGATTACATAGTTAATTTCATTTCAAGCATGAGTAGCTAAATCTTTTAGTTGACAAATCCAAGGGGAACCTCCACTTGGGTATGCCATTTTAATTCATTCTCCTCCCTCATTTCAGAGTTCATTGGTTCGGTTTGACTGGGTTGAGGGTGGATAAATCGGCGAGTCTTTGATATTCCGTAGGCCTAGTCACGGTTTATGCTTAGATACTCACCATTCTTATCCCTAGATTCCCATGAAGCAATCGTTCATTCATGATCTATTGGAGGAAGGATTCGAGTTGAGATGGTATTGCCATTGGAGTGACTTCTTAGATTTGTCAACATTTGTGTCTCATTTCATTTTCACCAAAACACACTTCACCAAACAACTTTCAAACCACAATGATTTTACACTTTATTTTACTCAAAATCACCTTCCCCTCGGTTTACTTCCTTCCCTGTGGAAACGACCATGGAATAGCACCAAGTAAAACACGACCCACAAAAGTCTCCTTGCGTTTGGGGAACACTTTTTTTGATTGCACATCATATTTGCACCATCTCATTTTCCTTTCTCCTTGCCATTTCTTTTGACACTATCCTAAGGGAGAGTGACACTCTCCTTCTAACCATACACTTCACATGCTAAGGGATAGTATTTAGGGGTTAGGAAAGAACAAGATTTTCAACAATCATTTTTGGTGCTGTTGCCGGGGAAGGCAAGTGTCCAACCAAGAAGGTAATTTCTGGATGACGAAGGTAAGTCCTATGATCTTCGTCATGGGCTGAGGTACGTTGTCCGTGTATATATTCTTATTTGTGTATAAATTCAGTTTTTAGATTTTTTGTTGCATGTGGGGACGAAACGAGCAAAACCGATTGCTTAGACAACCCATTGACCCTACCATGAATATTGACTAAGACCCACCCGAGGATGTGGGTGACAATTTCGATAATGTTGGTGCTAATCCTAATGTTCAAGGGGGTGGGGGAGAGCAACAACCTAGAATTCCCAACCCACGAGTGCACTTTCCCCCACCTAGGAATGAAGAGAACAACATCCAAATTGATCCTCCGACAAAGTCAATGTGGGAGTTCCTTCAACCAAATCGTAGTGCCACACCTTCATGCATCCTCCTCCCGGTCCAAGCTCATCTCTTCATAGTTAAACTAGGGATGTTGCAACTACTTCCTGAATTTCACGGAATCAAGAATGAGAACCCTTATTCACATATAAGGGATTTTGAAGAAATAGTTACAACCTTTCTCCCCAATCATAATATGAAAGAGATAGCAAGAATGAAATTATTTCCTTTTTCCCTGAGTGAAAAGGCAAAAACTTTTGCAATCCTTGAGGTCCCGGACCATAACATCTTGGGACCAAATGGTTTCCATGTTTTTGAACAAGTTTTTTCCGGTGTATAAAACCACCGCCCTAGAAAAGTAAATTAAAACTTTTTTGGAGAATCCCAATGAACAATTTTACCAATGTTGGGAAAGGTACAAGAAGTTGCTACAATCTCTTCCACACCATGGCTTTCAATCATGGCAATTGGTGAGTTACTTCTACAAAGGAATTACACCAGGCCATCAATAGTTCATCGACATGATATGCAATGGGGAGTTTTTTAGCAAAGACCCCAATGAGGCTTTAGACTATTTTGATACATTGGCCCAAAATGCACAGTCATGACACAACACTGACCCTACCGATATACCAAGATCTTTGCCTCAAAGAAATGACCAACCTAAAGGGGGAGGGATTTACGACTTAAGAGATTAGGAAGACCTACTTTCAAAAATTTCTAAAATGTCTAGGAAAGTAGAGAGCCTCGAGGTGAATAGAAGACAAGGGGTGTCTCATGTGTCACGAACCGAGGAGGTTTGTTCTATTTGTGAGAGTGTCGAGCATTCCATGTCAAAGTGCCCGAGCATTCTGACACTTAAGGAAGCATACCATGAACAAGTCCATGCCTTCAATCAACCGAGGCAATCATTTTCTCCAAATTTTAACATTTACAATCCGGGGTGGAGTAATCAAGCCAATTTTAGTTAGAGGAATGAGAACCCTATCCCTCATGGTTCTAGTGCATATTCACCTTCCGTGCCTCCTAAGCAAGGTCACTACCACAACCAATACTAAGGCCACGGACAAGCATCTAGCTCTCAATACCTAAGGTCAAATCAGCAAGGGAATCAGTCAAACCCAACTACCACAAAATTTTGTACAAAGTCCACCTCCACATGACTTTTCCAATCAAGGACCATTTAATCCTCCTACCTACCAACCTCCTCATAAGAGGAACTTGGAGGATGTGCTCTATAACTTCATCCAAAGCCAGACCACCTTCAGTAAAGATATTTTGACCCAACTCACCAAGATCACAAATGCCATAGGGTTATCTCAACAAGAAAAGGGGAAATTCCCTGCTCAACCCCAAGAGAATCCCAAAGGCCAACATGTGGTTGGGTTGGCTGATCCCACCAAAGAGAGTTGTGAACAACTCAAGGTAGTCACCACTCTTCAAAGTGGTAGACAAATCAAAAAGGCTGTGATGCCAACAATCTCACCCAAAACCTCATTGCCAATGGAAAAAGAGGCCAATGAGGGTAAGGCCAAAGAAAGTGTGGCCGAAAAAGGTGAGGTAAGTGAAAAGATAGAAGGAGAGGTGGTTGAAAAAAAAATGTGATTGATGACAACATGTTTATTCGTCATATGCATGCCTATTTCCCGAGTCGTTTGAAGCCACCTATTAAGGTGGCTAATTATACAGATATTTTAAAAATGTATAAGCAGGTGAAGATTAACATCCCACTCCTCAATGCCATCAAGCAAATACCATCGTGTGCCAAAATTTTAAAGGATCTATGTACGGTGAAGAGGAGATTAAATGTTCGGAAGAAAGCATTTTTAACCAAACTAGTGAGCTCAATATTAAGGACTAACACTCCTCCAAAATTCAAAGATCCCGGCTGTCCAACAATTACCATTACCATTGCCATAGGGAATAGCCGTGTGGAACAAGGATTGCTTGACTTGGGGGCAAGTGTCAATCTCCTCCCCTATTCAGTGTATCAACAACTTCAGCTTGAGGAGTTGAAGCTCGCCTCAATTACGCTTCAATTAGCGGATCGTAGCATCCACACCCCAAGGAAAGTAGTGGAAGATGTCTTGGTTCAAATTGATAAATTTTACTTTTTCGTCGATTTTATTATCTTTGATACACATCCTGTTGCTAATCTTAGTTCCCAAATCCTCGTTATACTTGGAAGACCCTTCCTCGCTACGTCTAATTCTGTGATTAATTATAGGAATGGTCTAATGAAATTGACATTTGAGAACATGACCATAGAGCTTAATGTGTTCAATTTGGCAAAGCAACCGAGGGATGACGAGGAGGTAAAAAGGTCAATAGAATTGACACCTTGGTCGAGGAGCATTTGGAGTTGGAGAGGATGTTGAAATTCAAGGAGAATGAACTTGTTGATCTTGAAGAGTTGGATGAGCAGGAGGAGGTAGAAGAGTTGAAAGGGATAGGAGGTTGGATTCCCACATTTGAGGAGTTACCCAAACAAGAAAAGAAATTTTTTTTTGTTGGATGAGCAAAAACCAAACTTGGAGTTGAAGCCATTGCACTCACATTTGAAATATGCCGATCTTGGCGAAGAAGAAACATTTTCAGTGGTCATTATCTCTACCTTGAACATGTAACAAGAAGAAAAGCTCTTAGAAGTATTGAGGAAGCACAAAGGTGCAATTAAGTGAACTATCGCAGATATTAAGGGGATAAGCCCTATCATTTGCACCCATCGCATTTATCTTGAGGAGGATGCCAAACCCTCCTGACAACCTCAAAGTAGATTAAATCCCAATATGAATGAGGTAGTGAAGGATGAGGTATTAAAACTACTTGATGTGGGCATCATCTTTCTGATCGCCAATAGCAAGTGGGTAAGTCCCACACAACTAGTACCAAAGAAATCCAGAGTCACGGTAATGGAAAATGAAGAAAATGAACTCATACCTACAATAGTTATAACCGGATGAAGAGTTTGCATCGACTACCGAAAGCTTAATGCTTGCATAAGGAAAAATCATTTTCCAATGTCATTTCTTGATCAAGTTTTGGAAAAGGTAGCAGGGCACCTATTCTATTATTTTCTAGATGGGTACTCTGGCTACAATCAAATTGAGATCGCATTGGAGGACCAAGAGAAGACCACTTTCACCTGCCCATATGGTACCTTTGCCTATTGCCGTATGCCGTTCGAATTATGCAATGCCCCAGGGACTTTTCAATGGTGCATGATGTGAATTTTCAGCGATATGGTGGAGAAGATAGTGGAGGTTTTCATGGATAATTTTTTCGTGTTTGGATATTCATTTGACGGATGCTTGAAAAACTTGGAGAGAGTATTAGAGAGGTGTGAAGAAAAGAATTTCGTGTGGAATTGGGAAAAGTGTCACTTTATGGTGACGGAACGAATTGTGTTGGGCCATATAGTATCGACAAGGGGCGTTGAGGTTGACAAATCCAAGGTGGAGGTCATATCCAACCTCCCCGCGCCAACAACCATCAAGGGAATCTGGTCATTTTTGGGCCATGCAGGTTCTTATCGTCGATTAATTAAGAATTTTAGTGCATTGACCGATCCCTGACCCACTTACTATCTAAGAAGGTCCCTTTTGAGTGGTCGGATGAGTGTGAGGCATCCTTTAAAAAAACTAAAATCATGCTTGTTACGCCTCCTATCATGCAACCACCAAATTGGGATCTACCTTTCAAGCTCGTGTGCAACGCGAGTGATTATGCGGTTAGCACAATGCTTGGTTAGAGGGGGAAAATAGATTGTATGTGATACTTTATGCTAGCAAAACACTTAATGAGGCTCAAATAAATTACGCTACCACTGAGAAAGAATTGCTAGCTATAGTGTTTGTTTTACATAAATACTGTTCATACATCATTGGTTCGCATATTGTTGCCTTGACTGACAATTCTGCCTTGAAGTACTTGTTATCTAAGCAGGATGCAAAACAAAGACTCATTAGGTGGATCCTCTTATAAGAATTTGACTTGACGATTAAAGACAAGAAAAGAGTTGAGAACGTGGTGGTAGATCACTTATCCCGGCTTGTGGTGCAAGAGACTAATGAGCATATTCCCATTCCTGAATTTTTTCCTGATGAACATTTACTTTCAATTCATTCTGTATGTCATTGGTATGCTGACATATGCAATTACCTTGCAACAGGATAGATACCGCCGCAATGGGGCCTAGAAGACAGAAGACGATTCATGGTAGATGTGAAGTACTTTTACTTTGACAACCCGTAATTGTTCAAGTATAGCATTGACCAGGTCATGAGGAGATGTATACCTGAGAACGAACAACTGGAAGTCCTTTCATTTTTCCATTCACAGGCTTGTGGCGGGAATTTTTCCACAAATAAGACTTCCTCCAAAATTCTTCAATCAGGTTTCTACTGGCCCTCCCTTATTAAAGATTGTGTTTCGTTCTGTAAGGCATGTGACAGATGCCAACGATTGGGTAGTGTTTCCCGTAGAAATATGATGCCCCTTCCCCCGTGCTTGTCAGAGAAATATTCGACTGTTGGGGCATCGACTTCATGGGTCCATTTTCCATGTCTTTTGGTTATCTGTACATCCTCCTGGCAGTGGACTATGTGTCAAAATGGGTGGATGGCTATCCCGACCAAGACTAATGACCCCTGGGTCGTAGTAAAATTTCTCAAGGAGAATATCTTTTCGAGGTTTGGGATGCCTTGGGCAATGATAAGTGATGGTGGATCCCATTTTTGTAATAGGCTATTTGCATCTATAATGTTCAAATATGGGGTCACTCACAAAGGATCCGCCGCCTATCACCCACAAACAAATGGCCAAGCTGAGCTAGCCAATAGGGAGATCAAGACCATTCTAAAAATAATGGTTAACCCTAATAGGAAGGATTGATCTGATAGATTGACTGATGCCTTATGGGCCTACCGTACTGCCTATAAAACTGTGTTGGGCATGTCTCCCTATTGGCTTGTCTATGAAAAAGCTTTCCATCTGCCAGTCAAAATAGAACACATGGCCTATTAGGCCATTAGGACTTTAAACTTCAATTTGAGAATGACCGGTGAACATAGGAAGTTAGAGCCGAATAAATTGGAAGAAATTCGCTAAGATACATATGAGAGTTCCAAAATTTCAAAGGAACGGGCTAAATCTTTCATGATAATTCCATCAGACGAAAATTATTTGAGCTCGGGCAAAAAGTGCTCTTATACAATTCTCGCCTCTCAATTTTTCAAGGAAAACTCCGATCCCACTGGGATGGCCCCTATCCTATCAAGGTGACCTACCCTCAACAGGGCTATTGAGGTGACCAACCCGGAAAATGGCCAGACATTCAAGGTCAACGGCCAAAGACTCAAGCCATTCTTTAGGGTTCTACAGAGAAAGAAATTGAGGAAGATTTGATGGATCCTGTGTATCCAGAGTTTGTAGAGGATTAGCTAGTGTTAATTCTTTCAATGTACAATTCTTTTATTTACTTATAATGTTTTTATTTCATGTCACTTACTTTCTTTGGTTGTATAGCATGGTTTCTCTTAGATTCAAATCCTGGTGCTTTTGTCAAAAACTCAATTGCGAGGTGTACTCTTACCCTACTCATATTTTTACTGTCCTTCATTGCATACAATGTCTTTTTGTTGCATTGAGGACAATGCATGATTTAAGTTGGGGGTGAGGTGCACCAATTGTATGATTCACCAAGGTTGTTGGAAAATTTTAATTTTTGCTTGCATTAGTGAAAAATATGTGAAATTTTTAAAAATTTCAGATGAAAAATATATGATTTTTGACCTGTATTCCTTCATAAAGAGTGTGTGAGTTGGATGACATGTTGATCTTTGTTGTGAACTTTGTGCACATGAGAATTATATGGAAGTTGATCCTAGGCATGAGTATCACATATGTATTGATTTTTTGAACTTAACTGTATGTGGCTCTTGAATGAGTAATTTTGGCAACTTATAGAGTGGATTCATGTTTTAAGCTTGACATAAGTAGTCGAGATGAGGAAGGACCCATGAGAGCTTTAGAGCCAAACCTTTTTCTAAGAAACTTACAATTACTCAAAGAATAATTTTTCAATCTCAAATTTTTCAATAGTCTCATTAAGCTTGCTTTGGTTAGGTGCATTTGGATAGTAGACTGATTTGTCTTGATCATACAATGCCACCCCATGCAGACCTGGAAGTGATCTTAGGCCATCTTTGAATATATCGAGTCTTTGCCTTTTTTATTGTGAAAAATTTATCCATAGTGCTGTGATTGAGCCTCAATTGTAATTTGCTTTCATGCCGCACATATGACCAAGCCAGTGCAAAATGATAAAAATCAACCTCACCTTGGTTGTTCCTAGTGCTGAGTATAAGTGATCAAAAAATAAAAGGAGCAATGGTGGTGTGGAACTCAAGCAAAAGGGATGAATGAGGTTGAAACTCAAAGAGTTCAATGGAAAACAACGAAAATCCAAGAAAAAGAGAAAATGGGTGAAAAAAAGAAAAGAATGATCAAAAGAAAAGGAAAATGTTAAAGGAAAGAAAGAAAGAAAAGAAACAAAGAGTGTTGAAATGGCGTATGAATGATACTCCCATGAAAAGGGAGATGTTTTGAAATAAATGTCATGCACTTGGAACATCTTTTTTTGTTATCCTATACCCTTCATTTCATTAACCTAGATATCACCCCAAGGCCCCATTATAACCCTTAAAGTTCTAAGTGATCTAGAAAAGCATGGGATGTGCATAATATTAATAGAAACTATAAGTTAGTCTTACTATCCAATGCCCTAGCATTCTGTTCATGACTATCCAATGCCCTAGCATTCGGTTCATGAGACTATGCCAATGTCACTTCATTTTCATATATGAACTTCATTTTTGGATTAAATGTGAGCACACTTTGTTTTGAACACAAGATTCTATCTCGTGTGTACACATGGAGTGCATACCAAGACAACTTGAGTGTATTTTATTGCTTAAGAGTGACCCATGGTGAGTCTTGCATTGAAACTGAACTTGGCTAGCTATTCAAATGTGAATTCTGTTGCGCAAATGGTCGAATTACTTGTTTAATTTACACACACACACACAAGTTTTAAAATCAATTTGTAGGTGCATACTTTAGACTAGTGTCTAAAACTATGGTTTTACTCATGTGTGTTTAGTTCAATCATCTGAGAAACGTGTTAGACAGTTCCATGCTTACGAAATGAGAGAATATTGCTCAAGTTTTTTATATTTGACATAATTTAGGAATTCTTTGCTAATGAATTATATGATGTATATTTAGGGTGTTCATTTTGATAGCTAACCACTGAAATCCATCCTTTGTTTGTTGCATGCATCAAAGACTTACATCACTGTGCAATTGTAGTAATAACTTGGGCATGATGGTTCAGATTGTGGTTTATATGTGGAGTACATTATTTGGCATAGAGTAAAGGTTACAAGTAATATGTTAAAATGTCCAGGGTGGTCCTAGGCGGAATGAAATGGAGAGGTGTTGCTCAGCAGGATTATTTTGGCAAACAAAGCAAAAGTGTATCGGTACAATTAAGTCTCTGGAGTTTAGCTTACCGTTACGGTCAGCTGAACCGAAAAAAAAATACGGGTTTTTAATTTAAATCTCTTGATGGACCTTTCACTCTCCACTTCTACTTTCAACCCTAACTCTCTCCCCTTTCACTCCAAAACATCCCAGGCCCCCAAATCCTTTCTTACCTCTGTCAATCCACATATCCATCCTCTCTTTAAGCTTCAATCTTTTGCAATCTATGCCTGTGAACCTTAGGTGCCGAATTCCCCCAAATTTCCCCTAAGCTCACCAATTTCTTTAAGGAACTCAAATGGCTCGTCATCTAGAGGTTTCTATTCAGGCCTTTGACCCGATTGAGGGTTTTCTCGTTATCCTCTTTGCGTTCTTCTCAATGGGGGCACTGTTGCTGTGCATGGCCTGAACCAAGAGACCTGGACCTAGGGCCAGCTCCCCTCCACTCAAGGATTCCACTAGCCGCAAGAAAAGTGATGAAGGATCCAACAAGGACCCAAATGCACAAAGGAAAAAGGCTAGGATCGATGCTCGACGCCAATGGATTCAGGGGAAGAGTGTGACTTGTGAGCATTTTCTTTGTCGAATCTTCTTCACCCCCATACATGAAGCTATGAAAATCATTGGGGGGAACGACATGAGCTTTTGTTTCTAACAAGTGGAAGGATATAATGTGTCAACGGCTAGGGAATTCTACCAATTCCTCCGGGTGGTTGAGTTGGATGAGGTGGAAGTGTTGAGAACCAATGTGTGTGGCAAGAAATTAGACGTGACTCCCGACATCATTGCCACCCTTCTTGGAGGGTACCAGAGACCATCATCCGACATTGATTGCTATCTGCACAACATCACTATAGCCAAAACTCGAGAGGAGTACATGGCTCTTATGTATGAGGACCCCACAAAATTCAAGGGACTTTTCCAGAGTGGAGGGTTGAAACATGTGTACGGGCTTCTTAACAAACTTCTCCATTACAATTTGCTTCCAAAGGCTTCATAAAATAAGCCAAATATAGAGAAGTTAGCCTTTCTAGATGCTTTTGTGTCAGGGATGAAAATATATTTTGCACTCTTTATATGGGAAGTGATGAAGGACTTTGCTTTGACAACGAAGCCATTGACCAACTTGCCATACAGGACCCTGGTAACCCGGATGTGCAACCATTTCAAAGTTAAGGGCTATGCATTTGATAGGATCACTCCTCCTGAGACTGGGACTATTGGGAAAACCAGTAGTAAAAAGAAAAAAACAATGGTTAGGGGATAACAAGGTAGATTGTAAGAGTCAAATATTGTAGCTCCGGGACCATCCTCATCCTCTAGGCCATCCACAGCTGCACTAGCATGCTCAACACATCAATGTTTGGATGTACTTGAGACATCAATGCAAGGGATGATGGCCATGGTGCGAGAGATATTCATGCATACTTTCCCTAGGAGGTCCATACCAGAAGTCCCCACTCCACCAGCCACTGCTCCCTCTGTCTCCAAGGCAACTATGGAAGTGGAGGATGTTGATGATGATGATACTGAGGAGTTTGGGGAAGGTGAGGAGTATGATGAAGGTGAAGAATCTTAGGAGGGTGATGATTCTGATTATGATTAGGAGGATGTTTAGATGGATTTGTAGTTTTATCTTTTCTTTTGGGGTTGGATTGGATTGATTTAGAATGGAGTTGTAGGCCTACTTTGTTTCATTTGATGTCCTACTCTATGTACTCCAAATTCAGAACACATTAATGAAAAAACCACATTTTTAGATTCATTCTTGTTTATGTTATTTTGTAATTGCATGATGATTTTAGCTTTTGATAGATTGGATAAATGGTTAATTAAATGAAGTGAATGTGTCTGATACTCATTGTTTTGTGTTGGAAAGAACTTTTTGCTAAGGGACTAGCAAAACCTAAGTTGGGGGATGTGATTAGCACAAAACATTGCATATTTTCAAGCACTAATCATCCTATTTTAACTGTTGTTGAGGATTAAATGATTGGAGTTGTATCTGTTGAGCTATTAATAATGATATTTGATGGTTGAAGTTAAAAGGTGCTAAATAAGGCTTTTTAAGGCATTTTAAGGCATTCCCAAATGAATCGAGATGATTGGGGGTAAAAGAATGGCTAGAGGAAATCTTTGGAGTGATGAAATCAAACAATCTAGGAAAGGGTGTAGAAGCGTACCGGTACGCTGAAGTCTCTAGAGTTCGACGTACCGGTACGCAGTACTGGTATGCTGTGCTATTCTGCTTTATTCTTTGCGACTCAGGTCTGCTGCTTTGAGGGTCCCACCAAAAAACCTCCCATGCTCCTTTGACATGCCCAACACACAGAATATCCCCTTATGTACCCCTTCTAGAACTTTTGGAGTATAGATCTTAAATGTGGAGAGAGGAGAGAGAAGTTGCTGGGTGTGGAGACAAGGCCTGCACAGCCTGCACCACCCCACCTTAATTCATGCTCCTACGTTGGGAATCACATCAAGGTGCTATAGAAGACTCCATACACGTTTTTTTGGCAAGCAAAGCTCTTCATATGAAAAAGGATTACATACATTACAGAGAATATAGAGAGAAAGCGGGGTAGAAGATAATAAATAGTGTCTAGTGAGAGAAACTTAAGATTTTGCATTTTTTTTCAATCCATCATCTTTTAATCAATGGTATGAACCTTTAGAACTTCATTTAATGTCATGAATGTTATTCTTTTTCAAGTTCAATGCAAGTTTAATGCCCTTTTCAGGCTTCTACAATTAATGCACCAAAGTTCTTTATTTTCTTAGTTGTAAAATGGGTTTTAAATGCATTCTTTTCTAGCTTATGTCTCCTTGCAATTATTTACTCAAGAACTTCATCTCTTTGCAATACATGCTCATTACATAGTTAATTTCATTTCAAGCATGAGTTGCTAAATCTTTTAGTTGGCAAATCCAACGGGAACCTCCACTTGGGTATGTCATTTCAATTCATTCTCCTCCCTCCTTTCAGAGTTCAATAGTTCAGTTTGATTGGGTTGAGGGTGGCAAAATCGATGAGTTTTTGATATTCCGTAGGCCTAGTCACGTTTTATGCTGAGATACTCACCCATCTTATCCCTAGCTTCCCACGAATCTATCATTCATTCATGCTCTATTGGAGAAAGGATTCGAGCGGCGATGGTATATGATTCACATTTTTTAGTGATCGGATTTAATTAATATTATACACACAAGTATAAGTGGTCAAATTGTAGTTTTCTCCATTTTTAAGTCCAAGTATCGATCTCACGAAGAGTTTTAGTAATTAGAACTTTAAAATAAAATTAAATAATAAAAAAATAATAAAGGTGTTTATTTGAAGTAGAATATTGTTTCATAGCTTGTGATGTGAGCTTAGTTTGATAACTAGTTTAAACAATTTAATAGAAACAGTGCGTAAATAAAACAGATAACTGACAAGAATATAAAAGATACCCTTTAGTTTAGGGATCCATATGCTTTGTATTGGTTGATTACTGGAAATGCTACCTTACTTCAATTAACGTCCATTTTAGTGGAAAGTTAACCGGCAGGTCTAATGTATATAAACCATAACACAGCTGCTTCTTAAGCTACACTGGTTATATCCACGTCAACTAATTAACTAAGGCAAACCAGAAGGATGAGTCTTTCATGAGGAATACTTGAGTTATTCATTTGATCTCATTATTGTAAATGCATATACAATAAACCATAACAAAGCTGCTTCTCAAGCTACACTGGTGGTAATATATTATAACACAACTACGTCTCAAGCTACACAGGGTATAGATGTGTCAACTAATTAATTCAAGTAAACCCGCAGGTTTTATAGACAATCTTTCAGCAACTTGTCAGGTTTGCTGGTGGTAGTGAATCATAACACAACAACTTGTCAAGTTAGCTGGTTTAGATATGTCAACCAGAAAGTCAAGCCATTCAGACAGGATACTTGAATTATTGAATAGATTATCTATGGTATATATATTTACCAGTAGAACTTCCTCAACATTCCAGTGGAGGACTAGCCATACCGATTGGATCACCAGGGTAATTCGACTGGCAATAATATTATATATAGTAATATCATGCGTTAGTGGAACTTCCTCAGCATTTCGGTGTAGGACTAGCCATACCGATAGGAACGTCGGTGTTATTCTAGCTGACATGTTAATAACAGACTGATGACATAATTCAAGGCACACCACCGGAATTATGTGTACTAGTATATCATGCATTAAGCATATCGTACGTATATAAATAAAATATAAATAATCATCAACATTTCTAGAATCTAACTAGTATTATACATATGTTCACTCTAGTTTGAAGGGTACAAACGACTACTCACGCTCCATTTCTATAAACAAGCACGGAGTACGGGGAGTTGCTATTATAACAAAATTAAATACATAATTTAAAATGCTTTCGTAGGGAACGATTGAAATATAACCACTCTTATTATCAATTAAGACGAAAAAGTGGCAGCACTTCAGCTTTTCGAATGGAAAGCTACAACAGAAATGTACAAGTACAGTATTAGAATTGAAAGTGTATCATAGACTGGATCGTGCTTGCATTTTCTTCTTTCTTTTTCTTTTCTTCCTTTCTTTCTCTTTTTCTCTTGTTGGAATTCTCTCAGAAGCTCTGATTTCTGGCCTGCATGCAATGCTGAAGAAGGTCACTATTTATAGGCGTACATGAAGCAGGAGGTGGAGGTTTGCATGTGATGACTAAGGGTGACCGTTCGGACGGCAGTGCACTGTCTGGACAGTGGCATCTTGTTGGAGTTTGCAACTTGCATTCATGTTGATCCATTTTGGTAGAATTACACTTTCATCCTTGGTCCTTTTGAGCCTTGATACATTGTTCCTTGCATTTTGTAGTTGTAACACCCCAAAACACACCATGGACGACATTACATTCTAAAATCATTCATATCATGAGAGCACTAATAAAATCCCTTAAGAAACAAGACTTTATTTGCCATCCACAAATAATTACAACATTATCCAAAAGAATAAGCCCAAGTCATGGCTATTACATCTCAATAATTAATTAAAGAAACGCAGCGGGAATAAACAAAAGAAACTAGATTACACAATGTTCCAAAGGAATGTCCTAGTCTAGTATAAAAGGAAAAGAGGTCGCTCTATGTGTCTACCTTGGGATCCACACTCCGTCAAGTGGAGCCTCCCAAGTAGCAGGCTCCTCGACTCTTACGTCCTCCTCTAGCGAAAAATCTGAAAAATGTTAGCGGTAGGGGGTGAGCACGAAGTTCTATATAAAAAATCTCCTAATCCCATACAAGGTTTGTAATAGCATTTAAAACGGTTGGTCTCATTTTTTAACATAACGTTGGTACATAATTTAAAATAAAGTAGTGACATTGAAAAAGGATCTCAAGTTTATGTAAAAGCATTACCTAAATGAATAAACGAGCACCACATACAAATAATAGCCATTAATGGTCATGAACAATTCCCAACACTTCTTTTGGTAGGTGGCATATTTTAGGGTAACCTCCACCTCTTTTCTAGGTCACCTTTGATTCTCAAGCATCCTTACCGGGAATCTCTTGAGAATGGGTGAGCATCCTTACAAGGAACCTCTCACTAATCACTACATTGTTTCCCAAGCATCCTTACCGGGAACCTCTTGGGAATGGGTGAGCATCCTTACAAGGAACCTCTCACTAATCACTACATTATTTTCTAAGCATCTTTACCGGGAACCTCTTGGGAATGGGTGAGCATCCTTACATGGAACCTCTCACTCATGAGCATCACAAAGAACCCAACCAAGCATACAATTTTCACATTTATCTCAATTCACAAGCATCTATCCAAAATCCCCAAAATATATCATGCAACAATTTCACAACCAACTAAGTAAAGTACATGAGGTCACAATAGCATCATTTGATGGTCCAATATGAAACACTAGGGTTTAGAAATCAAGGATAAAGTAAAATTTAGAGAAAAGTTCATCTCTCTTGAAATCTAGGGTTTTTAGCCAAAAACAAGGATTTAATGGTTAACCCACCATTAATATTGTTTAAAGCATGGTAATATTATCAAGAATCAATGATTTATAGCATACATGTAAGATTTAGAGTGGAAAAGTACATACAAGTAAACCCTAACCTCAATGTTAGTGAATGAGAGAAAACCCCTACCTTGTGTTCTTGGAAGCTAGGTTTAGATCTTGGATAACCCCTTTAAACTCTTGTTTTTCTCTTCCTTTCTTCCTCTCTTCTCTTCCTTTCTTTCTCTCTTAGGGTTTCTAAGGCTAAAATGGAGTCAAAATAGGCGATCTTTGGTATTTATAAGGCTAAAATTGGACCAAGATCGTGACATTTAAGTTTCAAAATTCTTTCGGCCGTATTGGTACGCAGTACTGGTACGTCGAACTCTCTGGACCAGTTTGCTCCGATACGCAGTACCGGTACGGGTTTTCCCAAATTTTTCCTATTTCCTCCATTTTTCATTTTCAATCCATCTTAAATCCTTCCAAAGCCATCTTATGCATCTCCAACACCTATTTCTACACCAAACCTATTTAGTACAAGTTCTAGGACCTTAAGTTTCATATTTTCATCTATTAAAACAAAAATTTAACTATTATCTCCACTAACCTTTTAAAATCTCTACTTTTCAAATCTACCAAGATTTAAAGACACATCACTACACATATCCACCTTTTTACCTCACTCATTACTATATATATATATATATATATATATATATATTTATATGCACATATAAAAGAAGATGCAGGGTGTTACAATCCATCCCCCTTAAAGAAAGTTTCGTTCTCGAAACTTACCTCAAGTAGCGAACCAATATGGATACTTCTCACGCATCTCTAGCTCCGGTTCCCGGGTAGCTTCTCCCACTCCATGGTGTTGCCACAAAACCTTCACTAGTCAGATGGCTTTGTTGTAGAGTACCTTCTCTTTGGCGTCGAGAATCTTCATCAGTTGTTCATCATAGGTTGCTCTATTTTGAATTTCAATATCTTTCAAGTCTACGACGGGCGTTGCATCCGATTGGCACTTTCTCAACATGGAAACGTGGAACACATCATGTACCCCCGACAACTGAGCTGGTAACTGCAATTGATACGCCGCTTTACCTATTGCTTTGATCACCTCAAACTGTTCGGTATATCTTGGCGCTAATTTCCCCTTTTTGCCAAATCGAAATACACCCTTCTTGGGTGACACCTTGAGAAATACGTAGTCTCCCACCTTGAATTCTAAGGGTCTTCGTCTATGGTCCGTATAGCTCTTCTGTCTACTTTGCGTCGTCCGTAGCCTCTCTCAGATGAGTTGAATCTTCTCCCTAGTTTCTTGAACAATGTCCGGTCCAAACAAACTACTCTCGCCCACTTCTAACCAACAATTTGGTGATCGACATGGCCTTCTATACAATGCTTCATACGGTGCCATCCCAATACTTGCTTGAAAGCTGTTGTTATAAGTAAACTCCACCAACGGTAAGTGGTCGCTCCAACTCCCCTTGAAGTCCAACGTGCAAGAGCATAACATATTCTCCATAATCTGTATCACCCTCTCGGATTGGCCACCCGTTTGGGGATGAGAAGCCGTACTGAAGTGTAACTCTGTCCCCATCACATGTTGTAGACTCTGTCAGAATCTTGCCACAAACCTAGAGTCATGATCCGACACAATCGAGGGCAGAATGCCATGTAACCTCACTATCTCACGGATATACATCTAGCTCAAAGTCTCGAATGTATCCGTGGTCTCCATACCCAAAAAGTGAGCGGACTTGGTGAGTCTATCCCTAATGACCCACACTGCATTATGCCCAGGTGACGTCCGTGGTAACCCCGACATGAAGTCTATGGTGATGTGATCCCCCTTCTACTCTAGAATAGGCAATAACTGCAGGACTCCTCCTGGTCTTTGATGTTCAATCTTCACTTGCCGGCACACTGTACATTTTTTCACGTACTTGGCCACATCTCGCTTCATTCCCCTCCACCAATACTGACGCTTCATGTCCCTATACATTTTTGTGCTACCGGGGTGGATAGCAAACTTGGAGCGATGACACTCTCCAAGTATCTCCTCCTTTAAGGATGAGTCATCAGGAACACATAGCTTCTCCCCGTATCTCAACTATCCATTCTTCTATGACCATCCCTCAAACGTTTCTCCATTCTCCAATCGAGCTCTAATCTCATCGAGTTCCTAATCCAGGCATTGTAACTCCACTACCCATCGCCGAAACGTCGGTTGAGCTACAAGGTTGAATAGATATGGTTGATACTCTGGCCCATCCACCCATAAATCATACTCCTCTAATGTATCAATCAGTTTCCACCTATTTACCGCAAGAGAATTGATTTCACCTCGAGACTTCCTGCTAAGAGCGTCAGCAACTACATTAGCCTTCTCCGGATGGTAGTTGAGCGTGAACTCGTAATCTTCCAAGTACTCGATCCACCTTCTCTGCCGGAAATTCAAGTCTTTCTATGTGAAGATATACTTGAGGCTCTTATGGTCAAAGAACACTTGAAATTTCTCTCCATATAAATCACACCTCCACAACTTAAGAGCAAAGACCATAGCGGCAAGCTCTAAGTCATGGGTGGGATAGTTCTGTTCATGAGCCTTGAGTTGCCTAGAGCCATAGGCAACTACCTTTCCTCTTTGCATTAGAACGAATCCCAAGCCTCGTAGTGAAGCGTCGGTGTAAACATCGTATCTTTCCCCACTATTCGGAATAATGAGGACAGGAGCCGTCGTTAACATCTCCTTTAAGGTGCGAAAGGCTAGTTCACACGCTTGAGTCCACAAGAATTTCTTTCCCTTCTTCGTAAGGCGATTCATCAGCATCGCTAGCTTGGAGAACCCTTCTACAAACCTCTGATAGTAACCTACCAAGCCCAGAAAACTATGCACTTTCGTCACATTCTTTGGTGGTTCCCATTCCATCACGGCCTCAACCTTTACAGGATCAACCGCTACCCCTTACTCTGACACAACATGGCCAAGGAACTTCACTTCCTTCAACCAAAACTCACACTTGCTCATCTTCGCATATAACTGATGTTCTCTCAATGTTTGTAGCACAATAAAGAGATGACAAGCATGTTCCTCCTGAGTCTGTGAGTAAATCAATATGTCATCAATAAACACAATGACAAATTGATTGAGGTAAGGCCAGAAGACTCTGTGCATCAAATCCATGAAGGCTACTGGTTCATTCGTCAGTCCGAATGACATTCCCGTATACTCAAAATGACCATATCGGGTACGAAAAGCAGTCTTAGGAATATCCTCCTCTTGGATCCATGATTGATGGTACCCTGTGCGAAGGTCAATCTTAGTGTAATACTTCGAACACCTCAACTGATCGAATAAGTCATCAATTCTCAGCAACGGATACTTATTCTTCACGGTAACCTGATTCAACCTCTAGTAATCCGTGCACAACTGTAGGGTCTCATCCATTTTTTTCACAAAAAGGACCGGGACTCCCCAGGGTGAAGTGCTTAGAGGGATAAACTCAATCACCAACAAGTGATCCAACTGCTTCCTTTGCTCCTTCAACTCCAAAGGTGCCATCCGGTAGGGAGCAATGGATATGGGTTCGGTTCCCGGATAGAGATCGATCTTGAACTCAATTTTCCTAGGTGGCGGTAATCCAGGTAATTCCTCTGGAAAAACATCAGGAAACTTTGATACAATTAACACCACATCCGTATGGATTTTATCCCTGTCATCTCCCATCAAGCTAGCTAAGAAACTCAAATGATTTTTCGTTTTTGCCTGTAAGAACCTACTACCCGTAGTAGGAAATGGATGGGAAGAATCTCCGTTATTCACAAAACTGAAAACGACTCCTCCCGGCAATTGAAATGTAATCCGCTTGCGGAAGCAATCCATTACCTCTCGGAAAGCGGACAACAAGTTCATCCCGAAAATCACGTCATACCCCTTCATCTCTAAAGCAATCAAATCCACAATCAATTTGTGTTCCCCAATGTGAAGTACGCAACCCTTGCAGACTCAGTTAATATCTAATCGTTCTCCCGTGGGCAAGCTAATGATCATAACATGCTCTAGCTTCACGAAACTCAATGCCAAATCAAGTGTATATGTCGTGCGTACAAATGAGTGTGTTGCATTAGGGTCAAATAAGATTCGGGTCCAAGAATTATAAAGAAGAATTATACCTTCAACAACTGCATTGGAGGCATCTTCCTCCAGTTGGGTCAAGGCAAATACTCGCCCCTGGTTGACGCTGTCGGGGGCTTGAGCTTGTATCGGTCGCTGCGGTGCAGGCCTCGGTGGTGGTGGTTGGGCTGCTGGAATCTGTCTGGCGGTCTGGATAGGCCCCTGAGGTGGAAAAACTTGGCAATGCATCCGAATATGTCCCACACCTCCGCAAACAAAGCAGGATCGTGGGGTAATACCGGTTCTAGTCTAAGTGTCTCCATCTCCGCGGGCTGTCAAAAGTCGCTGTCCACCTGTCTGGTTTGGGCGACGGTATGGTGTCAGTTTTTGTGCCCCACTAGTGCTAGAACCCGTCTGGATCAGACCTCCTCTCGCTAAGCTCTGTCATCGCTAACCCTCCTCTATATCTCTCTCCACCAGTGTAGCTCTATCAACAATATCCCAGTAGTCCCGAATCTTGAGAGCCACCAACTTCTCTCGGATGACCGGCCTCAAGCCCGGCTCGAAGCACTTGGCCCTGTTGGCCTCACTAGAAATGAACTCCGCAGCATACCGGGATAGCTCATCAAACCTCCTCTCATACTCTGCCACAGACATGCTGCCTTGTCGTAGAGCAAGAAAATTAGCTTTCATCCGGTCTCTGACTGATTTCGAAAAATACTTATCTTGGAAGAGTTGATCGAACTCCTCCCAAGTGAGGGTGTCGGTGTCCCTTCTCCTCTTTATGGCATCCCAACAATAGTCGGCCTCCCCCTTAAATAGGTAGGTCTCCAAGCCAACCCGTAAATCATCGGCAATCCCCATGCCTTCACAAATCTTCTTCGCTCGGCGGATCTATTTATCCGCATCCAAAGGGTTAGAGCTCCCTTGGAAAGTAGGTGGTTGTTGCCTCAGGAATTCCCAAAGAACTATCATCCTTCGGCTGCCGCCCTCATTGCCCGGCAGTTGAGCTAAAGGATGAGTTCGTCCATTATGGTTTTTCCCATTCTGGTGTTGTACCAGAGTGGTGAGCTCCCTCAAACACTGATAAATGTCATTCATGGCATCGGGAAGTGGTGGTGGAGGATGGGGTGCTTGGTTACCACGTCCTCATCCACGACCACGTTCACGTCCTCTTCCTCCGTCTATTCTGCACATCAATTCTCAATTTATTTTCATTGATGAACAAGACATCCTAAACATTACTTAAATCTCAAGCCTATGGTTCCTATAAAGTAAGACCGAACAATTTCTTTCTACCTAGTCCTATTTCACTAGTGTGAATCCATAACCTACAGCTCCCATGTAAGACCTAAAGCCTAGGCTCTGATACCAAATCTATAACACCCCAAAACACACCCTGGACGACATTACATTCTAAAATCATTCATATCATGAGAGCACTAATAAAATTCCTTAAGAAACAAGACTTCATTTGCCATCCACAAATAATTACAACATTACCCAAAAGAATAAACCCAAGTCATGGCTATTACATCTCAAAAATTAATTAAAGAAATGCAGCGGAATAAACAAAAGAAACTAGACTACACAATGTTCCAAAGGAATGTCCTAGTCTAGTACAAAAGGAAAGGAGGTCGCTCTATGCGTCTACCTCGGGATCCACACTCCCGTCAAGTGGAGCTTCCCAAATAGCGGGCTCCTCGACCCTTACGTCCTCCTCTAGCGAAAAATCTAAAAAATATTAGCGGTAGGGGGTGAGCACAAAGCTCTATAGAAAAATTCTCCCAATCCCATACAAGGTTTGTAAAAGCATTTAAAACGGTCGGCCTCATTTTTTAACATAACATAGGTACATAATTTCAAATAAAGCAGTGACATTAAAAAAAAATCTCAAGTTTATGTAAAAGCATTATCTAAATGAATAAACCAGCACAACATACAAATAATATCCATTAATGGTCATAACAATTCCCAACACTTCTTTTGGTAGGTGGCATGCTTTAGGGTAACCTCCACCCCCTTTTTAGGTTACCTTTGATTCTCAAGTATCCTTACCGAGAACCCCTTGAGAATGGGTGAGCATCCTTACCAGGAACCTCTCAATAATCACCACATTTTTTGCCAAACATCCTTATCGGGAACCTCTTGGGAATGGGTGAGCATCCTTACAAGGAACCTCTCACTAACCACTACACTGTTTCCCAAGCATCCTTACCGGGAACCTCTGGAAATGGGTGAGCATCCTTACAAGGAACCTCTCACTCATGAGCATCACAAAACAACCCAACCAAGCATACAATTTTCACATTTATCTCAATTCACAAGCATCTATCCAAAATCCCCAAAATATATCACGCAACAATTTCACAACCAACTAAGTAAAGTACATGAGATCATAATAACATCATTTGATGGTCCAATATGATACACTAAGGTTTGGAAATCAAGGATAACATAAAATTTAGAGAAAAGTTCATCTATCTTGAAATCTAGGGTTTTTAGCCAAAAACAATGATTTAATGGTTAACTAACCATTAATATTGTTTAAAGCATAGTAATATTAT
>CM042187.1:28793366-28904644 GCA_023539305.1 Ilex asprella
TCATTATAACTATCCTTATTTTCACAATAATTATCTATCATATAACTATATACATTTATAAAAGAAAATGCGGGGTGTTACAGACCAGATATCGTAGAGTGGGTTACATGAGTTTCTTACTTCGTGCGGGTTTGAACATTCTCTATCACTCATAGTGGGGTTGGTGCCTTGCGAGGACCAAACCACTATTCGCTCACGGGTACCGTGTTTGGGGGTTAGTATACTATTCCTGGGTTGGATTCCGTCACTGCCATTGTGATGGTACATGCCCTTCCTAAAGTCCTTGCGGGGATTGGGTGTGTGAGTGTGTGAGCCAAGATATTCTCAATGTGTGTATTCATGTGAGATCTTACATAATAGCTGAGATACAGATATATACATTGTGGGTTTTGGTTTAATGTGGCTAATGGTACCTGGCTTCTACAAGAATTTATTGGAAGTATGGGATTCCACTAGAACTTGTTGAAAATGGGTCGTCATTGAAAATTAATTATTATTTGTAACTTGGTTTACTCTTCATTTAATTTATTGTTATTGTGTTAACTCGAGATTTGTTTAAACGTCACTATTTTCTTTCAAAAGCTATATATGATATTTTTACAAGTGAGACCGCATTGTTTATATGTTTTCCAAACTTTGTTCGAGTTTGGGAGAATGTTTCTACAGAGCTTAGTGCTCACCCCCTACAAATAATATTATTCTCAGATTTTGGTTTAGAGGAAGAACTCGGAGTCGATGAGCAGGTAACTTGGAAAGCTCCTGTGGATGGAAGCATGGATCCCAGGGGGCTGGCTTAGAGGAGTTGCTCTTTTTATGTCCTATGCAAGATAGGCATTTTTGAGACATTGTTAGAATGATGTTATGTTTATTCCGCTGCGAGACATTAAATTTTGGAGATGTAATTGTCATAGTTTGGCATATTCTTTTGGATGAGAATGTAGCTATTATGTATGATGATTGAAACTTTATGTATTTATGGTTTTTATTAGTCGTTCTCATAGTATGAATGGTTTAAATAGTAATGTCGTCCAAGGTGGATTTTGGGGCGTTACAGTATAGGTAATGCTTCTTGTTGTTCTTCTGGTTGTCCTGCCTGACTCTTTCTCAATAAAGTTTTATCCAATGCTCCAAAATGGTATACAATTTTCCATATAGGATCAATGATCATGCCCTCATTCCTGCATAACTGAGAAACTAACATAGCATATGGGAGTGATAGTTTTTTCCTATCCACAACAAGTATCCTTTGGTCCATGATTAAGTTTGGTAGGTTAATGGTGTGCCCCATCCCAAATGCATATAAGAAATAAGCCTGCTCCGTAAAAATTTGATTCTTTTAGGTCTGGGGTAGCAAACTGTTTACTATTTTCAAATTCAGAATGCGGTATTTGTTTGTCAAGTCTCCTTACTTTATGTATTTTTTTGATGTACCCCAAAAATATTATGGGTTACCTATTACTTCTCTCCCTATATCATTCAAATCAGGTAGTTCAGCATAAGGATAATGCGGGTTGGGTAGTCTTTGCATGGGCTGAAAATTTTTAGCTATAGTAGCAGATGTAACTTGAAAAACTATTCCCCGAACAAACACACATAATTGTCTTTCCCCAATGATAATTGCACTGCCATAGAACTCACAAACTAAGCAGCAATAGGTAGGAATAGAGAATCTAACATAATGTAACCATCCTCTTGTAACAAGAATTTTTATGACTCCTATGCTTTTGAAATCCTCATACATAATTAGTCTTTCACAAATAATTGTTTTAATCTTAAAATTATCATGATACCAAGCCTGTTATTCAAAATTCTCAAACATCACCTCATTGTAGATATTTCTTGGTCGAAGATGTTGTGGAGGTGCTTGAGGTTGCGGAGATTGATCCCTTCGTGCTCGACTTGAAAATCTTCTTCTCCATCATCTAGAATCCATACTTTTCTTATTGTTCCTTCAAATATTCTGTTTTTATAAATAGAAGGGCACTGTCGTACGGATGCTAGCTTAATTGTCCTGACGGTGCTATCTGACTGGTTCTTGGTTTGCAATTGCAGACTAAATCTCTATTTTTTTGTAAGTATGATCTTTTGCCTATAAATTCCTGTAGTTTACAATATTAGATATAACTTAATTTTCTACAAAACTTCACTAACCACTCTTTTTTTTCCCAAAAATTGATTATTTTTATATTTTTTTACTTAATCTATAGTTATTTACATTTATTTACAAGTATTTCTAAAATTATACATTTTGTTGGTCATATCTAGTCAGTATAAGAACAATCTGGCTCGGTAACACCAGTGACACAGTTAATTTTATTTCTCACGTATTTTGTTAACATTGGAACAGAATAGGATGACGTCTTAGGATGTTCCTTGCTCTGCCCATCCCTAATCCACCGTAAACGAACTACTACTCGACTTGAAATTGGTTCCGTACACTTGCTATATCATCTCAGATGTTCTGTACGATCACATCTTACACAAGCACACAAACAATTTGCTCGTCGGTGTTTAGCATATGTACTTTTTTCACACAAGGGTCGTGCTTTACTTTCAAAATTTTCTAAATTTCTAACATATCTAGCTTTTTGCATGATCAACATAGGTATATGTTTTGAAAAATGACGTAGTAAAATTAAACTTAACCAAAATAATTTTTTGTCCAATTTTCAATTTTTAAGCAAGATTTAAAGATGACTCAAAAAATTATTGAAAATTGACTCATTATCCGGTTTTTAAATCGCAATTACTAGCTTAAACACAAAACTTAAATTCACATATCATTTCTCCATCTTAAATTAAACATTATCTGAAATGTAAAGACAGTAACAACGAGTATTGATAATAAAAATAAAAACCAAGAATTTGTTGTCTTTCAGCGATTAGGATATCTGGATTTTATTTAGGAGGTTTAATATGTCAAATAAATTACAAGTAATTAGTAATCAATCAACACTATTATTCAGCATACATAAATAGGATCAAAAAGCTACACAAAAGTTATATCATGAGTAAATCCATCATAATCCTTTGTCCATTTACTGTAAAAAAAATCCAGTTACTAGATTTTCAATTTCAATTACCCCATGGTCGAAAATTTGCTTGACTTATAACGTCCTGTCCATCTAGATCTTAGCTTTCTAGGAAATAAACGAAGCTTTTGCATTATAGAACCAATTTTTTTGAAAAGGTTCGAAAGATTTTCTCATGATATTTCGATCATTAAAAAAAATTGTTCTTGATTTAGCTATCTTTGCGTTTTCATAAGATTCATTTCTTAATTCTTCTAATTTATTAATTTGATGTTTGCAAGATATTCCAACTTTATTCCTATCATAATTTATCATTTTTTGATTGTCAATATGCTCTATGTTCTAATTCTACTGGTAAGTGACATGGTTTACCATAAATTAACCTGTAATGAGACATTCCTAAAATAGTTTTATAAGCAGTACAGTAAGCGCAAAGCGCATCAATTAATCTTAAAGCTCAACCCTTACGATTCGGATTTACTATTTCTTCTAAAATATATTTTATCTCCCTATTAGCTAATTCAGCTTGTTCACTTGTCTTTGGATGATACAGAGTGGATATTTTATGAGAAATCAAATATTTTTTCATCAGGTTTTCAAAAACTTGGTTGCAAAAGTGCAATCCACCATCACTGATGATTGTTTAAGGAATCCAAAATCTGGATAAAATAGTTTTTTTTCAAAAACTAGATCACTGTTATGTGATCATTATTTCTACATGATATTGTCTCTACCCATTTAAAAACCTAGTCAACTACAAGCAAAATATACATATATCCAAAAGATGGAGGAAATGGTCTCATAAAATCGATGCTCCAATAAAAAAAAATTTTAATAATTAACACTATAAAATTTTAGCAGCGATTTTTTTGAAGTAAAATGGCCTCCGCAAGCTTTTGAGTGGCAAAACTGAATTACCTGCCTAATTTCATGACTAGGTACACGTCTTATTATTTAGTCTTTGCAGTTTTTAAACACATAAAGATCATCCCCGAAAAATTTACGTACATCTCTTAGGAATTTGTTTTTTGTCAAACTAGGTGTAATTAGAAGGAATATTACCAGTGGCTAAATAATTGGCTATATCTGCATACTATGGTACTTCGGTTATTGCAAAAAGTTGTTCATCTGGAAAGGTTTCTCTAATTGAAATTGGTTCTTATTTAATATAATAATTCAATCTTGACAAGTGATATGCAGCCACATGCTCCACTTCTTTATTGTCTTTAATTATAAGATTAAATTCTTGAAGTAATAATATCCAACTTAGGAGACGTGGTTTAGCATATTTCTAAGTAAGCAAATATTTTAAAGCAACATGATTTGTAAATCCTACAATTGACGATCCAACAAGATATGATCAAAATTTATCTAATGCGAACACAACAATAAGTAATTCTTTTTTTGTGGTCGAACAGTTCATTTGTGCATCATTTAGAATTTTGCTTGCATAATATATGACATAATGTTTCTTATCTTTTCTTTGACCTAATATTGCCCCTATTGCATAATCAGTTGCATCACACATTAGCTCAAAAGGCAAAGACCAGTCAGGAGGTTGCATGATAGGTGCAAAAATAAGCATGTTTTTTAATTTATCAAATTCTAATTGGCAAGCATAATTCCATTCACATATTATATCCTGACATAAAAGATTACAAATTGGTCTTGATATTGAACTAAATTTTTTTATAAATCTTCTACAAAATTCAAAATGACATAAAAAAGATCGAACATCTTTTACAGTGTTTGGTGAAGGAATTTTAGTTATTAAGTCAATTTTAGATTTATCAACTTCAATTCCTTTTTGAGAAACTATGTGAGATAAAACAATACCTTGTGTAACTATGAAATGACATTTTTCTCAATTTAAGACAAGGTTTATTTCTTTACATCTAATAACTACTCTTTCAAGATTTTCTAAAAATATATGAAATGAATCTTCGTATACTGAAAAGTCGTCCATAAAAATTTCTAGGTGTCGTTCTACCATGTCATTAAATATACTTAACATGCAACGCTGCAAAGTAGCTGGGACATTACATAACCCAAAAGACATCCTTTTATAAGCAAAAATTCCAAACAGACATGTAAATGTAGTTTTTTCTTGATCATCTATTGCAATTTCAATCTGATTATAACTAGAGTATCCATCTTGCAAACAATAATATGCATGATCATCTATTCTTTCCAATACCTGATCTAGGAATGGTAACGGAAAATGGTCCTTTCTAGTAAGAGAATTTAACTTTCTATAGTGAATACATACACGTCAACCAGTAACTGTACGCATAGGGAGTAATTCCTTTTCCTTATTTTGTATTACAATAACACCAGAATGTTTTGAAACTACTTGTGTAGGACTAACCCATTTACTATTAGATATAGGATAAATAATATTAGCATCTAGTAATTTAAGTACTTTTGCACAAACTACTTCTTTTAAAAGTGAATTCAATGTGAGATCCCAAATTTTTATAAGTATTTTAAACAAAATTATGTAAAAGTGAATTTAACGTGGACAAAATTCTTTTAAGGGGGGAAGAATGTAAAACCCCGGTAAAATTTGAACTCTTTATGAAAAATGGTAAAATGGTAATTCGCCACTACAGTGCAAATTTAAAATAAGTATTTCTCTAGAGCTCGGATGACACAACATATTTCACCATTGAAATTCTCTCGCGAAATTGAGTCCCCAGATTAATTTTTGTCGAATTCTGAGATAGTCAAATCTTACACATATTTTGAGGCGATTGGGTTGCGGTTGACCTCACAAAGGTCCCCACAAATAAATTTTATAGGGTTTCCTTATATTTGAATTAAAGTTCAAATAAAATTAATTTGAACTTAAACTGAGATGAATTTAATCATTTCGGGACGAAAACAGATCATTTAGAAAGATCTAGAAGGCTCTAGAAGATTTTAGAATATTCCTCTAAAATATTCCTATGAGTCCTGAAGGCCTATAAATAGGGGACTTGGTTATGGAATTAGGAGAAAAATACATTGGTTACCTCCTAGAGAGAAGGCACGAGAAGTTGGGAAAAAGAGGAAGAAAGCTGAGTTATCAAATTTAAACATTGATTTTTAGGTACGGGGTGGTATAGAATATGCTCTTCTTAAATCTCTTTGCAAATATTATTTCTTTGATTATCCTATGATTTGTATTCCAACTTGTGCTATCGTTATTTTAAAATTTCGATTGAATATCGTGGAATATTTTTGTCTCATTGATTATTTTATGCAGAGATTGAGACGGGATCATGACAACCAATAGTTGATGCATCGCCAGTTGGGAAACTAGTGGAATCAGGTTGAGATGGGATGATTGGTGAGGTGGCACATCTGTGTTAAGATTCTACATGACGTGTGATATGTAAATTTGATATTTGTATCTGTTGGTTGAGATACTTTGTGATACTCGATTATTGTAAATGACCATATTTTTTCCTCGTCATATTGTATACATCTCCGCTTTATTTAATATTTTCAGGCTGATTTTAGAGAAAAGATCGGAACGAGATAATCAGAATATTTAAGACAAGGAGATGTCGATGTAAATGATGTTTTAATTATATTGAGAGATTTATGTATGTTGACGGATTTATTTGTATTGAGAGATGATTTTGATAAATTAAATTTTACTGGGACAATTACCACTTTTTTATTTTATTTGGGTGTTTTTATATCAATTAATGTCTTCAAAAAGAAGAGAAAAATCGGACATTACATTCAATCTTCTTTACATTTGACGAGATGGTTTAGCATCCTCTTCAAAATAAAAATAGTAAGTCCAGAGAAGTGGACTTATAACTTTTAAATCAACTATTGTCCATCCAAGAACACTATGATGATTTTTCCAAACATTTGTCAGTTCTTTTTCTTGACTTTTAGATAATTTTGATGATATGCGTAAAACCCGAGTAAATTGGAATTTTTTTCAGAAATAGGGCAAAATGGTAATTTGTCACTATAATGCAGATTTAAAATAAGTATTCCTCCAGACCTTGGATGAGGAAAAGAACTTCATCATTCAGCTCGTATCGCAGAATTTAGTCACCCTGTCAAATTTCGTTGAATTTCGTGATTGTCGGATCTTGCATGTTGTTCGAGGTAACTGCGTGGCGAATGACCTTTTAAAGGTCCCCAAAAATAAAAATTTTAAAATTTCCTTATAATTAAGTTAAAGTTCCAATAAAATTAATTTGGTCTTAATCCAAGATATAATGAATCGTTCCAAGACAAAAAATCAACCCGAAAGTAGGAAATATGCGGTGCGATGTGGACCGCACAATCGGGGCTATAAATATAGACTAAAAATCAGATTTTTTGGCAAAATATCTCATTTGATCTCATTTTTTGGGAAAATATCTCATAGAGAGAAGAGAGTGAGAAGAGAGAAAAAATTTGTCTTTAAGACTTATTTCTTCAATCTTAGAAGTTCTGTCACTCCATTCGACTTGGACCAAGAGTAAAAGTTGATCACTGCAATGAGGGCTACGTCTACGTACCAAGAAAAGTGGATTCCACTGAAGATCCAACTTTTTTTTTGGAGAAATCAAGTTCTTGGGTTATTGCTGGTGTTCTTGAAAGTTTTATTACTTCCTCCACGCTACAAGAGGTAGGGTTCTTCCTACTTTGGTTTTATTCCTCTCTGTTGGGGCTGTTCTAGGGCCGGTTTAGGGGCTGAAATTATGGACTAATACGAACTATTTTGGGGTGAAATTATGGACTATTTTGGGGTAAAAATTATAGACTGTTTTGGGATGAAAAATTGATTGTTTTATGGCCTATTTAGGGTCTGTTAAGTGGTTGTTTTTGAGATCGTTTGGACTATTTTTGGACTATTTTAGTGCCTAAAATGGGGCTGCATGTAGGTTGTCCAAACAGACTATTTTAGGGCCTTTTTAAGGACTAATTTTAGGCCATTTTACAGGCCATTTTTAGGCCATTTTACGGACGGTTTTTAGGCTGAAATTGTGCCTTTGTAATGAAGTGAGTTATTGGCATAAATTGTTTTTTGATAACATGCTTGGAATTATTTTATGAAAATTTTCACTGTATATACATGCTTGTATTATATTGACATAGTGCAAAATTATGAGAATTATATGCTTACGTTATAATTTTGTCATGGAATGTGTGAAATGTATTGAATGGGTTATCATGGTAGAATGAGAAATCATATTGCATATGCACAGTAATATCACATTATTGTGGGTGCGTGCATAGTTGTCTTCAACACCACACTTGGTGGCTGACGAATGGACTCAATTAAGCTTGATCGAAGACCTAGCCGAGTCGCACGAGTTGCATGGTAATTCCCAAGAAGGGACTAGAAGATCCCTCGGGTGTAAGGCCCGGTGATTGGGATACGCACTCCTTTGCCTTGGTCCATGAAGTGTGTGGGTGTACGCGGAGCCCTTGGTGGAAGTCCATAAATTTTGAGTATGTTGGAGACCCTTGGTGTAAGCCCATAAACATCCACCCCATAAAAGACCCTAGATTGGTAAAATTCATTTGATGTGCTACATAAATGACGAATTCGTACACATTGACACTTGCATGTGGTGAGGAGCTGGGAAGGGCTCTGGTTGGTTGGCATGAGTGAGTCTCATCTCATTTCGCGGCATAACATGATAAATTCCAACATTCTTACTTGGAATGTTGATGTGAATATGAAATGTTGTATGTGAGCATGGCATGTGCACTTAGGTGGAGAGTAGCCTCGATAGGAATTACTCTATTGGGCGTGACTCACCCGATACAGGAAAACATTTTAGGTCCGGGATTTAGGCTGGTGGACGGCTCTCATTTGGGGCCACAAGGCTGAACAAAGCCTACTTATGGCTTTTATAACTCCTTTAGTAAAAATTTTGGAACAAACTAGTTTTGGCATGTAATGTTATGTAAGAAGTTGTAAATAAACTCACATGGATTATTTTTAATATAACCTTGCCTGTTTTTATATGAGTATAGAAAAGTGGACTCGGTATGGTCAACTTTTACTCATGAATGGACCTGGTGTGGTCATTGTTTAATATTAGGCCTTGGATGAGTCATATGAATGTATATTGCACCGGTTGCGTTTTGGGTAGAGCTTCCTATTCAGAGGAGACTCTGCCCAATTTTTGTTAAATTAAGGACCCCGGTAAATGGGGCATAACGACGTGATATCGAATTACTCGGTACCTATGGGTATTTCGCGGGTTAATGGGTAATCAACGGACCCCTGAATTTTTGGGTGTCACAAATTAATTAATGGATGGTTCTTATTTTCTCCTAGAAAGGCATATTTTAGATTGGTTTGTAAATGTTTTTGACATTCGATTCTACAAGCTTTGGTAACAATTATTCACATTGTAGATTCTTTTCGGATATACTTTCAGATTCAGTATCAACTATTGATTCCAATGTCAATAACTCTTTTTTCAAAAAATTCTTTTCAAAGAAACTTTGAGTTAATTGATTGGCACTCAATTATAACATTTTATTGTGCTTTTTCTGGACTAATAATACTTTGATGCTTCAAGGCAAGTACCCTAGCTAGATCTGTGTGTAATCAATGGGTATTTCTATGGTAAATGGATGACTCCTTCTAGAAAGATTCATTGATTTAAAGCAAAGAACCCCGGCTAGTATTTTGTATAACCAAGGGATCTTTTCTATTGTAAATGGATGACTCCTTCTAGAAAGATCCGTTGTGTGAGACAAATTTTCCGGGATAGAACTTTAAGATAAACTCCTCAATCTCCACCACTATTGCACTTCATAAAAATGATGGAGCTTTAACTCAGTCGATCCTTATCTTCCAATTAACTCACTGTTGACACGGGAGTTAGTTGAGTTATAAAGCACAAGTGTAATACACCGGATAATTCATTACATATCCTGAACCTCGAACTAAAGAGTGACTTTAATTATATTGGAATCTTATATTTTGTCTAGAAAAAAAAATCTCTTGAAAAGAATTTAATATTCTGTTCAAGAAACTATCCACTTGTCACAAAACTCAAAAAGGTTACAATCAATCGGTGTTCAGCATAGCTTACTTTGAAAACACCAAAATATATTCCCTGTGGATTCGACTCCGGACTCAAACCGGATTATTACTACAGCTTGACCCCCTGCACTTGGGTGTACACATTTCGGATCAAGTCATTAATGTCTCAACACAATTAACTTCGTGCGGCTCTTCTTCTTCTTTTTCTCTAGGTCGTTTTGCACCTTTAAAAATATTTAATTCCAAAGTCATATTTCCAAATGAAATTTTCATGATTCCATTCCTGCAGTTAATTAATACATTTGACGTAGCTAGGAATGGTCGATCTAAAATAAGTGGCATGGATGCACATGCATGACAAATTGGTTATGTGTCTATAATAATAAAATCTGCTGGAAAATATAATTGATCAACTTGGACAACAATATCTTCCACAACTCCTCGTGGATTTTGTATTGATCGGTCTGCTAGTTGTAGTGTAATATTGGAAGGTTTTAGCTCACTTGATCCTAGTTGTGTATAGACTAAATAAGGCACTAAATTACAACTAGATCCAAGATCTAACAATGCTAGTTCAATTCAAAAATTTCCAATGAGGCATGAAAGTGTAGGACTACGTGGATCTTTGTGCTTAAGAAACGTGTCATGTTGTAGTATAGTATTAACTAGTTCAGTTGAAAATGATTTCTTAGGTACATTAATTCTTCTTTTTATTGTGCAAAGATCTTTTTAGAATTTACTATAAGCTGGAACTTCTTTTATTGTATCTAACAAAGGACTATAAATTTTTACCTATTTGAATAGCTCATGAATGTTAGATTGAACTTTTTCAGATGCAAGTTTCTTGACCCTTTGAGGAAAAGGTAAAGGAATAAGATCTTTTTCACTTTGTATTTCTTGTTGCTTTTCAATTAAAGGTTCTGATTCAAGTGGTTCATTTACAGGAATTGACTTACGTATCCTTTTTTGGAATTTTGGGTTTTATGGTTTTATCAATTACCTTACCACTTCTTAGTGTTGTGATTGCTTGTACTTGACTTGGAGAAGCTTCAGATGACACAACATTGGCTTGGTTCTAACTTTGTGGAGGTTTTGGTTGCGATAAAAACTTTTCTTTCTTTGAAATAATTGAGGATTGAGTCAACTTAGCAAGATGACTCTTGATATCTTCAATACTCTGGGAAGTTTGGGTTTTAAAATCATTAAAATCTTGAGTTGTTTGTGTATTAAAATTCATTTTACTTTGAATGAATTAATTGATATTATCTTCTAGAGTTCTTCTTTGAGGAGGTAGAAACGGTTGATGTTGTTGTAGGTTTTGTAGCTATAGGGGACCGTCACTTATGTTGCACATCAAATGACTTTTACCAATCTAGATTCTTTATGTGGGGTGGATGTTTATGGGCTTACACCAAGGGTCTCCAACCTACTCGAAATTTTTTGGACTTCCACCAAGGGCTCCGCGTACACCCACACACTTCACAGACCAAGCCAAGGGAGTGCGTATCCACACCACCAGGCCTTGCACCTGAAGGATCTTCTAGTCCCTTCTTGCTAAGCCAAACCCTAATCACCATACAAACCTTGTGACTCGGCCAGGTCTTCGACCAAACTTAATCGAGTCCACTCATCATCCACCAGGTGTGGTGTTGACAACAACCATGCACACACACACACATAATGCGATGTTATCGTGCATATGCAATATGATGTCTCATTGCACAATGATCACATATTCAATACATTTCACATATTTCATGGAAAAATTATATCATAAGCATATAATTCTCATAATTTTTCACAATGTCAATGTAACACAAGCATGTATATACATTGACAATTTTCATAAAACAATTCCAAGCATGTTATCACGATTTTTATGCCAATAATACACTTAATCACTAAGGCACAATTTCAGCCTAAAAATAGTCTGTATAATGGCCTAAAAATAGTATGTAAAATTGCCTAAACAAATTATGTAAAATTGCCAAAAAATAGTCTGTAAAATGGCCTAAGAACGGCACATAAAATGGTCTAAAAGCAATCCATAAAATGGTCTAAAAGTAGTCCGTAAAATGGCCTAAAACAGTTCGTAAAATGGCCAATTTGGGCAGCCTACATGATGCCCCGTTTCAGCCACTAAAACAGTCCAAAAACAGTTCATTTGGACAGCCTACATGCAGCTCCATTTCAGCCACTAAAACAGTCCTAAAATAGTCCAATTGGACAGCCTACATTCAGCCCCATTTTAGTCCAAAATCAGGCCATATTTCAGTCAACAAAATAGCCTCTAACAGGCCATAAAAAAATTCAATTAACAGACACTAGAAAGTCCAAAATTTAGTCACTAAACCACCCCTTAAGGTGGGAATAAAACCAAAATAGGAAGAACCCTACTTCTTATAGAGTGTTGGAAGTAGTAGAACTTCCAAGAACACCAACCAAAGCACAATTACCTTTGATTTCTCCAAAGTCCCCTCTTGGATCTTCAGTGAAATTCACTCTTCTTGGTACGTAGATGTAGCCCGAGTCGCGGTGATTGACTTTAACTCTTGGTCTGAGTTGATCCGAGTGACGGAACTTTAAAGATCCGAGGTAGGAAGCTTGAAGAACTAACTTGTCTTTTCTCTCTCTCTCTCTCTCTTTTTTTGGCCTGCCAAGGGTGTGAACGAATTAGATATTTTCTAAAAAAATCAGATTTTTGGTCTATATTTATAGTCCCGATTGTGTGGTCGATATCGCACCGCATATATCCTACTTTCTGGTCTATTTTTCGTCCCGAAACGATTTATTATATCTCAAATTAAGTTCAAATTAATTTTGTTTGAACTTGAACTTAATTTTAAGGAAATTTTTAAAAAAATATTTTTGGAGACCTTTAAAATGTCATTCGCCATGTAGTCGCCTCGAACGACGTGCAAAAGTCCGACTATCTCAGAATTCGATAAAATTCGACAGGGTGACTAGATTTTGGGATAAAAATCCAACAACGAATTCAATTTTCTCATCCGAGCCCTAGAACATGAGTATTTTAAATATGCGTAAGGGTGGCAAATTACCATTTTGCCCTTTTTCAGAAAAAATTTAAATTTACCAAGGTCTTATAACGTAAATCGTTGTATCATGCATGAAGTGCATAATAATATATATAGGTAAATATAAAACATCAGCTTTTCCATTATCTAACTGATAATATGCACATGTTCGCCTTTCGGTAATGGGTATAAACTACTACTCACACCCCATTACTATTGACAAGTAAGGAGTGCGAGTATTCGATATTACAATGGAGCATAAAACACAAATTCTAAAACTTCTTTCACAAGGAACAACTGAAACACAACTACCTTATTATTAATCAAAACAACAAAGTGGCGGTAGTTTAATTATCCGAATAGAAAGATACAACAAAAATGTAGAAATACAGAGCACAAGACGAACCAACTTTCAACTTGGCTTTTCTTTTTCTCTTTTTCTTTATCTATTTCTTTCTTTCTTTATTTCTTTTGTTCTCTATGTGAAGCTTTGGTGGCTGGCCCTCTTGGAGTGGAATGAAGAAGGAGCAAGAAGGCATCCCTATTTATAGAGGGGAGGGGAAGGCAAACGACCAAGGTGGCTGTCCGGACGCCTAATCCACCGCTCGGATGAAGGAGCCTTAAAGGAGGTCTTTGTGTTATCTTCTAGAGCTTCCACTTGTCATGTTCTAAGGCTACCACTTGTCGTGTGCTGGCCTATTCTCTGAATCTTTTGCATTTTAGTCCTTCGTAGTTTTCAACTTTTTTAATTTGCCTTGTATTCTCCGGTATTTTATTTAATGTCTTTAATGTCATTTATTTCACGCACATTTAGAGTTTATTCTTAAATTTCGGATTTCACCATTAATGCATTTAAGTTCTTCATTTTCTAGCTTTAAAATGGGTATTGCATATTTTTCATCATAGTTTATGTTTTCATGCATTAAACTAAACGCCAATCTTAATTGCTTTTCAATGTCTCTTCATTGTATTTATGTATTTGCTTTAGATATGTGTAGCTAAGTTTATAGTTTTCTAATACAAGGGAAAATTCCCCTTGGGTATGCAACTTCAACTCATTTTCGTTCCTCCTTGTAGTGTACGTTGATTCTGTTTGACTAGGTTGAGTATGGACGTGGTTGTGAGTTCTTGATTCATTGTAGACATTGTCATCGGGTATGCTTGAATCCTAATCTCCATTTTGTTCTCGCGCTTCCTACGAATCAATCGAACATCTAGGCTCCATTTGAGGAAGGTCTTGAGTTGATTTAGCATTCCCATTGGAATGATTCCTATGGATTAGCCAACACTTGTTCCATTTCATTTTCACCAAGCACACAATCATAAACCAAACTCAAACATCAAAATATTTTTACACTTTTCATTCTTTTACCAAAATCATATTCAACACAATTCACCTCCTTTCCTGAGGAGACGACCATGGAATAGATTTTCAAGTAAAACACGACACTCGAAAGTCTCCCGGCTCTTGGGGAGCACTTTTGTTCACACACACACACATTTCATTCCACACACCTGTTTAACCCATTTCCTGCATCATTCTAAGGGAGAGGGACACTCACCTATCCGTATAAGCCGTACACCTATGACGAGATGATGTTCGGAGATTAGGGAACACAACGAGGAAACATCAAGCAACTCTCTCTCTTCATCCCCATTCAAAATTAGTCGCCTCCTTCTCTCTGACCTCTTGGCAAGACCCAATGACCAGTTATAATCGAACAATAATTTGTTGTGTGTTTATGGGTGGCTGTTCTGCGATATTGATGAGTATTAATATAATTTTTGGGATTCTCTGCATATAATTTTTCGTCTCTATTTTTTGTTGGTATTATTATTGTAATGGTTTAATGGAATTCAAAGTTTTTTTTTTATCTTTGGTAAATCTAAAAAAAATAAATGTTTTGTGTTCACTGTGTATAACCAAATCTCTTCATTCTTTGATCCCCTCAATTTTTCTCTCTCCCACTTTCTCATCATCTCTACTAACCAAGCGACAACCCCTGTCGTCAACATCCAACGACCACCAGGAACTCTACTAGCCATTCATCGAAGCACCACCCTTCTACCAACCACCGGCTTAGCCCCCTTTCCACATTTGCCCTTAACCGTAAACAACAAACACCCACCCACCAGGTATGTTTCCCCCTTCCACTATCTCTCCAACTCTTTCTACTCCTATAACACCTATACCCACCAGTACCACCGACATGTATCTCCTTCTTACTATCTCATTTTGTCTCTTATTTCTTTTTGTCCTTTCTTTACCCTTTCTCTCATTTGACAGTCAATGACGCATGGTATTTGGTATTGATTTGCTCTTAATCGTAATGCACATGACGTATTTGTTGAAATGCCTATGACAAATATTGTATACTCTTTTGTTTGATATGAATTTTTGTGGGTATAATTGACTTAATTTATGTTCCTCTTTGATGTTTTTGTTTGATTTTGGAAATTATTGTTGTGGTATTCTTTAGATTATTTTCACTGGGTTTTGATTGATTTTTTCACTTAGGAGGATTTCATGTTTGTCACTGATAGTATAGTTTTGGTCAGCGTAGTGTTAATTATCAACATTGATGGGAAAAATCTTCATTTTGTGGACTTGGATTTATTCTTTGTCATCTATGTTTTTTAAGTTGTTGATTTTTAAAGCAATATTTTCAATTGTGGTCACATACTCTATTTGTGGATATTCAATGTAAATTCTCTCACGCTTGATGCAAGTTATAATTTATGCAGAACATGGAAGGATGCATTGATGTCTACGACTTTAGTGATGAGGAATTTAGCAATTTAAAGTGGATGAGTGATCAAAAAATGGGCACTTTTGTTCTATTTCCATGTAGTCACTTTGATAGGGTCCATGTTATAAAGGTCAGAGAGAAGTACCTCTCATGTCTCAAGAAAGGAAAAAAAACAGAGATTTGAAATGGTTTGGTGACTTTGATTTTAAGAAATTGTGACAAATGCAATTTATCTCAACTATACGTAGATTATTTTTAACATAGGATTGATAGATGTAAATTTAGTCAATATTTCAGTAGTTTAGGATTTTCATTCTACATCATCCAATCTAGGTTAATCCAAATTTCAATTTTTTTGTATAATTTCTCTCTACCATGACTAAAGAATAAAACTCAATAGTTGAGATTTGACACATAAATCAAACTCTTGTATTTTTTTTTCTTTTCTTGCTATTGTCTTTTTATGCAAAATTTATTTTGATATAGATGTGGGTTATATATATATGAGTGAATGCCTTTTTCAGGAAATAGTTATTGTGTGCTCAAGTGTTGATCCGAAAGAAATAGTACGTAGCTTGCACAAAGTGGGGCACCAAGAGTACGAAGTTTTTCAAATGATTTGAGTGTCATGAAGAATGGATAGAATGTTGATCTCTACAACGGAAGCTTGATATTGGTAATTGCTTGAAAAGACTTGCTCCTTTAGCCTTTGTTTTTTGTTTAGATTGTGATTAGTTGTGTTAGATTGTACTCTAATGTCTATTAAGTTTATTTCACTTTTTTCATTTTTTTTGGTAGAAAATGAGGAAGACCTTATGCAGTATGGAAATCTGCTCAAATCAGTGAAACACAAGAACCAACGATTCTCTGAGAATACTAAAGATTTTGCTCAAAGCTCCAGCACACATACAAACACACATATCTAATTCTCAGACCTTATGAGATGTGATTCTCCTTCAAGGTCAATTGTTTGATGCGGGGTTTTGTTTAAATTTCCTTCCTACATCATAAATTTCTCTATGTGTTTGAAATATAACTTCTTGATGTCTATGTTAATGAACTTTTTCACTATATATCTATATCTAATTAAATGTTTGTTTTTTATGAGAATGTTGATATGGGTTATGTAAAATAGTTTTATAATTTTATTTCATACATTTTAAGTTCTATATTATGCACATGATGATTTTGCATACAACCAATTTTCTTTTCTTTTTCTTTATTTTCCTTTCAGATGCCTCCCAATATTCAAGTGCATAAGAAGAATAATGAAATTAAAGTTGGTGTTGAAGAGTCACAAAAAGCCTAGAAACAATACTGGTGGCTTCTTTTAAAGAACAAACTCTCTTCTTCCTTATTAGTCTACCTGGGTGACGTTTGTGTTTTGAATTTTAATTTTCATATGGAAAAATGTGTTTGTTCTGATTTTTTTGAGTTTGCATGATTAGTGTTCTATTTTAGTTTTTTCCCCTGGTTTAAGGAAGCACAAGTTTGTATCTTTATTTTTCTGTACATTAGTATGTAGTTTTAATGTGTCCTTATATGATGTATTTGATAATTGTGAGATGCTCAAAGGTTTTTCTAAATTTTCTGTTGGATTTAGATTTTCGTTTGTTTGTTTAATTATGTGTGAATTCTTGGCGGTATGACGATCCACATTATTCGATTTGTGAGTTGTTTCATTATTTGTGTTTGGAATGTTCCATGTCAATTTGATGGGGTTAGGTTAGGATTTCCTTGATTCGATATTATATTCTTTTAGTATTTTCATTTGTGTTTTGGGTCATGTTGTATGTTTTTACTTTTGAAATTAAGTCTTTATGATTAATGTTACAATTAGTGAAACTCAAAATCAATATAAAGGTTGGTACTTTTATTGAAAAATTGTATTATGAGACATGGTTAGCCATGAAGAATAAGTATTTTTCTAATTGGTTGGATCGTTGTTAAAATGAATTTTGTTTGATTGGATTGAGATGAAACATTAGAGAAAAGGAAATAAAATAACTTAATTTATTTAAAATAGTGTGATTTAGAAAATAAAAAAATTATTGATATAGAATATTTATAGTATACAACTACCCCTTGATTTTTTTGTGCGTTATACAAGTATCTTCAATCACAGACAATTACTGGTATAGATATATTTTATATGCACATTTTACATTTTTACATTAGGGCATTTGAAGTATCGACCTCCATTCCCTCGAGATTGACTTTTTAATATCTCAGCTGGATCTACAAGTCCAACGGTTAAGCTAAAAGTATATTAATATCTTTGACCTACGCTCAACATGGCAAAGACAATTTTTAATCTAATTCTTGCTCAAATTTCATTTTGTTTAAAGAATCAATGGACATACCACATAATTACAGCGATGGAGTAGGTTGGCATCTCGAAATAATCCTTACTCTGCTCATACACTATCCAGTCAAAAAGATCAAGTGCGTGACCTTAAATTGGTTGAGAACACTAATTATACTCTCTTATGTGAAAGAGTCGGCCACATCAATTGCATACACCGAGTCATTTGGCTTGGCGACACTTATCAAATGTGCTCCTTCTACACAATGGTTTCACTTGCCCTTCTTGTATTTCAATTTTTCTTACCATCCTTGTTTTTTTTCAGTATTAAGGAATGTACATCTGACGAGAATGTGAGGAAAACACCTATACTAAACCAAAATGTTTGATCTACACGATTAATAAAAACTTAAGACACTCAATCCAATTCTTTAATGCTTATCAACCACAAAGAAAAAAAGTAATAACTTGAAGCTACCGAAAATTTTTTAGACATATGATTTTTTTAAAACAAATACCCAAATGAAAAAGTACTTCCCACCCCCAACCTAAACTCACTATTGTCTTCAATGTATTGATTTTAAGTTTGAAAGGTAGGGAACACCCGCATATCGACCAAAAAACCAACAAACAAAATACACAACATTAGTTCACGATAGACACTGTATGCAACATATACACATTGTAAAATTCATCCAAGATATTGTGGATCCATTGGATCAATGGATTTTGCATGCTTGACAAACCTTTCACAAAATGGTATAAAAACGTTGTCCATTGACTTTAAAAATATTACTATTTGATGGATTCTCAATTTTTATTGCTCCGTGTCTAAACACGTGTTCCACAATATATTGTCCAGTACACCTCGACTTCAACTTACTTGTAAATAGGTGGAGCCTCAAATTGGACATGACAAATTTTAGGGAAGGAACAAAGGATTTTCACATTGTGTTTTTGTCATGAAAAAATTTCTTCTGTGCTTTTGCAATTTTGGCATTCACATACGACTCATTCCTTAGTTCGTCCAACTCACTAATCTGAATTTTTTTTAGAAGCATCTGCCTTTCTAAATCAAAGTTCATGGTTTTAATTGACCAATAAGCTCTGTGTTCCAATTCAACAACCAGGTGACAAGGTTTTCCAAAAACTAGCCGATAGGGAGACCTGCCCAAAATTATTTTAAAGGTAGTGCGATAAGCCTAAAGTGCATCAGCAAGTCGTAACAAGCAATCTTTGTAATCCGAGTTACCATTTCTTCTAAAATCATTTTAATCTCCAGATTGGCCAATTCGACCCTAGTCTGTGGGTAATAAGGGGTTGTAACCTTGTGAGAAATCAAATATTTTTCATTAGTTTTCAAAATGATGGTTAGAAAAATGAGCACCCCTATCACATATGATGGATCTCTGAATTTCCAACTGGGACAAAATGTTTTATTTTAAGTGAGCACTCCTATCACTTAGAAAAAAGAAATACACATATTTGAAAATGGTGGAACAATAAAATCCACACTGCAAAATGGAAAAATGCCCACCACGGGCTTCTAAATGACAAAAAGAGATTACCCGTTGATTTCATCATTGGGTACCCACCGTATTATGATTTAATCCTTACACTATCTAAACAAATATGGATCCTCTTAGAAGAAGCCACACACCTCTCTTAAAAAATTTTGTTTATTAGCCGAGGTTTAGTGAGAAGGAATGGTACTTGTGGCCAAAAAGTTAGCAATGTCTGCATACCAAAATACCTCTTTTGTGTCAAAGTTTGGCCTGAAGATATGGTCTGCTACTACATTCTCTGCTGCTTTGTTGACTTTGATGATCAGATCAAATTCCTGGAGTAAAAGTTGTAAACCCCCGCATGTAATATAACTTGTACCAATTATAATTGATGTAAAAATGTATGGTGTACAAGTTTGAGTTGGTTTTAGAAGGTTTTAGAATGAATTGTAAATGAAAAATATGCCAAAAAGGAAAAACTAGACAAACTGTACTGGTACGTCAAGGTCCAGTAGGCCAATCGTACTGGTACGCGTACCGGTACTCTTTGGGAAAACTTGAAATTTTATCACTCGTTGCCAAGCTTTTGGGCTAGGCATTTCATCCTTCAATTCTTGTAAATGGAAAATGATAGAGTACCAATGGTGGTAAGTTGGGTCTCGAACGGACCAATCAATTAAAGATATAATTAGCCCTTGTATTTTAAAATTTTGATAAATATTTACTTGGATATTAGGATTAATCAGAAAACTAAATATTTTTAGGTCAAACTAAGGTATCCATTGAATCCAGAAGGTCAAAAAAAATTGGGAGAGGTAATATGGGGTGTATTAGAAGCTAGGAAGAATTCCGGAGTGAAAGCATACTCTAGAGAAAATCTGGGAAGAAAGGATCTTAGACAATGCTTAGTATTTTGGCCATAACTTTTTATCCTGATGTCCATTTGATCTTAAATTAGGACAGTAGATAGTAGACATCTAGGGCTACAAAAGTGTATTTCAAGAAGTTGAAGTTGTACTTGAAGTTGAAGCAAAAATCTATCAGTCAAACCTCACCGGTACACGTACCGATACGCCGAACTCCAGTAGCTAAACCATACCGCTACGCGTACCTGCACGCTTTATCTGAAGCTTCCCAAATAGTTAAAAATAGAGTTTTTTGTGTTTAAAAACACCATTTTAAGCCCCATTTTTCCCATTCTTCCATTCCATTCTCATCACACACCTCTTAGGACCCTAGAAGAAGATTAAGGGAGGAAAAAAAAGGGAGGAAGGAAGTCTTTAGAGCTTGGGTTCTTGTTTAAGATTCTTGATTCAAGGTAGGGATTTTCTTCCATTCTTGTTCATTGATGTTAGGGTTATTATATATATATGGTTTGACTCCTAATCATATGTATTTGCTATGGGTTCTTTGTTTCTTGGTTCTCTTGCAATTATTCACAAGTTTTACACAAAGTTAGGGTTGTATACCCATGAAATCCCTCTTTTTGTTTGAAAAATCCCAGTTTTCAAGAATGATGGGTTTTCCTCTTGAACTCTTTCTTTTTTCTTGATTTCGAAACCATAGTGTTTTGTGTAGAGTAATAAAATGATATTGTGGTGATCTCTTGCATTTTTCTTAGTTGGTTATTGAAACTGTCACATGCTTAATTTGGAAATTTTTAAGATATGCTTGTAAATTGAGGAAATGAGTTTAGTATTGTATCTCTTATGAGTGTGGGATGATCATGGGTGGCCTTTGACGAGATATCGTAGAGTGGGTAGATATTTTTCTTGCTCCTTGTGGGTTGGCATTTTTTGTACCACTTGTAGTGGGGTTAGTGCTTTGGTAAGACTAAACTATCATCGCTCATGGGTAACGTGTTTGAGGGTTAGTATACTAACGCTTAGGTTGGATACGTCACTGCTATTGGTATGACATACGCCCTTCCTAAAGGATGGATATATTTGAGAAGATTTATGTGGGTGTGTGTAGGCTAGATATTACTCAACGTGTTGATTCATGGGGTATGCCTCGTGACTTGATCCAAAATGTGTACACCCAAGTGTAGGCGGTCAAGTTGTAGTAATAATCCGATTTGAGTTAGTAGTCGAATCCACAGGGAACTAGTAGTTTTGGTGTTTCAAAGTAAGCAGTAATAGAGACCGATTGATTGTAACCTTTGAGATTTTAAAGTTGTGAGTAGTGGGTGACTTCTTGAATAGAATATTGAATTATTTTCAAGAAGTTTTCTAGACAAAATATAAGATGAGTTCAAATGGCAGGAAAGTCACTCTTTAGTTCGAGGATCGGGACATGTGGTCAATAATTCGGTTTATTATATTTATACTTGATAACTCAATTAACTCCTGTGTCAACAACAAGTTAATTGGAAGATAAAGATGGACTGTGAGAATTAAAATCATGGTTGCGATGTCTCATTAGAAATTTACAAGAGTTGTTTGTACCGAGAGTTATCGCTTCCACAAATAAGCAAGTGTTTCTACATGACATCCAACCATGACCTTAATATTCCATTCTTTTGAATAAAGCACAATAATGGGGATGATTAAAGGGTAGTCATGAAGATCTAGCCAGGGTACTTGCCTTGAAACGAGGAGTCTTTCCATGCAAGAGTCATCTGTGTCACAGAAAGACTTTCGATTATACAAAGTGCCTTAGCTTTGCTAGATGCAATCAATTATCCAATAAGCAAGGGGATATAAACGTTAAGTATTAGAAAAAAACGTCGTATAACTTCCGGATAATCAATACATGCCCTTCACCTCTTGCTAAAGAGCGAATGAGAAACTTTTCAATCTTCATAGCTTTGGTAAAGCTGGAAAAGTGAGTGATGCTCATCCCTCTTAGTAGAGGACTTCACAAAATAAAAGTACAATTATCAAGGAGCTAATCTTCAACTAAGAATGAGTGAATCATGTTCCACCCATCACGGCTTTGGCAAAGTTCTAGAAGAGTGGAAGAGTTTCACTCCTCTAAGAAAGAAGAGAGCTCAAATAATGGAAGTGCAAGACATAAATAAAATTAGGTATGAAATAGCATAAATGTAAGTACTAAAAGTAAATAGAGACATAAATGTAAAGGCTTAAAGTAAATCAAGAACATAAATGTAAAGACTTAAAGTAAATAAAGAAACTATAACTCTTAAGAAAATACAAATGTAAACATTAATGTAAAGAATTGAGTGGGAATCTAAACTTCCCAACTCTCTAGCAAAGATGAAACTAAGACAAGGAAGGGGAATTAGAAGTGCTACAAGTGCTGCCCAAGTGCCTATAGTGCCAAGTGCTCCCTTTCTCCTGACAAACTATGTGTATTTATAGGCAAGGAGAAGGCAGGGGGAGGGGTAAATGAATAAAGCTTGGCGCCAAAGTCAAAGTGAAAAGCTGTAACACCCCACCCACCACGTGTCAACATATTGTCCACTTTAGGCCCACTGGCCCTCACGATTTTGTTCCTCCCAGGGTCCCTGGGAAAAGGCCTGTTGACAAGTGAGGCGAGGGGCTCACATATAAGCCCAGCAACTCCCCCTCTTTCAGCCGATGTGGGATACCAGTACCTCACAATCCACCCCCTTAGGGCTGCACGTCCCCGTGTAGCTCGCCAGCCCCGAGTCACGGACTACCGTTCTCCTCCTCGTGCCCGCCCACCACGAGACCCATGCAGGGCCCCACACTCGGTCCGGGAAAGGTCGGCTCTGATACCATTCTGTAACACCCCACCCACCACGTGTCAACATATTGTCCGCTTTGGGCCCACTGGCCCTCACGATTTTGTTCCTCCCAGGGTCCCTAGGAAAAGGCCTGTTGACAAGTGAGGCGAGGGGCTCACATATAAGCCCAGCAACTCCCCCTCTTCCAGCCGATGTGGGATACCAGTACCTCACAAAAGCCAACCACTCTGCAGGTAGTCTATCAAGGCCGTTCGAATGATTTCTCTGTCGTTCAAACGTTAGATGGATTCAGTACCTTCCATTCATGTCAGAAGACACGTGGTTCTCTATGAAAATATCCCTCCAAGTCCTTTGTGCAAATCTCCCTCCAGAGTACATGCAAAGACTGATTGTTCTGTCTCTCTAATAATTCCATGGACGTTTAATCGTAAATTGTCGTTCGAACGTGGCACTCAAGTGCCTGAGCCTTTTGACTGTAAGTCTGCAACACATCATGTATTTAGTCAGTCTGATCTTGTCATTGCTTTAGTGGACGTTCAAAAAGTGTATGGCGTTCGAACATAGTGCTCAAGTCTCCAGGGCCTTGGTTCTTGTCTGCAACACACTCTGTCTCATCTGCCTGGTATTTCATTAGTTCAGGGTAGCGTTCGAGCGTTTATTGGCGTTTGAACGTTATTTCTGTCCTCCAAGATTCTCCACTTTTGTTCATTAATGTGCTGCTGTTACTTTCAAATGTAAATTTTGTATCCCTTGAAGCCTTGTTCACTTTAAGACCTGAAACATTAGCACTTAAACTCCATCAAAGTACAATTAGTCCAAAAAGGGTAGAATAATATGTTATATTTGAGTGCTAATCACCTCTCATCATGTTTGAGATACATATACATATACATATTGTTGTGAAATATTCAAGTTATAAATACTATTTTTGTGGTGAAAAATGGTTTCCTACAAGGACTTGTGGAAGTATGGGATTCTACGAGGTCGTATGGAAAAATGGTTTATATTTTTGTAATGGTTATTGATTGTAACTTGATTTTTACTGTTTCATTTAATTTACTGTTGCTACTTAAACTTGAGATCTGCTTTAAAATGTTCAAGTTTTACTTCAAAGATTATATATGCTATTTATAAAATGAGACCGACCACTTTTATATGTTTTTATAAACCTTGTTCGAGTTTGGAAGGATTTTCTTATAGAGCTTCGTGCTCACCCCTACCTAACAACCTTTTCAGATTATACTCTTGAGGAAGAGTGGGGAGTCGAGGAGCCTGTACACTGCGAGACTTCGATCGACAAGAGTGTGGATCCCGAGTTGGACGCTTAGAGCGACACTTTCTTTTGTTCTAGACTAGGATATTATCTTGAACATTGTGAAGCCTAGTTTTCTTTTGTTATTCCACTGCATTATAATAGTTAAATTTTTGTGATATAAATGTCATAGTTGGACATATTCTTTTGGATAATGTTGTAAATTTTATGGATGATGAATGAAGTAGAATTTATTTGATGGATTATATTAGGGTTCTCATGACGTAAATGGTTTTAACATGTAATGCTGTCCAAGGGGGTGTTTGGGGCGTTACAAAAGTATCCATTGGAGAAGATGTGGATTGACATCCTTTTTCAGGAGCAGGTAGTTTAAAGTTGAATGGTCAATAAAACCAACAATAGAGGACCCAACTAAACACGACCTGAACTTATCCAAAGCAAATACTACTACAAGTAATTCCTTTATTTTTTATGGAATAGTTCATTTGGTGGGTCATTCAAGGTCTTTCCTGTATAGTATATCACATAGGGTGGATTATCCTTTCGTTGTCTCAAAATAGTACTTACAACATAATTACAAGCATCACACATGAGTCCAATAGGTAAAGAACAGTTAGGAGTTTGCATGATGGATGCAAAAATTAGGATGCCTTTGAGCTTCTCAAAAGCTGTTTGGCAACCCTCATTCCACTCGAATGTGATATCCTAACATATGAGATTACACATAGATCTAGATATGTAATTGAATATCTTAATGAATCTCCTATAAAACCCTGTGTGACCTAGGAATGATCTAACATCCTTAACAGTCTTAGATGGTGGAAGGTTGTGAATTAGATCAATTTTGACTTTATCCACTTTTATCCCTTCAGATGAGACAACATAGCCAAGGACAATCCCTTGTGTCACCATAAAGTGACATTTTTTGCAATTCAAGACAAGAATATTTTTCTCACGCAGTGAAAAGATCTTTTTCAGGTTCTTCAGACACAGCTCAAATGAGTTACCATGCACATAAAAGTCATCCATAAAGACCTCCAAAAAGTGCTCTACCAAGTCATTGAAAATGCTTAACATGCATCGTTGAAATGTGGCCAGAGCATTGTACTGTCCAAATGACATTCTTTTGTAAGCAAAAGTACCAAAGTGACATGTGAAGGTTGATGCGAACCCTTAAACGAATTCAAGAACCCACACGCAAATTGATTGAAGAATCCCCAAGAAAGTTCACAAACCAAAATTATAAGAACCAAAAACCCTAGACCCAATGTTTTCACGAAACAAGAACCTAAGGTTTAAAGTTCAAGAGAAAGACGCCACACTAAAGATTGAGCGATAAGTCGATGAACGCAACAAGAAAGATTAATTCTTGATAAGTTCTTGGAAGAACAATAAGGTAGAAACCTCACAATACTCATAAAAATATTTTGTCTTTTACAATGCTTTGAATGCCTATTTATAGGCTGGTTATTACAAAGAAAACTTCCTAAAATAGTTTATCCTATATAAGAAATATCTCTTACTTGTGGGTAAAAAAATATCTCTTACTTGCTAGTAAAGAAATAGCTCTTACATTCCTAAAAGAGAAAAACACAATCAACTCTTTAATATGCTTATCACATGCTTAATTAAACAAGGAAAGTCTTTCTTTCCTAAAAAGAATAACTCACATGCCTAAATAGATAAGGCAAGTCTTACAATTAGACCAATTTTTAAACATGCCAATTTTAAGCTTAGCCTTTTCCGGAATCTTCTAGAATTTGAATCATGTTGATGGATCTTTGCTGCCCAAGTGGATCATGCTCCATGCTTGAACTTGCACAATCAGCCCATATGTCATGAATCAGCCCGTTCAATACTTCCTTTATCCTTGTTACTCTTGCCCGAGTCATAGGACCTCTATTTATATTCAACGGATCAAATTGCATTGGATTAGATGGCATTGCATCATTCCCCTCTCTTCAAAAAGATTCGTTCTCAAATCTTCATCATCTACAATAAAAGGAGAAAAATCAATAACATTAAAAGTAGCACTAACACTACACTCACAAGGAGGATCTAGTTTGTAAGTGTTATCATATATCCGTGCCACCACTTGAAAAGGCCCATCTCCTCTAGGCTACAACTTGGAACGCCTTTGTGCGGGAAAGCGCTCCTTTCGCATATGCACCCAAACCCAATCTCCAGGCTCAAAGACCACCTTCTTACGCCTCTTATTAGCTTGAGTAGCATATTGCTTCGTTCGCCTCTCAATGTGCAATCTAACTTTCACATGCATTTGCTTCACCAATTCAGCCTTTGGTTCTCCATCTAAATTAGCACACTCATTAACATGCAAAGGCAACAAATCTAATGGAGTTAAGGGATTAACACCATAGACAATTTCAAAAGGTGAATAATTAGTAGCACAATGTACACTATGATTATAAGCAAATTCGACATGAGACAAATAATCCTACCAAGTTTTCAAATCCTTACCAGTGACAGCACACAATAAAGTCGAAAGAGTATGATTAGTAACCTCGGTTTGCCCATCTGTTTGTGGATGACAAGTTGTAGAAAAGAATAATTTAGTACCAAGCCTACCCCACAACGTCTTCCAAAAATAGCTCAAAAACTTAGCATCACGATCAAACACAATGCTCTGAGGCACTCCATGTAAGCACACCACCTCTCTAAAGAACAAATAAGCTACATTGCTAGCATCATTGGTCTTATGACATGCAATGAAATGGGCCATCTTTGAAAACCTGTCAACAAAAACAAACATAGAATCTCGTCCTTGTTTTGTCCTAGGTAAACCTAACACAAAATCCATGGAAATATCAACCCAAGGTGAATTAGGTATAGGTAAGGGATTATACAAACCATGGGGCTGAACCTTACACTTAGTCTTTTTACAAGCAACACATTTCTCACAACTTCACTCAACATCCCGTTTCATATGTGGCAAGAAAAAGTGTTCAACTAACACATCTAAGGTTTTGCTAACAGCAAAGTGTCCCATTAAACCACCCCCATGTGATTCTCTAACTAATAACTCACGCATCGTATAGTTAGGCACACACAATCGATTCTCTCGAAACAAAAACCCATCATGCCTATAAAACTTGCCAAAACCCGAACGCTCACAAGCATCAAACATATTAGCAAAGTCCGAATCAATAGCAAATAAATCCTTAATGTACTCAAAACCAAGCAACTTTGTATTTAAATTGGACACTAAAGCATACCTACGAGATAAAGCATCATCAACCACATTCTCTTTTCTCATCTTGTATTTGATAACGTAAGGAAAGGTCTCAATGAATTCAACCCATTTAGCATGGCGTCTATTAAGCTTACCTTGACCTTTCAAATGTTTCAAAGACACATCATCAGTATGGATGACAAACTCCTTGGGCCAAAGATAATGTTGCCAAGTATCTAACGCCCTCAACAATGCATAAAACTCCTGATCATAAGTTAGGTAATTCAAGGCTATCCAATTTAGCTGCTCACTAAAATAAGCTAAAGGACGACCTCCCAGCATTAAAACAACTCCAATTCCAATACCTGAGGCATCACACTCAACTTCAAAAGTCTGAGAAAAGTTAGACAAAGCAAGTAAAGGTGCAGAACTAAGTTTTTCTTTAATCAAAGTAAAAGCAACTTCTTGTTCCTTTCCCCATTTAAAGCCTACGCTTTTCTTAATAATTCTAGTCAATGATGCATCCATGGTGCTAAAGTCCTTTACAAACATTCTATAAAAACTAGCAAGACCATGAAAGCTACATACCTCAGTAATGGTTTTAGGTGTAGGCCATTCTCGAATAGCCTTAACCTTCTCTTCATCAACCTCAATGCCCTTAACACTAACAACATATCCTAAGAAAACAATCTGACTAGTGCAAAACGAGCATTTATTGAGGTTAGCAAATAACTGAGTATCACCCAAAGAACACAACACACGCCTCAAATGTTCAACATGCTCATCTAAGCTCTTGCTGTAAACCAAGATATCATCAAAATAAACGACAACAAATTTACCAATAAAAGCATGCAAAACATGGTTCATTAAACGCATAAACATACTAGGTGCATTGGTTAAGCCAAAAGGCATTACCAGCCATTCATATAAACCATATTTAGTCTTAAATGTCGTTTTCCATTCATCACCTTCTCCCATCCTAATTTGATGACAACCAGATTTCAGATCAATCTTACTAAACAAACAAGCGCCATGCAATTCATCTAACATGTCATCAAGTCTAGGAATGGGATGACGATACTTTACTGTTATTTTATTCACGGCCCGACAATCTGTGCACATCCTCCAAGTCCTATCCTTTTTAGGCACAAGTAATACAGGAACTGCACAAGGACTTAAGCTCTCCCTTACATGACCCTTCGACATCAGCTCCTCAACTTGCCTTTAAAGCTCATTTGTCCTCTCAGGATTACTCCTATAAGCTGGACGATTGGGAATCAATGCACTAGGAATAAAATAAGTCTGATGTTCAATCCCTCTAATTGGTGACAAGCCATTTGGGATTTCCTCGGGAAAAACATCACCAAACTCCTGCAAAAGAGAATCAACAACACTAAGCAAAGTAGGGTTAAGCTCGTTAGTATTCAAAAAGGCCTTCTTGTACATAAGTACAATCATCGTTTGCCTGGAATTAAAAGCTCCCTTAACCTCTCGTTCTTTTGCATAGAAACTCGTAGTTTTCCTCTCTCGCTTTTGTGAACTCTCACTCTTTTCACTCTTTATAGATTCAGCAGCCACTTTGTTTTTTCCCTCAATTTTTTTCACTTTCACTCTATTTCCCTCCTTTTTTTCATTATCTTTCTCTTTTCTTCCCCCAAACTCACTTTTTAATTTCATTTGATCACCATGCACCTGTCTAGATGTTAACGTTACAAGTGTTACAGGTTTACCATGCATTACAAAAGAATTTCTATTTCTATATCCATCATACATAACTTACCTATCAAACAACCAAGGACGTCCCAAAAGCAAATGGCCCGCATGCATTGGGACTACATCACACAAAACCTCATCAACATAATGCCCAATGGAGAAGGACACTAATACCTGTGCATTCACCTTAACCTCCCCACATTCAATCAACCACTACAACTTATAAGGAGTAGGGTGCTTAATAGTAGGCATATTAAGTTTCTCAACTGATAAGGTACTAGCAACATTAGCACAATTCCCTCCATCAATGATAACACTGCATACCTTATTGTGGATATGGCAGCAAGTATGAAAGATGTTGTCACGTTGTGCCTCGTTGTCCTCCTCCTTCACTTGTGCATTCAAGGCACACCTCATGACCAAAATTTCACCCTCTACTAGATATTACTCTCCTTCATTCTCCTTACTCTCCACTTCATCATCAAATTCACTTTCAGTTTCAAAATCACCATTATCTCTAAAAAACATAGCACGTTTATTTGGATATTGAGATGCAGTGTACCCCCTACCCAAACACTTAAAGCACTTTATATCTCTATTTCTAGAAGTTTGAGAATCAAATTTACATCGCTTCTTGATAGCCTCTATGTCTTTGCCTTTGTTGGAAGCTTTAACTTTACCCTTAGAATTTGATTTCTTTTCCTTCATGCTCCAACTAGAATTCAGTTTCCAAGAAGATGAAGAACTCGAATTATGCCCAAACTGAGTAGAACCCTTCCGTTTGAGTTGCCTCTCAACCTTCATCGCCATGTGAAACAGACCGTCCATCTCCACATAATGCTGCAACTCAACTACATTTTTAATATCTCGGTTTAAACCGAGCAAGAATTGTGCCATGGTCGCCTCTCGAGCCTCCTCTACATTAACCCAAATCATGGCTATCTCCATCTCCTTATAATACTCCTCAAAGCTCTTGGACCCCAAAGTCAACCCCTACAACCTCTAAAACAAGTCCCTATAATAATGAGAAGGGACAAACCTCCTCCTCATGATACTCTTCATCTCATCCCAAGTATCAAACGGATGCTCTCTATTCCTCCTCCTATTCATCACTAACTGATCCCACCATACCACCACATAATTAGTAAACTCCACTGCAACTAGTTTCACCTTTTTCTCCTCTGAATAGTCATGGCAAACAAACACTAACTCCACTTTCTTTTCCCACTCAAAATAAACCTCTAGATCATTTTTGCCTTGAAAGATTGGGATTTTCATTTTAATGCTACCCAAATTCTGAACTCTCCGATAAACATCTCTAACACCTCCACGACCACCTCTACTATGGTCAAACCTAGTCTACGTGGCCTGGTCACTGAAGTAATGACCAAGATCCCACTCGTCATCATCGATAATGTTTTGATGATGCCTTTTCTGCCTTCTCTCCACTGGTGCCTCACGCCTATCATGTGCATCACCTCTTCTTCCCTTATTCGTTTTCAATTCATTAATCGCATTTGCCTTCTCCTCCAACTGATTTCCTATGTCATCAAATCTTATATTCATACGTACAAACTGATGTTGCATAGCCCGAAGTATGAATAGCACATCAGTACCACCCTCATCAGCTACTCCTTTATCCTTGGAAGCCATGTTTTATAACCTGAAAAATAATGTTAGAAATAGTCTCACAAACACTCCATCACGTGTTTCACTCATTTCAATGTCACTCTACCCTCCTGTTTACACTCTTATTGATTTTTTTTAAGATAAGCTCACACACTCAGCCTTTTACCACTCAAATATTTCACCTTTGTCGTTGTTTCACAAACTACTCAAAACTCAACCAAAAACCAACCGTTCCCACAACGTACAACGACTTAAAAAAATAACACACAAATATCAACAGAAGGACCAAAATTAACAATAGAAAACTAAGAATAACAACGATAACAAAGAAATACAACAAAGCAAAGAAAATGAATTCCGCTAAAACTATGAGAAACATTGATTTGAAAGCCACAAATGGATCAAGAAAGGGGGTAAATCAAATAGGATGACATATTTTGTGATAACAACGCATGAATGATCAGAATAAGTAAATTTTGATTATTTTTGTTCAAATCTCAACACAAATCAGATCTCAAGCAAACTAACTAGCCTCAATTTGATTATTTCTTTCTTTTCTTTTCTTTTTTTTTTGTTTTTTTCTTTCTTCTATTTCTTTTTTTTTATATCAGATCACAAAAAGATGCAAACTACACGTAATTGGGTAGCAGAGCTCACAATTGATTCACTACCAAATTATGAATTCTATTCAGCCCATATTATGCAAACCTAATTGAAATTAAAATTACATAAAAGAACAACTGAAATTCTAGCAGCAAGTCACGCTCCAAATCAAACAAAAAAAAAATCACAATGAACAGTGCACAAAGAATTTCTTTTTTAAATAGATGTGCTTAAATAAAAAAGAGATACATCAACCTCATTTGAGAAAACAAACCCGAGAGCTCTAATACCAAATGATGCGAACCCTTAAACGAAGTCAAGAACCCACACACAAATTGATTGAAGAATCCCCAAGAAAGTTCACAAACCAACATTATAAGAACCAAAAACCCTAGACCCAATATTTTCAAGAAACAAGAACCCAAGGTTTAAAGTTCAAGAGAAAGACGCCACACTCAAGATTGAGCGATAAGTCGATGAACACAATAAGAAAAATTAATTCTTGATAAGTTCTTGAAATAGTTCTTGAAAGAACAATAAGGTAGAAACCTCACAATACTCATAACAATATTTTGTCTTTTACAATGCTTTGAATGCCCATTTATAGGCTAGGTTTTTACAAATAAAACTTTCTAAAATAGTTTATCCTATATAAGAAATATCTCTTACTTGCTAGTAAAGAAATAGCTCATACTTTCCTAAAAGAGAAAAACACAATCAACCCTTTAATATTCTGATCACATGCCTAATTAAACAAGGAAAGTCTTTCTTTCCTAAAAAGAATAAGTCACCTGCCTAAATAGATAAGGAAAGTCTTACAATTAGACCAATTTTTAAACATGCCAATTTTAAGCTTAGCCTTTGACAAAATCTTTTAGAATTTGAATCATGTTGATGGATCTTTGTTGCCCAAGTGGATCATGCTCCATGCTTGAACTTGCACAATCAGCCCATATGTCATGAATCAGCCCGTTTAATGCTTCCTTTATCCTTTTTTCTCTTCCCTGAGTCATCGCACCTCCATTTATATTCAATGGATTAGATTGCATTGGATTAGATGGCATTGCATCCAAGGTGGTCTTGTCATGGTCATCTAATGCAATGTCAATTTGGTTATACCAAGGGTACCCATCCAAGAAACAGTAGAACACATGACTAGCTATCCATTCAAGAACTTGATTGAAAAAAGGTAAAGGAAAATGGTCTTTTCTAGTGATAGAGTTCAATTTTTTGGTATTCAATAAACATGCGCTAATACATGACAATATTAATTTGGACTAACTCATTCTCCTCATTTTTAACTATCATGGCACCAAATTTCTTAGGTAAATAAAACCCACATCTAGCAATTTTGACATTTTAGTCCTAACAAACTCTTTGAGATGTGGATTTAACCGTTGTTGCAATTGATGAAAGGGTTTTGAGTCCTCCTCTAGGTATACACAATGCGTAGAAACATGATTACTTATAACCTTAATGTCAGCTATGCGTCATCTAATTATATTTTAAACCCTTTTTATGACTTCTATCAATTTTGACTCTTGTGACTCAGAAAACTTAGAAGAAATCACCACCTGATAAGTTTCTTCCTCCCCCAAAAAGACATATTTTAAGTCAATCGGGATAGGTTTCAACTCTAGTTTTGGTGCTATGACACTAGATAAAACAGGTTTTGTGTCAATTGGATACAACTCCTCAAACTTTATGCTTGATCCTTTTCCTTGTCTTCTCTAACCTCCGAACATCTTCCCTCAAATGTATGTATGATGTATGAGCAAGAAAGCGGAGTGTTACTCTCCCTTGGAAAGATGTCAAAAGAAAGGACAAGGAGAAGAGGGAATGGAATGATGGAAATCTCAAACGTGAATGAACAAAAATGATTTCCAAGTGCAAGAAGACTCCAAGGTCGTCTCCTTAGGGACGAAGGTGTATCATCATGAAGGATATTTTGGTGAATAAAAAGTGTAAAATCATTTGTTGTTTGGAATTTGGTTGTGAATTGCGTTGGTGAAATTTAAATGGGAAATAAATGTTGGCTAATCCAAGGGGTCACTCCAATGGGAATACTAAGTCAACTCGAATCCTTCCTCCAATTGAGCATAGATGAACGATTGATTTGTAAGAAGCTAGGGATGAGATGAAGTGAGGATCTAAGCATAAATTGCGACAAGTCTACGGAATATCAAAGACTCACGGTCTCATCCACCCCTACCTAGTCAAACCGAACCAACGTACTCTGAGAAGAGGAAATAAAAAGAGTTGAAATTGCATACCCAATAGGAGGTCTCCTTTGGATTAGATAACTAAAATGCTTAGCTATTCATACTTAAAGTAAAGACAACAATGAAATGAGAATACATTATGAAGAAATGAAGGTTTTAGCTAAATAAATGCAGGAGAACATGAGCTAAAAGATGTGCATTGACTACCCATTTACCACTAAGAAATTGAAGAACATAGAAGCATTAATGGTGAAAGCTTTACTAGAAGACTATATGTAACACCCCAAATCCATTCTGATAGGCATTACTATCTATAACCATTCACATCATGAGAGCAACTAATAAAATTCATAAATAACGGGGGTCCTTAATTTAACAAAAATCGGGCAGAGTCTCCTCTGTTCGGGGAGCTCTACCCAAAACACAACCTCTGCAATTATACTACATTGACCACACCGGGTCCATTTATCCATAAAATATTTTCAACATTATCCAAAAGAATATGCCAAACAATGACATTTATATCTCAAAAAATTAACTAATATAACACAGCAGAATTAACAAAATAAACTAGACTTTACGGTGGACAAAAGAGTATCCTAGTCTAGTACAAAAGAAAAAGGGGGTCGCTCTATGCGTCCACCTCGGGATCCACACTCCTGTCAATTGGAGCCTCCCACTGAGCGGTCTCCTCGGCTCCTAACTCCTCAAGTACATGATCTGAAAAATGTTAACAGGAGGGGTTGAGCACGAAGCTCTGTAGAAAATTTCTCCTAAACTTACAAGATTTAGAAAATATTTAAAATTCGGTCGGTCTCATTTTCACTAAAATATCATATATAACTTTTTAAAGAAAACCTGGCATTTTAAATAGATCTCAAGTTTAAGGGATAGCAGTAATTAAAGAATAAATGAACACAATATACAATTAAATAACCATTCCACTATAAATAATTTCTCACAAGTTCTTGCGGAATCTCATACTTCCCCAAAATCTTGTAGAAACCATTTCTAGTGCAAAGAACAATTCCCAACACTATAACAATCCCATGTCTTCTGGTACATCCTTAAGGCCATGTATGTTGATTGTTTCTCCTGAATCTACCTAACGATTATACCTAGTCCACCCATAATAATCACAAGCACATTTGAAGAGGGGCGTATACCATACCAATGGCATTGCCGAATTCCTCCCCAAGAAAGGTATACCATCCCTAGTTCGAACTCCAGGCGTACGATAGCGGTTGTGTTGCCAAACACCAATCCACTACAAGTGCAAGAAACCATCTCCCCCCACTGGGTTCGACTAATATTTATACTCTATGGCATATCTCGTAAGTAATTCAAGTCTATCACAAACAACCATGCCCAAGAGAAAACCAAGAATATCTCCATTCGCAACAATCTTAAAGGAATTACCAAATTCCACCATTTCTCAAGTAATCCATCTTAGCATAATTTAAGAAAATGAACAAGAGATCATTATAAAGATCATTTGGTTGTACAATGTAAAGCCCTAAAGTTTGGTAATCAAGACAAAAAAAGGAAATTTAAGAGGAAAATCCATTTTTCTTCAAAAGTTGGGGTTTGATTATGAAAAAGAATGGTTCAAGGGTTACCCAACCATCAAAATGTTCGAAACATGCTATTTATTGCAAAAATGTCAAGAATCATGTAGTAAATAGCATATATATGTGAAGACAAGTGAAAGACATACATATATATATACAACCCTAACCTCAATGTATGAGCAATTGGGAGAAAAACCCCTACCTTGAATCAAGATCTCCAAGCAAAGCCCAAGCTCTAGAGACCTTCCTCTTCCCTTTTCTTTCTCCCTTAATCTTCATTTAGGGCTCTAAGAGGTGTGGAATGAAAGGGGAGTGAAAGAAATGAGAGAAAAGGGCTGAAATCAGTGTTTTAAACACAGCCAACACCGAAAGTGTGGATAATTGGACCCGGTGTGGCTAATGTTTACTTATAAACGGAGCCGGTGCAGTCATTGTTTTGTATTGGGCAGCGGATGGGTCTTGGGAAGTTATATTGCACAGGTTGGGTATTGGGTAGAGCTCCCTGTACAAAGGAGACTCTGCCCAAATTTCATTCAGTTATGGACCCCGGTAAATGGGACATAACGGTGTGATATCGAGTTACTAGGTATCTACAGGTATTCCGCGGATTGATGGGTAATCAACGGACCCCTGGATTTTGGGGTGTCACAGCTTGGTATTAGAGCTTAGGTCATAGATCTTATATCGCCTTGTGGGAAATGAGTCTATCATCTTCCATTGCGAGGGTGAAAGAGGTTTAGAGACCTATGTAATGGGAAAACCTAAGCTTGAGGGGCAGAGGTTTTAAACCATTGCATTGCACGTGCATTTCATGTTATGTGCTATATTTGCTACATGTTATGTGCTCTACTTGGTACATGTTATGTGTTACTTATTGTGTGACTTATATGCACGATGAATGTGTATGGTGAAAGGTATTATAACCCTAGTGTTTAGCCAATATAACCTTGGGTATGGGAGAAAGATGAACGGCATGGTTCAAGGTATTGATGTCTACTAGTGGCTAGTGGACACAATTACTAGTGAGACAATGGGAAGAACTCTCAAAGTTTCAATCTTGATCCCTATTATGGGATACTAAGTTGGTACTCATTTGCTATCTGACTTATGTAGATGGCTAGTCGAGGAAGGAGACGCCGAGGCGGTGGGGGAGACAATCAACCACCACCGGCCTTTAACCACCGGGCCTTTGTTGCGGCTATGGGTGCTACGGCTACTACTATTGCATAGGCTAGTTGATGAGCACATAATATTGCACATATCATGGCCTCATTACATTCATTATAAATCAACTTTTGCATTTGATTACTTAGTGTTAGCCTATTTTATGAATAATGTTGAATTCTCGATGTTGCATGTTTTGATAGCTTAAATATTGGATTTTAGGATCTTGCAACTATGTTGGATATGTGGTAATGGCATGGACACAATACATGAAGAATTAGAGGCTTAAAAGTGAAGAAATCAAGGAGGTATTGGTGTTTTGGAACAAAGGCACCAGCTGCCACATCACTGGGCAGCACTGCCTCGGTTGTCCTCCATTTTTACCATGATCCACTCTGAATCTGGAAAATTTCAAAACATAAAAGTTGTAGATCTGGATGTCTTCTGTATTGTGTCAAAATTTCAGCTCCCTCCAACGGTTAGATCAAGAGTTATGCCATTTCTACCGAAGGTGGTCCAGTGCAGAAAAACAGTACCGGTACTCTTGGTACCGGTACCACGAACCTGCTGGCCAAAAAACAGCCTGTAACTCAACTTTGAGGCTTGGGGGTCCCACCTACACTTCTCCCACTTACCCCCCAACATTTCCTGACACAAGAGCATGCCTCCCTTACACATTTGGAAGACTTTGAAGGCTTGGCATTTAATGAGGATGTGAGGGAAGTGGGCAGGCATGTGAGTTTTTTGCAAATCAAATCACCTGCCATTAATGGGTGGTCTTCTCTCACAGCTAGGGGACCCTCATGGACGTTTTTTGCAAGGCATACACTCCATATATCTCAACAATATTCAGCATTTGGGAGGGGGTAGCTACCTAAGCTTAGGAGTAGATATAGAAAGCTCTAAGCAGGAAGACAATGAATAGTGTAATGTAAATTTCGTTTTTGCTTGTTCTTCACCATTTTCATTGTTGTAAGACTTGTGTAAGCTTCCTTATTTACTTTCAATGTCATTTAATTCCATTGCTTTGCAAGTTTAGTTTAGTTTCTTAGCTTTCACCATTTATGTTTTCATGTTTTCTTTAATTCTTAGTTTAAAATGGGTATTGAATATTTTTCTTCTTAGTTTATGTTTTCTTGCATTTAGTGAAGTTCCATGCTTCATTTCTTCATTATGTCCATTTATATTATGCTTGTCTTTCATTTTATCATGAGTAGCTAGGTTTTAAGTTGGTTAATCCAAGGGAAGACCTCCTCTTGGGGATTCCATTTCAACTCTTTTTCATTCCTCCCTTTTGAGTCAAATGGTTCGGTTTGACGGGGTTGAGAGTGGATGAGTTGGTGACCCTTTGATATCCCGTAGGCCTAGTCACGGGTTATGCTTAGATACTCACCAATCTAGTCCCTAACTTCTCCCGAATCAATCGTTCATTCATGCTCAATCGGAGGAAGGCTTTGAGTTGATTTGGTATTCCCATTGGAATGAATCCTTTGGATTAGCCAACACTTGTTTTCTTGCATTTTCATTTACAAACCAAACACAAAACTCAAATACAAGATTTTACACTTTCTTTTCACGTTTGCAAAATCACTTTCATAAAATTCCCTTTCCTTCCCTGAGGAGACGACCTTAGAATACTTTCCAAGTAAAACACCGACAACGAAAGACTCATTGCGATTGAGGAGCACTTTTGTTCACTTTTCATTTCAAATATATTTTGTTCATCCATTTTCCACCATTCACATTCCGTTGTTCCCTATCTCTTGTATCATCCCGAGGGAGAGTGACACTCCCTTCACACATAAGCCATACACATTTGAGGGGGGTGTTGAGAGGTAAGGAACAACAACCGTTATAAATCAATCACTAGTGCAGCAGCTGTTGCCATTGTGCAAGCTAGTGCAAACCTGAGCCAAGAAGATCAAGCTTTCCGAAAGAGTTTAAGTACCATGAGTCACCAACGCTCAGGGAAAAAGCAGAGGATAACTTACCAAGTAGGCCAGAGGACATGTTTTTATTGTCGACAACCGGACCATAAGAAGAAGGAGTGCCCCTTGAGGCAAACCTCACGAAATTTCGGGATGTTTCTATCTCAGTCATCTGTGGGACTCACCCAAGCACACTTTGTTACTCCTTATCCCATTATGGATCAAGGAGATCTGTTCCAACTACAGGGTGTTATCCAAGCCCCTACTCCTTCACGTGCGGAGACTCCATAATTAGGCGGGATGAGTCAGGATATGGGCGAAGGTCAATCCTCCCAAGGCGGGAGAAAAAGGAAGCCTTCCTACCAGGCAAGCCAAAGAATTTGTTACCATTGCCACCAACCGGGTCATATGAGGCGAGAATGTCCTCAGAGGCAAGGTTCCCATAGTTATAGGGTATCTCCATCCTAGTCATCGGTGGGACAGCCACAGACTTACCTTATTCCTCCCTACCCCACTGTGGACCAGGGAAACCATTACCAGTTTCGTGGTACATTTATTATTTTTTGTTTATGGGTACACATGTCACTTGATTTGAATGTGAACATGTTACTTGCTTTGCACATGTCACGTACCGTTATCTTCATGTTCTTGTGCATGATGTGGTTTTATATATCGCAATCTTGGAAGGGTTCTTATGAGGAAATTCAACCCTAGGGGTTAGGATATGTTTCGATTGGAGATGTTAGGAATATGAGTTAGGGATCTCATGGATTCTACTCACCGTGGATCTTAGGGTCATGGACATGTAGGAGTTAATGTCATCCTTGGGATGAACTGGTTGACGACATACTGAGTTGTCATTGAGCGTGAATGGGAGAGGGTCACTGCTTACACACCGGAAGGTGTTTGTTCCAGGTTTTAGGGGGGAAAGCATAACGATTTACTTCAAGTAGTTATGACTCTAGATGACACATGCAATTGATGGGTTGGCTAGCAAGCCTTATCCTAGAAGGCGAAGAGAGAGAGGAGTTGGGTTTACTTCAGGTTGTGTGCGAGTACGAGGATGTTTTTCGGACACGTTAGTGGGATTACCTCCACCTAGAGATGTAGACTTCACCATAGAGTACATCCATGTACTTCGCTTATTTCTATGATTTTGCATAGAATGACACCAGCTGAGTGGCAAGAACTCTAGGTCCCATAGCAAGAAATGTTGAACAAAGGGTTCCTTAGACCGAATGCTTCACCTTGGGACGCTTCGGTATTAATTTCCAAATTATATAGGAGTCAACTCCTATTTTGATTGTTCCGGAGAGGAGACAGATGTACACAATATATTCTAATTCCTCCAAGGATAGAATTACTTGTGTTCTTATTCGGGGATAAAGGTACAAGCTTCAAACCATAGCTTGGTACCACAACTCGTTTCATATGCATGTGTTGAATGTACACGTGTATGTGAATTTCGGGGACAAAATTCTTTTAACGGGGGAAGAATGTGAAACCCGGGAAATTTTGAATTTTTTTCATAGAAAGGGCAAAATGGTCATTTTGCTACAATAATGTAAAATTGAAATACGTGTTACAAGATAGCCACAAAACAGCCCCCAAAATAGGGTACATAGCAGTCCACTATTCCATTAAGTTACAAGAAGATATGCAAGTAACTTTTATATATCAACTACAAGCTAGAATTTATCTTAAGTTCTTCCTACACTCCCTTCTTCATTTCCTTAACAATATAAAAATAATATATATCCACATACACTTAACCACCCCTTATGGACATGCTAAATAAGAAATGAACCAAAGTAGGAAGGATCGTATCTCTTGAAGCGTGAGATGAAGACTAGAGCTTCAAAGCTTCAAGAACACCTCAAGATCTTTGATTTCTCCAAAATTCACTCTTTGGATCTTCGGTGAAATCTTTCGTTCTTGGTACATACGCATAGCCTTCGTCGAGGAGATAAACTTTGCCTCTTGGTTCGACGAATTCCGACCGACGAAATTTCGTGAATCGAAGAAAAAAGTTTGAAAAACTCACTTTTCTTTTATTTTCTTCTCCCCAACGTCCAGACCAGCAAACACACTGGTTTCTAGCTGAAAAATATCTGAAAAAAGTAGATTTTAGCGCCTATTTATAGTCCCAAAACCCTTAGCTCACAATGCGCCACACGACCCCTATTTTCAGGTCCGTTTTCGCTCCGAAACGACTAATCACATTACGGGTTAAGCTTAATTAAATGTTATTTGAACTTTTAATTAAAAATAATTAAATTTTGAGTATATCACTTTTTGGGACCACGGTGAGGTTGTTTGCCACCCAATCTCCTCGATCTACGTGCAAAATTCTAACTTATCTCAGAATTCAATGAAATTTGATGTGGTGACTACAATCTGCGATACGAGTCCAACGAAAAAGTCCGTTGTGTCATACGAGGTCTATAGAACATGTATTTCAATTTTACATTATTATGGCAAAATGACCATTTTGACCTTTTTATGAAAAAAATTCAAAATTTTTCGGGTTTCACAGTGGGCACGTTGTGTGTTTATATTATGCCTTAGTGAGTTTAGTAGGTTAATTTCGTGATTATGTGATAACATGCTTGAAAATTGGATTGAATGAAATGTTGATCTATACATGCTTGCAAAAGATGTTGACATTGGGATAAATTATGGTATTTACTTGCTCTTGTTATAATTTACCCTAGATATGTTGATTTATGATGAGCTGGTTCATATGGTGTTCATTACATATTGAGCATGGTTATAGTATTGCAATGATACATTACATTGCATTTTCACGGGAACATCGCATTCATGGGCATTAGGCATGAGTGTGGGTCGTGTATGCATGGTTGATCAAACACCGTACATGGTGGATGATGGGTGGGCTTGGAAAAAAGTTAGAACGAAGTTCCACTTGAGTCACACGGTGGCATAAGAAAAACTTGTGTCGAGTATAGCAAGTAGGGCTAGACTCCCCCTCGGGTGCAAAACTCGGCCACTGGTTCATACACTTTCTACGGTGCAAGTCCAAAAAGAGGCGTACGGAGGTGGCAGTGTGATTCCAAAATCCGTTGCCCAACAAAGACACAAGATTTTGTTTTATAAAAATACACATTCAATGGGTGACAGTCAACAATGATTTGGTTTTATAAATGCGTAACTTTTTTTTTAAAAACAATCATTGGATGTGTTTTCGTCAATTGAGGGGTTCATTACACATGTACATTGTATTTTGTTGTGGGTGTCGGTGAGGACTCAGGTTGAAAGTGTATGAGTGAGTCTCATCTCATTTCAAGGCATGACATGATAGTATTCGAACATTGAATTGTACATTCTTGCTTTGGATGATTATTGCTCGTTAAATGTTGCATGTGCGCATTTCATATGCACTTAGGTTGGGGAGTGGTCTCTTTAGGAGATACCATATTGAGCATGGCTCACCCTTGGTGGAAAAACATTTCAGGTACGAGGCTTACGCCGGTGGACGACACCCATTTAGAGCCTCAAGGATGAAGAAAGCCGACCTATGGCTTTTATAGTCATGCTGTAAAGTTTTTGCTAAAATTCCATTTTGATGTGTAAATATATGGAATTGTATGTAATGGAACTAGTTTGGATCATGTGTTTACGTGAAAAACCTGAATAAACATGTTTTGGATGGTTGTGGAATTGATTGGAATGGATTGGAAATGAAAAAGGAAGGATATGTGAAAATACAGGTAAAACCATCCAGAAGGTTAAGGTAAATTTATTCCCCGAAGGCAAAACCTTTCGAAAGAAATATTTCCAGTAGGCAAAATCTTCCGGAAGGTCAACCAAAACCTTCCGGAAGGGTTTCCAATAATCTGAATGTTAAGATAAAAAAATTTCTGAAGGCAAAACCTTCCGGAAGAGTTTCATCCAGTAGGCAAAATCTTTCGGAAGGTCGACCAAAACATTTTGGAAGGTTTTTCTAAAAAAGAAAGTCTGAAGGTTAATGAAAATATTTTCCAGAAGATAAAATCTTCCAGAAGGTTGATGAAAACTTTTTGGAAGAAAATTTTCCAGCAGGCAAAACCTTCCGGAAGGTCGACCAAAACATTCCGGAAGGTTTTCCAAAAATCTAAAATTTTGTTCTATACTTTCGGATCTTGACTTCTTTGGTTCAAAGGATATAAATGGACATTAAATGAGATATATTGGGGTACATTGAACCTTGGTGGGATTAGATGACTAAAGTTAATTCGGATTACATTGTGAGTGATAATCCTAGTTAAGGGGTTGGTTTTGACGTGGTGTCGGACTATACGACATTCAAGGGTAATTTTGCGGGTTGATGGGTGATCAACGGTTAATAAAGAACCCCCGAATTTTTGGGGCATCTCGTATCAAGCAATTAATTCTTGTCTTATAGGTGACTCACAATCACTTAATATTTTCCGTCACATAGACGACATACAACTAATTGTTAATTTCCATCACATAACCGTTACACAATCACCTAATATTTCCAGTCACAAAGATGACACACAAACTTAATATTTCCCGTCACGTACACATCACACAATCTATTAATATTTCCCATCACAAAGATGACTCATATGCTTAATATTTCCCGTCACGACAACGACTCATATGCTTAGTATTTTCCAGTCATGTAGATGACACACAAACTTAATATTTCTCATGATGTAGACGTTACACAATCGCTTAATATTTTCCATCATGAAGAGACACGCAAACTTAATATTTCCCGTCACGTAGACGACATACAAACTTAGTATTTTCTATCACGTAGATGTCAAAAAGTCACTTAATATTTCCCGCCACGAAGACGACTCAAATACTTAATATTTTTCCATCATGTAGATGACATACAAACTTAATATTTTTCGTCACGTAGATGACACGCAACTACCTAATAATTCTTGTCATGTAGAAAATTCATATTCACTTAATATTTCCCATCACGAAGATAATGCACAAACTTAAATTTTTCGTACGAAGATGATTCATATAACACTTTTATCGTATGGACAACTAGTGTATTTATGATATTCCCAACCGATTTTACGACCCATGCTATCATCGCAGTTCTCGCCATTTAAACTTAATATTTCCCATCACACCCACATTATTATCTCAACATAGGAATGCATCATGCTCACAAATAAATTCAGCTCACAACGGTCAACTTAAAATGCATTCACAGATTTCATCACACAATCAACCCAAGCCGCGAAGGCTTACTCCGTCACTTAAACCATCTTTGTCACCCAAATATTACACCACTCAGTTATTAAATTTCAACAAAACCTACATAAAATAATTCTTTTCTTCCTATTTTTTTCCCTTGCAACAACACCTTATGCTCACACACCCACCCAAACATTATATTAATTTTCCAAGCAATACCCATGATACCACAATTCCATAACAACCTTTACATTAAACCCACAAGCAATACACCATTCTTAGATTGCATGCAATACCAAAAATATATACACTAATAATTCTTATATGTTCATTTAAAATGAGAGAAGATAGATTACATGGCTTACCTCTTATACCCACTTCCTAAACCACTAAACAACATCACCAATCTTCTACCTTTAAGCCACCATTAAGCTCCACTTTCAAGCTTCTCTTTTCTTTGTTTTCTTCACTTTTTCTTTCTTCTTTCCTTTTTTTAGCCAAGACTCACAAGAGAAGACTCTTCCCTTCTCATTTTTTTCCCTCAAGTATCATAGTCTTCTACCACATGCACTAGCCACCAATCTCCCCTCCTTCTTAATCCCATCCTTTCATTTCCTCTTAGAGGAACTTCCATCATTATGCATGTAGATACATTTATTCCATGTGTCCCTTCGTGGAGAATTCCATCATCACACACACATATTCACTTTTTCGCTTGTATGCATATGTGTGTGTATATATATATATATACATATATATATATATATATATAATCAAAGTATTTATAACCCATTAAATTTATATTGCTAGCCTTTAATCCACTTCTTACATATCCTAACACATATTTTTGTAAACATTAAGTGGATACGATATGCTTTGCACTTATTTAATTTCACATGCACTAATATACATAAAATACTAAAATCATGTCATATGTAAACATACTTATTTATTTTTTCACACTAAAACAAAACAATTCCCCTATGGTCATTAAATCCCATTAATCCTCAAACATTATTCGTAAGCTCTCTCTTAATATTAAAATATTCATCGTACAGGTTCAAGTCTAATATTGCTATTTCTAATTAAATAATGGTTATCAGTCATAGGCATGCATATCACATATGAATATGCTTATAACAAATATCACTATTTCTCATTAATGTGTGTTCGGGGCTTACAATTTCTCCCCCTTAGGATTTTCATCCTCAAAATTTGACTTACCAATCTAGAACAAGCGAGCATATTTGGTTTGCATGTCTTCCTTGGCTTCCCAAGTTGCTCCATCGACTGCTTGGTTTTACCACAACACTTTTACCAATGGTACAATTTCAATTGAAGTCATTCTCAAATTCTCAGTGTTTTAATTATCGAAATGTTAACCCCACACTAATATTATTAAATTATATTTTAACCCACAATATTTTATAAAACGATATGATATGCTTGTTTGGTCTCATAATAAAAATAAAACCTGATCACTATGTGGTGATCATTGTTTCGAAAAGGAATAGCATCTATCCATTTGGAAACATAATCAACGACAACCAAAATGTACAAATGTCCAAAAGATAGGGGAAATAGTCCCAAAAAATCGATGCCTCAACAATAAAAAATTTCAATGAGAAAAATAGGGTTCAAAGACATCATATTTCTTTGACATCTGTAACAATTTCGACAAAAAATATGTACATCTTTAAAAATGGTGGGCCAGTAAAATCCACACTGCAAAATTTAACAGTGGTTTTATTCGAAGAAAAATGCCCTCCGCAAGCTTCAGAATGAAAAAATGAAATAACCTGCCCTATTTCATGATTGGGTATACAACGCCTTATTATTTGATATTTACAATACTTAAACACATAAGGATATTCCCAAAAGAAATGACTTACCTCTTTTAAATATTTCTTTTTGTCGGTCTATGTTTAGTGCAAAGGAATAGTACATGTGGCTAAATAATTGTCTATATTAGCAAAGCATTGTACTTCTGTGATTGCAAACAATTGTTCATTAGGAAAAGTTTCTTTGATTTTATTGACTCTTCTTTTGTGTCATAATTCATCGTTGACAAATGATCAGCTACCACATTTTCAAATCTTTTCTTCTCTTTGATGATAAGATCAAACTCTTGTAGCAGCAATATTGTGACACCCCAAAATCCGGGGGTCCCTTATCAACCGTTGACCCACCGTCAACCCGTGGAATATTCATTTCTAACCTCAATCCCAGACCTTAAGTTCAAACAAATTCCCTTAATCGGGACTTTAACCCTTGATCAAACCCCGTGTTGTTTTAGTCATTTAATTCATCCGAGGTGTGATATGCCTCAAAATAGTTCATTTGCAACCTTTGAATTAAGGAAAACCAAGTCCAAAAGCATAAGAACCAATATGAAAATTTCAGAATCTTCCGGCTGTACCGGTACGTCGAACTCTCTGGACCAAAGTGTACCGGTACACAGTACCGGCACTGTCTACCCAGTTTTTTACCATTTCTTGCATTTTTCATTTCCAATTCATTCCAAACCTTACCAAAACCAAACCAACACTTACACACACATGCATTTGGGCATTCCACATAGGTTTTACAATTCTATTGCATCATTTGAATGCATTCTCATTTAATTACATACCAAAAGTAAATATTCATTTCACTTTTACAACTTTTGGCAAAAAGAGCCACATTCCGGCTTCTTCACCCTTGGGACTCAAAGTGAGAGCCATCCGCCGGCATGAACCCCGCACCTGAAATATTTTTCCCATAAAGGGTGAGCTACGCTCAATAGAGAACTTCCTAAAATAGGCTACTCCCCAACCCGAATGCACATGAAATGCTTATATGCAATCAATCCACTATTCATATATTCCAATCATATATATATGGCATAAATGTTGGAAATTTTCCATGCAATGTTATGAAATGAGATGCGACTCACTCCAAATAACCAACTCAGGCCGTTTGACACAAACAATTTGCAATCGTGCAAAAGCTTGTCATTCATGAACCCGAGCCCTTCCCGGCTCTCCTACACATGCAATTTCCAATGTGTATAATCCTGTCATCCATGTTACACATCAAATGACATTGTCCATCCGGGGTCTTGTGTGGGGTGAGTGTTTATGGGCTTACACCAACAGTACCCAACCGACACGGGATTTATGGACTTCCACCAACGGTCCCGCGTACACCAACACACTTTATGAACTAACACCAATGGTAGTGCGCATCCAATCACCGGGCCTTACACTCGAGGGATCTTCTAGCCCTTCTTGCTAACCCCGACCCACAACACCATGCAAAACCGTGAGACTCGGCCAAGTTATCAACTTAGCTTCCTCGAGTCCACTCGTCATCCATCCATGTAGTGTTGACTACTTCCATGCACAACCACCCATTTGGTGCGATGTCCCTATGCATATGCAATGTAATACCCCATTGCAACTCTACTACATTGTTCAATATGCAATGTATGCAACATGAACCATTTCAAACCCAATTCACACAACCCATGACAATTATATACAAAGCATATAATTTTCATAATTCTCAATGCCAATAAACAAGCATGTATTTATCAACATTATCCATATTCATATCCAAGCATGTTATCTCTTATTAAGAAAATAACACACTTCATGATCACGACATTATGTAAACACATAATATGCCCATAATTCACATAATTTCGAGAAGTTACTTTAAGTAATTTCTACATATCCAATTCAAGATAGAATATATTCTACATATTTTTAATACCCACTTCTCCAAGGTAAAATTTGAACACACTACATGTCCATATCACACAAATTCTCATGGAATTTTTTCAAAATAAATTACCACATTTTCTTTATTCCAAGTTAGGAATTTACCATAATCTATTTCCATTCTCATTTCATTTCATTTTCTTTCAATAGGCAAGTGATATAGACATCTATCAACCTACCCATTTCATTTAACATTCTAGGTTGTGAATACCACCCAATTAGGAGAATTCTCTACCTCTTGTAGCGTGACGAATGTTCGTAAAAGCTCCAAGGGACAAACCCAACTCCAATCCTAGCTCTCCCAAGGAATTTTGGTTTTCCACCTTCGGTGAAAGCCCTCCTTTTTGGTGTGTACGCGTAGCCCTCGCCGAGGAGATCGACTTTCCTTCTTGGCTCGCAAGGATCCGAGCTCTCTAGCTCCGTAGATCGTAGAGAGAAGTTAGAGTTTCCCCCTCCTTTCCCTCTCTTCTCAATAGGCTGGAGATGGCTGAACAAAAAATGGGGGAAAAATCTGATTTTTCCTTATTTATAATTTTAGAACACTTGGCCCATAATGCGCCACATGTCCATTTTAATTCCTAGTCCGTTTTCATCCCGAAACGATTAAATTTCGCTCCAGTTCAAGTTTAAAATATTTTTAATTTATCTTAACCTCATTTATTTTAAAAATCTCATAATTTTCTCAAATATTTCCTATTTGGGTCTCCCGGGGCCCGATCGCCTCGTAAAACGCGAAAAATCCAACTATCTCGGAATTCGATGAAAATTGACATGGTCACTATATTTCGCGAGACGATTCCAACTGTGAGGTCCATTTCATCAACCGAGTTCAAAAAAATTTTAGATTTACAACCTGAACCATTTTGGTAAGTTGTCGTTTTACCCTTTATTCTTAACAGTTTAAATTTACCCGGGTTTTTACAAATATACATCATAGGAGACGTGGTTTAGCTTCCTTCCTAGTGAGTAAATATTTCAAGGTTGCACGATCAGCAAACACAACAATTGATGACCTAACTAAATATGAATGAAATTTTTCTAAAGCAAATAATACAGCAAGCAATTCTTTTTCTTTGGTAGAATAATTTATCTGTGCATCATTCAAAGTTTTACTTTCATGGTAAATCACATAGGATTTTTTTATCTTTTCTCTAACCTAAAATAACTCCTACTGCACAGTCACTAGCATCACACTTTAATTTAAAAGGTAAAGATCAATCAAGAGGTTGTATAATTGGTGCAGAAATAAGCATGCTTTTAAGTCTATTAAATGCTAATTGACATGCATCTTTCCAATAAAATGTTATATCCTAACATAGAAGATTACGCATAGGTCTGGATATCAAGCTAAAATCTTTAATGAATCTTCTATAGAATCCTGTGTGACCTAAAAATGGTCGAATATCTTTTGCAGTCTTAAGGGGAGGGAGATTGACTATTAAATCTATTTTTGACTTGTGAACTTCAACTCTCTTTACATAAACTATGTCCTAAAACAATGCCCCGTGTGACTATAAAATGACACTTTTCCAATTCAACACAATTTTTTTTCATCACATTGAGTAAAGACTTTTTCAAGATTCTCTAAACATAACTGAAATGAAACTCTTTATACAGAAAAATCATCCATAAAAACTTTCAAAAATTGCTCCACCAAATCACTAAAAATGCTTTACATACAACACTGAAAAGTGGCTAGAGCATTACACAATCCATATGACATTTTTTTAAGAAAATGTGCCAAAAGGACATGTAAAAGTGATTTTTTCTTGATCATCAATTGCTATTTTAATTTAGTTATAGCTAGAATATCCATCCAAAAAGTAATAATATGCATGTTCGACTATTCTCTCCAAAACTTGGTCTAGCAAAGGTAGGAAAAAATGACATTTTCTGGTGAGAGAATTTAACTTTCGATAGTTAATACACATACGTCAACTAGTGATTGTACGCATAGGGACTAGTTCATTTGCTTGGTTTATCACGACCATGACAACAGACTTTTTAGGCACTACTTGTGTAGGGTTGACCCATTTACTATCAGATATAGGATATATGATATCAACGCCTAATAGTTTAGGTACTTTAGCCCAAACTATATCTTTCAAGTGTGGATTCAACGTTTTTTTTCAGCTATCGGGATAGTTTGGAGTCTTCCAAGTATGTACAATGAGTATAGAAAAGAGGAATTATGCCGTTTATATCTGTTATTATCCAATCGATTGCACTTTTTTTTATAACTCCAGTTAATTTTTTGTCTTGTGCTTATGAAAATTTTGAAGGTATTATCATTGGATGAGTTTCATCCTCCCCCAATAAAACATATTTCAAGTAAGCGGGGAGAGATTTCGGCTCTGGTTTACGATTTATAACACTAGACACGACATGCTTAGTTCTAGAAGACAATAACTTTTCAAATTTTGGTATCAATGTTTCAATAGTAAACATATCTATGGAATCAACATTTGGTGCATGTGAAAACCTGGACAAATTTGATTTTTTTTGAAAAAAGGGAAAAATGGTTATTTTGCCACTATAATGTAGAGTTAAAATACGTGTTCTTTGGAGCACGTATGACACAACGGACTAATTTCGTCAAATTGGATGACAAATGACCTCACAAAGGTGCCCAAAAATAGAAATTAAAAAGTTTTCTTATAATTGAATAAAATTTCAAATAAAATTAAATTGAACTTAAAACGGGACAAAATAAATTGTTTTAGAATGAAAACGGTCTCGAATAAGTGGGGGATTCGTGGCACAATGTGAGCCTAGCATTTAAAAATATAAATAGGGGCTAAATATCTGAAAAATTAGATATTTTCACTCCTCATTCGGCTGGCTCCAACGTTTGAGAGAAAGAGAGAGAGAAAAGGGAGAAAACAAAACTTCTTCTGCTGATTCTCGGAGTTTCGTTGGTCGGAATCCGTCGAGCCAAGAATTAAAGTCGATCACATCGACGAGGGCTACGCAGCCACACCAAAAATGAGGGATTTCATTGAATACCCAAAGAGGAGATTTGGGAGATATCAAGTTTTGGAGGTCTTGAGAGGTGTTCTTGAAGTTCTCAACACTTCAAGTGAGGTAGGGTTGCCTCCTACTTTGATTTATTTTTGTCCTATGAAGTTTATATGGAAGGGGGTTGGTATGTAGAATATGTATACCACTTGTTTGTTGTTATGGGAATGAGGAAAAGGGTGTAGAAAAGGCTTAGGCTAATTTCTAACCTGATTTTGATATGTGGGAGTTACTTGTGTGATCTCTTGAAAATTTGGTTTATGTGGGCATGTTATACGTTTATATTATGCCTCATGATTAAGTGTGATTTGGTATGAAATTGTGAAATGCCATACTTGTGAATTGTGTTGGAAAGACATGTTGATATGTGCTAATTGATGTGTTGACACGGTGAAGGATTTTGGTGATTATATGCTAGTGATTTAAATTGTCATGAAATTGGGTATGTTGAGATATGAATTAATATGTCCATATGACATTCATTACATATGGAACATGACATGGATAAGCAATGGTTCATTACATTGTATTTGCACAGGACGTATCATCACATGGGTGTGTGCATGGTTGTCGTCAAAACCACACTTGGTGATTGACGAATGGCTTGGGAAAGTTGGGCCGAAGGGCTAGCTGAGCCGCATAGTTGCAAGATAAGTTGGGTTGGGGTTAGCAAGAAGGGCTAGAAGATCTCTCGGGTGAGAGACCCGGTGATTGGATACGCACTTCATGTCCCAGACCCGTTTTGGGTGTTCTCTCCAAATTTTCCACTATAAATACCTATGGAACACCCTTTAGGCTTGGTGTCATCTACATTTCATCAATTCTAACCACCAAAAAGCCTTGAAGAGTAAGAAAGAAGGGAAAAAAAGCACAAGATTGAAGGGGATTACCACATTAAAGTGGATCAAATCTTCTCAATTTCTTACAAAACTACAAAAGCAAGGTAGGAATTTCTTCTCACTCTTGTTCATTGAGGCTAGGGCTCTTATACATATGTTTTGACTCTAAATTATAGATATTTATTATGGAATCCTTGTTCCTTGATGTTCTTGCAAACCTTACAATGTTTTGAATGAAGTTATGGTTTGATAGCCTTAAAATTCTTGTTCTTGATACCAAAAGTCTAGTTTTTTAGAAATATGGATTTTTCTTCATGATTTTCCTTTGTTCTTACTTTTAAAACTCTAGTTCTATGTTTGAACAATAAAAATATATGTTTAATGATCTCTTACATATTTTTCTTGAATTGCTCCGTTGGAAAAATACCTATGGAATTGGGGGTTTTTTATTTACTTGTGAATTGAGAAATTAGTTGGTATTGTATCTCTTGTGTGGATGTTTGGATGAACATGGGTGGTCGTTGACCGGGTATCGTAGAGTGGGTAGATGCATTTCTTACTCTGTGTGGGTTTCAGAGGTTCCCTACCACTCGTAGTGGGGTAGGTGTCTTACAAGGACTAAACTACTATTCACTTACTTGGTATCGAATATGAGGGTTAGTATACTATTCTTGGGTTAGATTCGTCACTGCCGATGCGTTGGTATTATGACGCCCAAAAAACCGCGGGTTCTTTGTCAACCCGTTTATCACTCATTGACCCATGGAAATACTCCTGCATATCGTGTAACTCGTTATCACAAGTCATGCCTAATTTATTGGGATCCATAATTTAACAAAATTCGGGCAAAGTCTTCTTCGTACGGGAAGCTCTACCCAAAACACAACTTGTGTATTATACAATTACATGACCCATCCGAAGTCCAATATACAACATTGATCACACCGGGTCCATTTATCCATACTCATATAACAACATTTAATCACATTACCCATACAAGGTTCAATATTGATGAGCACATAATATTGCACATTTCATGGCCTCATTACATTCATTATAACTCAACTTTTGCATTTAATTACTTAGTGTTAGCCTATTTTATGAATAATGTTGAATTCTCGATGTTGCATATTTTGATAGGTTAAATGTTGGATTTTAGGACCTTGCAACTATGTTGGATGTGTGGTAATAGCATGGACACAATACATGAAGAATTGGAGGCTTAAAAGTGAAGAAATCAAGGAGGTATTGGTGTTTTGGAACAAAGGCACCAGCAGCCACATCACTGGGAAGCACTGCCTCGGTTCTCCTCCATTTTGACCATGATCTACTCAGAATCTAGAAAAGTTTAAAACATCAAAGTAGTAGATCTGTATGTCTTCTGTATCGTGTCCAAATTTCAGCTTAATCCAACGGTTAGATCAAGAGTTATGCATTTTTACCGAAGGTGGTCTAGTACAAAAAAACGGTACCTGTACTCGGTACCGGTACCATATGGTACCGGTACCTAGTACCGGTACCACGAACCTTCTGGCCAAAACACAACCTGTAACTTAACTTTGAGGTTTGGGGGTCCCACCTACACTTCTCCCACTTGCCCCCCAATATTTTCGGACACAAGAGCACGCCTCCCTTACATATTTGGAAGACTTTGAAGGCTTGACACAAAATGGAGGATGTGAGAGAAGTGGGAGGCATGTGAGTTGCAGGCTAGCTCTGTCCTAGCCTGTGTGACCCATCTAAATCACCTATCATTGATGGGTGGCCTTTCACACAGACCTTGGGGACCCTCATGGACGTTTTTGGCAAGGCATACACTCCATATATACAACAATATTCAGCATTTGGTGAATGTGGCTACCTAAGCTTAGGAGTGGATATAGAAAGCTCCAAGGAGGAAGACAATGAATAGTGTAATGTAAATTTCGTTTTTGCTTGTTCTTCACCATTTTCATTGCTGTAAGACTTGTGTAAGCTTCCTTATTTACTTTCAAAGTCATTTAATTCCATTGCTTTGCAAGTTTAGTTTAGTTTCTTAGCTTTCACCATTTATGCTTTCAAGTTTTCTTCAATTCTTAGTTTAAAATGGGTATTGTTGATTTCTCTTCTTAGTTTAAGATTTCTTGCATTTAGTTAAGTTTTAATCTCCATTTCATCCTTGTCTCTTTACATTATGAATGTCTTGCTTTTAATATGAGTAGTTAGGATTTAATTTGGTTAATCCAAGGGAAGACCTCCTCTTGGGGATTCCATTTCAACTCTTCTTCATTCCTCCCTTTTGAATCAAATGGTTTGGTTTGACGGGGTTAAGAGTGGATAAGTTGGTGAGCCTTTGATATCCCGTAGCCCTAGTCACGGGTTATGCTTAAATACTCACCAATCTCGTCCCTAGCTTCCCCTGAATCAATCGTTCATTCATTCTCAATCGGAGGAAGGCTTTGAGTTGATTTGGTATTCCCATTGGAATGAATCCTTTAGATTAGCCAACACTTGTTTTCTTGCATTTTCTTTTACAAACCAAACACAAAACTCAAATACAAGATTTTACACTTTCTTTTCACTTTTGCAAAATCACTTTCACAAAACTCCCTTTCCTTCCCTGAGGAGACGACCTTGGAATACTTTTCAAGTAAAACACCGACAACGAAAGACTCCTTGCGATTGGGGAGCACTTTTGTTCACACACATTTCATTTCCATTTCATCACCATCATTTCGTTGTTCTATCTCTTGCATCATCCCGAGGGAGAGTGACACTCCCTTCTCACACACATCATACACATGCTAAAGGGTGATGTTTAGAGGTTAGGAACAACAACTATTTTCAATCAATCAAATATACATCAATTCATACTCCCACATCATGATTTTATGGATTAAACATAGTTAATACAAGTTCAAAATTCTAATTCTTTTACGTACATTACATGCCCAAAAACTAACTTTGCAAAAGTTTTACGAAAAAGGGACTAAAAGCCATAAGTCATCCTTTTTAGTCATTGGGGCCCCAAATAGGCACCGTCCAATGACGTGTATCCCCCACCTGAAATATTTTCCTGTATAGGGTGAGCTACGCTCAATAGTGTATCTCCTAGAGAAGCTACTCCCTAGCCTAGATGCATATAAAATGTGCATATGCAACAATCAACAACCATTATCCATTCCGAACAAGAACATGTAATTCAAGATTGGAATTCTAGCATGTCATGTCGTGATATGAGATGATACTCACTCATGCACTTTAACTTGAGTCCACACCGACTCCCACTACACAATGCAATGCACGTGTGTAATACCTTTTTTAATGATGAAATACATCCAATGATTGTTTGAAATAAAATTCATGTGTTTAAAAATCAAGTTATTATTGGATGTTACATATCAAATGAGTATTTTTTATAAAACAAAGTCTCATGTCTTTGTTCAGCAACGAATTGGGTTAACACACCACTGGTTCTGTACACCGTTACAGTTTTTTGGAATTTCACCTCAAGAGAGTGTATAAACCAAGTAGCCGGGTCTTGCACCAGAAGGAGAATCTAGCCCTTTTTGCTATACCCGACACAAGTTTTTCATGCAACCAAGTAACTCAGCCGGATCTTCAATTCATCCATCCCGGGTCCACTTATCAAACACCAAGGATAGTGTTTGATCAACCATACACCCACAACTACACCCATGTTTAATGCCCATGTATGTGATGTCAATATCATGCCCAAGATGCAATATGTAAAACCTGGGTAAATTTAAAATTTTTCAAAAAAAAAGGGCAAAATGGAAATTTGTAACTATAATGCATATTTAAAATACTCATGTTCCAGAGCTGGTATGAAACAACGGACTTCACCGTTGGATTCGTAACACAAAATCTAGTTGTCCTGCCAAATTTTGTGAATTTAGAGATAGTGAGTGGCGGCTGACCCACAAAGATCCCCACAAATTTTTTTTTTAAAATTTTCTTATAATTGGATGAAAGTTCAAATAAAATTAATTTGAACTTAAACCTGGATCAAATAAATCGTTTTAGGCAAAAACGGACCTGGAGAAGTGGGGGACACTTGGCGCGATCTGAGCCAAGTCTTGAAATTATAAAAAGGGGCTAAAATTAGATATTTTGCACAAAATATCCCCATTAATCAGCTGGTCACACTTTGGAGAAGAGAGAAAATAAGAGAAAAATTAGATCTTCAAATTTTCTCCGTCCATTCTCGAGGTTCCGTCGGTCGAATTCCATCGAGCCAAGAATGAAAGTTGCTCTCCTTGATGAGGGCTATGCAGCCATACCAAGAACAAAGGATTTTACCAAAGATCCAAAAGGGATAATTTGAGGAAAACGAGTCTTGGAGGTGTTAGGAGGTGTTCTTTAAGTTCTTGCTTTCATCGCACGCTCCAAGAGGTAGGGTTTCTCCTACTTGGGTTCGTTCCTAACCTAGAATGTCTATAAGGGATGGTTTGGGTATGTTGTTATATATATAAATTGTTAGAGTTGTAAAAATGATAAAAAGAGCATAGAATTGACGTAAATCAATTTATAGCTTGAATTTTATAAATATAAGTTTCTTCAGTATTTTCTTGAAACTTGGGGCAATGTGAACAAAATTATGTGTTTACATGAATATTGTATTGAAGGTGTTTGATAAAATGCCTTGAGTGATTGAAATTTTTTGTTTTGATTAAATCGAAATAACATGCTTGAGCTAAGTAATGTGATAACTCATGGAAATTATATGCTTATTGATATATTGAGCATAATGATGATTTATGGAAGTTATATGCACATGATATACATTTCTATGGAATATGATGGTAAGTGATAAATGTTGCTCATGTGACATTCAATACATGGGACATGACATGGATAAGCAATGGTTCATTACATTACATTTACACGGAACATCTTATCACATGGGTGTGTGCATGATTGTCATCAATACCACACTTGGTGTTTGACGGAAGGATTGGAAATGCCGGGACAAAGGACTAGCTAAGTTGCATGGACGTATGATAAATTGGGTTTAGGGTTAGCAAGAAGGGACTAGAAGATCCCTCGAGTGAGAGACCCAATGATTGGATACACACTCCGTTGGTATAACAGCCCATAGAGTGTGTCGGTGTATGCGGAACCGTTAGTAGAAGTCCATGAATTCAGTGTCGGTTAGGTGTCGTTGGTGTAAGTCCTTCAATATTTACCCCCAAGAAATACCCTAGATTTGTAAACGTAATTTGATATGTATCATAGATGACAGGTTCATACACATTGACACTTGGATGTATTGAGGAGCCAAGAAAGGGCTTGGATTGAGTGCATGAATGAGTCTCACCTCATTGCATGGCAAGTCCTAAAAGATTCCATCATTGAGTTGCATAAACTTGATTGAAATTGTTATGGATAATTGAATGTTGCATGTGAGCATTCCATGTGCATCTAAGTGAGGAGTATCCTCTATAGGAAATATTCTACTGAGCGTGGCTCACCTTATATGGGAAATATTTCAGGTGTGGAGTATACGCCAGTGGTCGAATCTCATTCGGGCCATCAAGGGTGAAGAGGGGCTAACATGTGGCCGTTAAAACCATATTTTGTAAAACATTGTGAAAGCGATATTTTTGACATATAAATTCTTTGAATGAATGTAATAGAACTTATAGGTAACAAGTTTTATGTTGGAAACGTTGTTAATTAGGTGTGGGATAATTTTGGTATGGTTTGAAATGGGGTTGAAATAAAAAATGGTCGAAAAAGGCAAAATTAGACAGACAGTACCGGTACACTTTTCCAAATTTTCAACTTTTAAATGTGTTTTTCCATGCTTTTGGCCTATGATTTTTTTCCCTCCAATGATGTAAATGGACCCTAATGAGGTATAATTCAAGGCATATTGGACCTGAGTTGGATCCAATGAATAATTGAACCCAGATTACTTTTATGGGTTATAATCCCGATTGAGGGGATGCTATCACGTGGTGTCGGGGTTATATGACATTCACTGGTCTTTTTGCGGGTTAATGGATTATCAATAGTTAACAAAGACCCCCAGATTTTGGGGTTCACAGCTTCGCATCAGAGCATAGGTATACGATTTACCTAAGGCTTGATGGGCATTAGGTCTACACTATTGCATTCATTGTGCATCTCATGTTATGTGTTTTACTTGTTACATGTTATGTGATATATGTTGAATTATATGAATGGTGATATGTGTATATGGAAAGAGAAACACTAGGTTTAGAAAACATGACCTTGGGTTTCGAAAAAGGGATGAACGGGATAGTTCAAGGTGTAAATGTCAACTAGTATACGACATACGTTCTACAAGGGGGATATTGAGAAGATTCTCCACGTTTTGTGTTTGATCACTAATTTAGGATACAATTTGAGACTCGTTTGCTATCTGACATATGTAGATCACTAATCAAGGAAGAGGAAGTCGAGGCGGTGGGCGGAACAACCAACCACCACCAGCCTTTGATCACAAAGCCTTTGTGGAGGATATTGGTGAGGCGACTGTTACTATTGCACAGGCCAGTGATACATCCACTACAATTGCCCAAATTGGTGCAAACGTGGGCCAAGGAGGCTCAAGTAATCTTCAGAAGTTCTTGAGAGGAGAGGATCCGATGGTAGCTTACCATTAGATCCGGCAAGTTTACAAGATCTTAAGGGCTATGGAGATCACCTTTGATGCAACTAAGATAATGCATGTAGTCCAGCTAGAGGGAGAATCCCAAGTGTGGTGAGATTGGGTTAAAGCCTCGAGGGAGTTGGAGGTGATGACATAGGGAGAATTTTGAGAGCTCTTTACGGGCAAATACTTCCTGGAATCTACCGAGTGATGGTTGGAAAACTGATGAGCACATAATATTGCGCATTTCATGACCTCATTACATTCATTATAACTCAACTTTTGCATTTAATTACTTAGTGTTAGCCTATTTTATGATTAATGTTGAATTCTCGATGTTGCATGTTTTGATAGCTTAAATGTTGGATTTTAGGACCTTGCAACCATGTTAGATGTGTGGTAATGGCATGGACACAATACATGAAGAATTGGAGGCTTAAAAGTAAAGAAATCAAGGAGGTATTGGTGTTTTGGAACAAAGGCACCAGCTGCCACATCACTAGGAAGCACTGCCTTGGTTATCCTCCATTTTTACCATGATCTACTCAGAATCTGGAAAAGTTCAAAACATTAAAGTTGTATATCTGGATGTCTTCTGTATCGTATCAAAATTTCAGCTCAATCCAACGGTTAGATCAAGAGTTATGCCATTTCTACCGAAGGTGGTCCAGTGTAAAGAAACCCTACCGGTAGAGTAACCTACCGGTAGGGTTAAGCTACTGGAGTAAACCCTACCGGTAGACCCTACCGGTAGAGTACCCTACCGGTAGAGTCTGTCGTTCTGCTCCCCCACCAGCACTTCTCCCCCACTCTTTTGACACGCCCACAACACTATACCTGCCCTAAGGCTTTAAAGGCTTGGCATTGATGGAGGATGGGAGAGGAGGGGGCTGCCATGTGGGTGGCAGGCTAAGCTCCTCTTAGCCTGTGTAACCCATCCAAATCATATGCCATTGATGGGAGGTCTGATCTCACAGCTAGGGGACCCTCATGACGTTTCTTGCAAGGCATACACACCATATATCTGAACATTATTCAACATTGGAGGGGGTTGGCTACCTAAGCTTAGGAGTAGATATAGAGAGAGAGTTCCAAGGTTTAAGATGATGAATAGGAAATTTCGTTTTTGCATTTTCTTCTCCCATTTAACTTGCTATTGTTGTAGTAAGCTTTCATACTCTTGTAATCTTCATTTTATTACCTTAATGTCATTTACTTCAAGTCTATTTTAAGTTTAGTTGTGTAACTTAGATTTCACCATTTATGCTTTCAAGTTCTTCATTTCTTAGTTTAAAATGGGTATTGTTGATTTCTCTTCTTAGTTTAAGATTTCTTGCATTTAGTTAAGTTTTAATCTCCATTTCATCCTTGTCTCTCTACATTATGAATGTCTTGCTTTTAATATGAGTAGTTAGGATTTAAGTTGGTTAATCCAAGGGAAGACCTCCTCTTGGGGATTCCATTTTAACTCTTCTTCATTCCTCCCTTTTGAGTCAAATGGTTCGGTTTGACGGGGTTGAGAGTGGATGAGTTGGTGAGCCTTTGATATCCCGTAGGCCTAGTCACGTGTTATGCTTAGATACTCACCAATCTTGTCCCTAGCTTCTCCCGAATCAATCGTTCATTCATGCTCAATCGGAGGAAGGCTTTGAGTTGATTTGGTATTCCCATTGGAATGAACCCTTTGGATTAGCCAACACTTGTTTTCTTGCATTTTCATTTACAAACCAAACACAAAACTCAAATACAAGATTTTACACTTTCTTTTCACTTTTGCAAAATCACTTTCACAAAACTCCCTTTCCTTCCCTGAGGAGACTACCTTGGAATACTTTTCAAGTAAAACACTAACAACAAAAGACTCCTTGCGATTGGGGAGCACTTTTGTTCACATTCCACTTTTTATTTCATACATATTTTATTCATCCATTTCCCACCATTCACATTCCGTTGTTTCCTATCTCTTGTATCATCCCGAGGGAGAGTGACACTCCCTTCACACATAAGTCATACACAAAAAAGGGTGGTGTTGAGGGGTAGGGAACAACTATTTTTCAACCAATCAAAAACCCTGTTGTTTCTTAACCCCTAAATACTATCCCTTAGCATGTGAAATGTATGGTTTAAAGGGGAGTGTACTCTCCCTTTGGATAGTGTCAAAAGAAAGGGCAAGGGAAAGGGAAAATGAAATGACGTAACGATGATGTGCAACGAACAAAAGTGCTCCCCAATCGCAAGGAGACTTTCGCGTGTCGTGTTTTACTTGGTGGTATTCCAAGGTCGTTTCCACAGGTAAGGAAGTAAACTGAGGGAAAGGTGATTTTTAGTGAAATAAAGTGTAAAAAATCTTTGTGGTTGAAAATTGTTTGGTGAAGTGTGTGTTGGTGAAAATGAAATGAGAAAAACATTTGGGCAAATCCAAGAGGTCACTCCAATGGTGATACCATCTCAGCTTTGAATCCCTCCTCCAATAGAGCATGAATGAACGATAGATTTATGGGATGCAAGGGATAAGATGGGTGAGTATCTAAGCATAAACCGTGACTCGGCCTACGCAATATCAAAGACTCACCAACTTCTCCACCCTCAACCCAGTCAAACCGAACCATTGAACTCTGAAAGGAGGGAGGAGACTGAGTTGAAATGGTATACCCAAATGGAGGTTTCCCTTGGCTTTGCCAACTAAAAGATTTAGTTACGCATGCTTGAAATGAAATTAACTATGAATTCTAAGATATGAAGTTCTAGAGTGACTAAATACAAGAAATCATAAGCTCCAAGTGAAAGAAATGAATACCCATTTTATATCTAAGAAAATGAAGCACTTTGGTGCATTAACGGTAAAAGTTTAAAGGGAGCATTAAACTTGCATTTGAACTTGAAGAAAAATGACATTTATGACATTAAATGAAGTTCTAAAGATTCATACCAGAGATTACAAGAAAATGTATTGCAAGAAATGTAAAAATCTTGAATTTCTCTCTAAAACACTATTCATGATCTTCTACACTGTTTCTCTCCCTATATTCTATCCTCTAATATGTAGAATGCTAAACCATGGAGAACTCCCCTGCCGAAAACGTGCACAGAGTCTCATGTAGCACCTTGATGTGATTCCCAACATAGGAGCATTAATTAAGGAGGGCTAGTGTAGGCTGTGCAAGCCTTGTCTCCACACCCAGCGGTTTCTCTCTCCTCTCTCCACATTTATGATCTATGCTCCAAAAGTCCAAGAGGATGCTAATGAGAGGATGGTCTACGTACTGGACGTGTCAAAGGAGCATGGTAGATCAGTTGGTGGGACCCTCCAGGTAGCAAAATAGCTGATGCAGGATTTGGACATGTTAGGCAAAGCGTACCGGTACGTCGACCTCCATTAGGGTGAGCGTACCGGTAAGTGTACTGGTACAGTTTATTCTAATAGCATATGCGTACCGGTACGGTTTGGCTGCTTTTCTGATTTCCTCTTCTCCTGAGCAATCCCAAGCTATCTTTTTGTCCTCATTCATCTCAAGTGGTATGGGGAGGCCTTAAGAAAACCAATTTAGCCCTTTTTAACTACAAACACAAAATATCATCGTTAAAGATTCAATTAACATAACCCCTACCAAATAATCTCCAAAAACTATAACAAAATGAGATGATTGGCACATAAAAATGTACAAAGTTTTGGGCTAATCACACCCCCAACTTAGGTTTTGCTAGTCCCTTAGCAAAAGTTAATTACAAAACACAATAACAAGACTAACATAAGACAATCCATAAGCAAATCACCCACAAATCAAAATCCAAAATGCAATGCAATTTACAAAATAAGCTTGGACAGGATGGAATAGAAATGTGATATTTCATTACTATATTTCAAAGTTGGATTACATGGAGTCAAAAATTAAAAAGAGACAAAATTGGCCTATTTCCTAGGGATTCTTCTACTAGGCCTATGACTCCATCCTAATTGTGTACATCCCACTAGACAAAGTACTCCACTTGTAAACCACAAATTTAACCATCATGCCCAAGACATTACTGAAATTGCAATGTGATTTAAAACTTTGATGTACTAACTACACAAAACAAAGACTCCTACTTTTAGATATCAAAATGCACACCAACCTGTAAAACAAGAATTCAATTCAAACTAGCATTCATAACTCTTTTCAAATGTCCAAAATTTGAGAAATATTCCCCCATTTCGTAAGCATGGAATTGTCTAACACGTTTCTTGAATGACTGATCTAAACACACATGAGTAAATCCATAGTCTTAGACACTAGTCTAAAGTATGCACCTACAAATTGATTTTTGACTTGTGTGTGTGAGAAGTAAACAAGTAATTCGAGCATTTACGCAACAAAATTCACATTCGAATATCTAGCCAAGTTCAGTTTCAATGCAAGACTCACCAAGGGTCACTCTTAAGCAATAACATACACTCAAGTTTTTCTTGTATGCGCTCCATGTGTACATGTGAGATAGAATCTTGTGTTCAAAACAAAGTGTGCTCACATATAATCCAAAAATGAGGTTCATATATGAAAATGAAGCGAGCTTGGCATAGTCTCATGAATAGAATGTTGGGGCATTAGATAGTAAGACTAACTCATCATTTTCTGCCAACATTGTGCACATCCCATGCTTTTCTAGATCACTTAGGACTTTAAGGGTCATAATGGGCCCTTGGGGTAATGTCTAGGTAGATGAAATGAAGGGTATAGGATAACAAAAAGGGATGTTCCAAGTGCATGACCTTTATTTCAAATCAACTCCCTTTTCATGGGAGTTTCATTCATACACCATCTCCACACTCTTTGTTTCTTTTCTTTCTTTCCTTTAACATTTTCCATTTCTTTTGATCATTCTTTTTTTTTCACCCATTTTTCTCCTTTTCTTGGATTTTCGTTGTTTTCCATTGAACTGTTTGAGTTTCAAACTCATTCATCCCTTTTGCCTGAGTTCCACACCACCATTCCTCCATTTCTTTTATGATCACTAACACTCAGCACTAGGAACAACCAAGGTGAGGTTGATTTTTATCATTTTGCACTGGCTTGGTCACATGTGGCATGGAAGTGAATTACAATTGAGGCTCAATCACGGCACTAAGGATAAAATTTTCACAATAAAAGGGCAAAGGTTCGACATGTTCAAAGATGGCCTAAGATAACTTCCAGGTTCGCATGGGGTGACAATATATGATCAAGACAAATCAGTCTACTATCCAAATGCACTTAGCCAAAACAAGCATAATGTGACTATTGAACAAATTTGATATTGAAAGATTATTTTTTGAGTAAATGTAAATTCTCTCACAAAAAGGATTTGGCACTTAAGCTCTCATGGGTCCTTACCCATCTCCACTACTTATGTCAAGCTTAGAACATGGATACAATCCGTAAATTGCCAAAATTACACATTCAAAAGCCACATAGAGTTAAGTTCAAAAATCAATACATATGTGATACTCATGTCTAGGATCAACTTCTAGAATGCTCATGTGCACATAGTTCACAACAACAACTACCATTTCATCCAACTCACACATTCTTCATGAAGAAATACAGGTCAACAATTAGATATTTTTCATCAAAAAATTTCACATATTTTTCACTAATGCAAGCAAAAATCAAAATTTAATTAAACTTTTCCAACAACCTTAGTGTATCATACAAATGGTGCATCTCACACCCCAACTTGAATAATGAATAGTACTCAATGCAACAAAAAGATATATTATGTAATGAAAGATAGTAAAAGATGAGGAAGGTAAGAGAACACCTCGCAATTGAGCTTTGGGCAAAAGCACCAAGATCTAGATCTAAGAGAAACTAATCTATACAACCAGATAAAGTAAGTGACATTAAAATAAAAACATCATATGTAAATAAAAGAAACTGTACACTAAAAACCATAAACCCTGGCTAATCCTCCACAAGCTACGGATACACGTGATTCGTCAAATCTTCCGCAACTTCTTGCTCTTTAGAACCCTCAAAGAATGGCTTGAGTCTTTGACCACTGACCTTGAATGTCTTCCCATTCTCGGGGTTGGTCACATCAACAGCTTTGTTGGGGTAGGCCACCTTGACAAGATAGGGGTCATCCCAACGGGATCAGAGTTTTTCTTGAAAAATTGAGAGACGAGAATTATATAAGAGCACTTTTTGCTTGGGCTCAAATGATTTACGTATGATAGAATTATCATGAAAGATTTTAGCCCATTCCTTTGAAATTTTGGAATTCTCATACACATCTTGACGAATTTCTTCCAATTCAGTCAGTTCTAACTTCCTATGTTCACCGACCATTCTCAAATTTAATTTTAAAGTCTTAATGGCTCAATAGGCCTTGTGTTCCATTTCGACTAGTAGATGGCAAGCTTTTTCCATAGTCAACCCAGTTGGGAAACATACCAAACACAGTCCTTTAGGCAGTACGGTAGACCTATAAGGCATCAGTCAATCTGTCAGACCAATCCTTCCATTGGGGTTAACCATTTTTTCTAGAATGGTCTTGATCTCTATATTGGCTAGCTCAACTTGGCCATTTGTTTGTGGGTGATAGGCAGTGGATACTTTATAAGTGACACCATATTTGAACATTAGAGATGCAAATGACCTATTACAGAAATGGGATACACTATCACTTATCATTGCCCGAGGCATCCCAAACCTTTAAAAGATATTCTCCTTGATAAATTTGACAACGACCCGGTGGTCATTAGTCTTGGTCGGGATATCCTCCACCCACTTTGACACATAGTCTACTGCCAGGAGGAAGTGCAGATGACCAAAAGACATAGGGAATGGACCCATGAAGTCGATGCCCCAACAGTCGAATATTTCTATGACTAGCACAGGGGAAAGGGGCATCATATTTCTACGAGTTACACTACCCAATCATTGGCATCTGTCACATGCCTTGCAGAACGAAACACAATCTTTAATTAAGGAGGGCTTGTAGAAACCTGATTGAAGAATTTTGGCGGAGGTTTTCTTTGCTAAAAAATGCCCGCCGCAAGCCTATGAATGGAAAAATAAAAGGACTTCCCGTTATTCGTTCTCAGTGATACATCTCCTTATGACTTTGTCAGAGCAATACTTGAACAAAGACGGGCTGTCAAGTAGAAGTACTTCACATCTTCCATGAATCGTCTTCGGTCTTCTTGGCTCCATTGCGGTGGTATCTGTCCTGTTGCAAGGTAATTATATATGCCAGCATACCAAGGACATATCGAATGAATTGAAAGTAAATCTTCATAAAAAAAAAGTCAAGAATGGGAATATTCTAATTAGTCTCCTACACCACAAGCGGGGATAAGTGATCCGCCACCACGTTCTCAACTCCTTTTTTGTCTTTAATCGTCAAGTCAAATTCTTGTAGGAGAGGTATTCACCTAATGAGTCTTGATTTCATATCCTGCTTAGATAACAAGTACTACAAGGCAGAATGGTCAGTAAAGACAATAATAGGCGAATCAATAATGTATGAACGGAATTTGTCTAAAGCAAACACTATAGCTAACAATTCTTTCTCAGTTATAGTGTAGTTCATTTGAGCCTCATAAAGTGTTTTGCTAGCATAGTGTATCACATACGATCTATTATCCTCCCTTTGACCAAGCACTACGCCAACCGCGTAATCACTCACGTCACACATGAGCTCGAAAGGTAGATCCCAATTTGGTGGTTGCATGATATGAAGCGTGACAAACATAATTTTTAGTTTTTAAAAGAATGCCTCACACTCATCCTAACACTCAAAGAGGACCTCCTTAGACAGTAATTGGTTCAAGTGTCGGGCCAATGCACTGAAATTATTAATGAATCGAAGATAAAAACTTGTATGGCCCAAAAATGATCGAATTCCCTTGATGGTTGTCGGCGTGGGGAGGTTGGAGATGGCTTCCACCTTGGATTTGTCAACTTCAATGCCCCTTGCAGATACTATATGGCCCAACACGATTCTTTCTGTCACCGTAAAGTGAGACTTTTCCCAATTCAACACGAGATTCTTTTCTTCACACCTCTCCAATCCTCTCTCCAAGTTTTTCAAGCATCCGTCAAATGAATCTCCAAACACGAAAATATCATCCATGAAAACCTCCACTATCTTCTCCACCATACCGCTAAAAATCCCCATTATGCACATTTGAAAAGTCCACGGGGCATTGCATAATTCGAATAGCATACTCGATAGGCGAAGGTACCATATGGGCAGGTGAAAGTGGTCTTCTCTTGTCCTCCAATGCGATCTCAATTTGATTGTAGCTAGAGTACCCAGCTAGGAAGCAAAAGAATAGGTGCCCTGATACCCTTTCCAAAACTTGATCAAGAAATGGCATTGGGAATGATCTTTTCTCGTGCAAGCATTAAGATTCCAGTAGTCGATGCAAACTCTCCATCTGGTTATGACTCATGTAGGTATTAGTTCATTTTCCTCATTTTCTACTGCTATAACTTTGAATTTCTTTTGTACTACTTGTGTGGAACTTACCCACTTGCTATTAGAAATCGGAAAGATGATGCCCACATTAAGTAGTTTTAATACCTCATCCTTCACTACCTCATTCATATTCAGATTTAATCTCCTTTGAGGTTGTCAGGAAGGTTTCACTTCCTCCACAAGGTAAATGGGTGGGTGCAAATACCCCCTTGATATCTGTGATAGTCCACCCAATTGCTCCTTTGTGCTTCCTCAATACCTCTAAGAGATTTTCTTCTTGTTCCATGTTCAAGGTGAAGCTAATGACCATCGAAAATGTTTCTCCTTGGCCAAGATAGGAATATTTCTAATGTGATGGCAATGGCTTCAATTCTAAGTTTGGAGTTGCTCATCTGATGTGAAAATTTTCTTTCCTTATTTAGGTAACTCTTCAAATGTAGGACTCCAACCTCCTGTCCCTCTCACTTCTTCTACCTCCTCCTGCTCATCCAACTTCTCAAGATCAACAAATTCATTCTCCTTGAATTGCAACATCCTCTCCAACTTCACATGTTCCTGGTCCTAGGTGTCAATTCTATTGACCTCATTTACTTCCTCGTCATCCCCCGGTTGCTTTGCCCAATTAAACACATTAAGCTCCATTGTCATGTTCTCAATTGTCAATTTTATTAGACCATTCCTGCAATTAATCACAGCATTAGACATAACAAGGAAGGGTTTTTTCAAGTATAACGTGGATTTGGGAACTAAGATTAGCAATAGGATGTGTATCTAAGACAATAAAGTCAACGAGAAAGTAAAATTTATCAATTTGAACCAAAACATCTTCCACTACTCCCTTTGGTGTGCGGATGCTACAATCTGCCAATTGAAGCGTAATTGAGGTGGGCTTCAACTCCTCAAGTTAAAGTTGTTGATACACCGAGTAGGGAAAGAGGTTGACACTAGCCCCAAGTCAAGCAATGCTTGTTCCACCTTGTTATTCCTTATGGTGATGGCAATTTTTGGACAGTCGAGATCTTTGAATTTTGGAGGAATGTTGGTCCTCAATATGGAGCTCAGTTGTTCGGTTAAAAATGCTTTCTTTTGAACATTCAATCTTTTTTTTACCGTGCATAGATCCTTCAAGATTTTGGCACAAGATGGTATTTGCTTGATGGCGTCGAGGAGTGGAATGATGATCTTCATCTACTTAAAAATTTACAAAATATTGGTATAATTAGCCACCATGACAGGTGGCTTCAAACGACTCGGGAAAGGGGTAGGCATAGAAGGAATAAACATTTTTCATCAATTATATTTTCTTTTTTAACCACCTCTTCTTCTCTCTTTTCACTCACCCCACCTTTTTCGGCCACACTTTCTTTAGTCTCACCCTCATTGGCCTCTTTTTCCATTGGCAGTGAGGCTTTGGGTAGATTGTTAGCACCATAGCCTTTTCAATTTGCCAACCACTTCGAAGAGTGGTGACTGCCTTGAGTTGTTCACCACTCTGTTTGGTGGGCTCGGCTAACCCAACCACATGTTGGCCTTTGGGACTTTCTTGGGGTTGAGCGGGGAATTTTCCCTTCTCTTGTTGAGATAACCATATGGCATTGGTGATCTTGGTGAGTTGGGCTAAAATGTCTTTATTGAAGGTGGTTTGACTTTGAATGAAATTGTAGAGCACATCCTCCAAGTTCCTCTTATGAGGAGGTTGGTAGGTGAGAGGATTTGATGGTCCTTGTTGGGAGAAGTTTTATGGGGGCAGATTGAATAAATACCCTTGTGGAATGGATAGGGGGTATTGGGAGTTAGAAGCTTGCTCTTGACCTTGGTAGTTGTTGTGGTATTAACCTTGCTTAGGAGGCACAGGTGGTGAATATGCGCTAGAATAATGAGGGATGGGGTTCTCATTCCTCCAACTAAAATTGGGGTGATTACTCTACTACCCTAATTTGTAAGTGTTGAAATTTGGAGAAAATGATTGTTTCGGTTGATTAAAGGCATGGACTTGTTCATAGTATGATTCCTTAAGCGTCAGAATGCTCGGGCACTCCGATATGGAATGCTCGACACTCTCACAAATAGAACAAATCTCCTCGGTTCGTGACACATGAGACACCTCTCATTTCCTATTCACCTCAAGACTCTCTATTTTCCTTGAAAATTTTAAAATTTGTGAAAGTAGGTCTTACCGGTCTCTTAAATCGTACATCCCCCCTTCAAATTGGCCATTCCCTTAAGGCAAAGACCTTGGTACATCGGTTGGGTCACTGGTGTGCCACGACTGTGCATTTTGGGCCAATGTATCAAAATAGTCTAGAGCGTCACCGGGTTCTTTGCTCAAAAACTCCTCATTGCACATCATATCGATGAACAGTTGGCCCGATATAATTTCTTTATAGAAGAAACTCACCAATTGCCATGGTTCAAAGCCATGGTATGGAAGGGACTGTAGCAATTCCTTGTACCTTTCCCAACATTAGTAAAATTGCTCATTGGGATTCTCCAAAAAATTTTGAATTTTCTTCTTTAGGGTGGTGATTTATGCACCAAAAAAAATTTGGTAAAAAACTCAAAGATCATTTGTTCTCAAGATGTTACGGTCCGTGATCTCAAGGATTGAAGCCACCTTTTTGCCTTATTACATAGATAGAAATGGAACAATTTTATCCTTGCTATCTCTTCCATATTATGATTGACGAGAAAGGTTGCAACTATTTCTTCAAAATCCCATATAAATGAATAAGGGTTCTCATTGTTGATTCCACAAAAAATGGGGAGTAGTTGCAACATCCCTGGTTTGACTATGAAGAGATAGGCTTGGACCGGAAGGAGGATGCATGAAGGTGTGGTGCTTGGGTTTGTTGAAGGAAATCCTGCATTGATCTTGCTAGAGGATTAATTTGGATGTTAAACCCTTCATTCCTAGGTGGGGGAAAATGCACTCATGGGTTGGGCATTCTAGGTGGTTGCACTTCCCCACCCACTTGAACATTAGGATTAGCACCGACATTATTAAAATTGTCACCCGCATCCTTGGGTGGGTTTTGATCAATATTCATGGTGGGGTCTATGGGTTGTCTAACCAATCAATTTTGCTCGTCCCACCCCCATAAGCAACAAAAGATTAAAAAATGAAATTATACACAAACAAGAATAAGTACAAGGATAACGTACCTCACATTATGATGAAGATCACGGGACTTACCTCCGTTTTTCAAAAATCACCTCCTTGGTTTAACACTTGCCTACCCCAGTAACGGTGCCAAAAATTATTGTTGGAAAATCCTTTTGTTTTCAAACCCCTAAATACTATCCCATAGCATGTGAAATGTATGGTTTAAAGGGGAGTGTCAATCTCCCTTGGGATAGTGTCAACAGAAAGGACAAGGGAAAGGGAAAATGAAATGATGTAACTATGATGTGCAATGAACAAAAGTGCTCCCCAATCGCAAGGAGACTTTCGTGGTTCATGTTTCACTTAGTGGTATTCCAAGGTCGTTTCCACAGGGAAGGAAGTAAACGAGGGGAAGGTGATTTTTAGTAAAATAAAGTATAAAAATATTTGTGGTTGAAAATTGTTTGGTGAAGTGTGTGTGGGTGAAAATGAAATGAGAAACAAATGTTGGCAAATCCAAGAGGTCATTCCAATGGTGATACCATCTCAACTCGAATCCCTCCTTCGATAGATCATGAATGAACGATTGATTCGTGGGAGGCTAGTGATAAGATGGGTGAGTATCTAAGCATAAACCATGACTCGACCTACGCCATATAAAGGCTCACCAACTTATCCACCCTCAACCCAGTCAAACTGAACCATTGAACTCTAAAAGGAGGGAGGAGAATAAGTTGAAATGGTATACTTAAGTGAAGGTTCCCCTTGGCTTTGCCAACTAAAAGATTTAGCTACTTATGATTGAAATGAAATTAACTATGTAATGAGAGTGCATTCAAAGATACGAAGGTCTAGAGAAACTAAATACAAGAAATCATAAGCTCCAAGTGAAAGAAATTAATACCCATTTTATATCTAAGAAAATGAAGAACTTTGGTGCACTAATGGTAACAACTTAAAGGGAGCATTAAACTAGCATTGAACTTGACAGAAAATGACATTCATGACATTAAATGAAGTTCTAAAGATTCCTACCAGTGATTACAAGACAATGTATTGCAAGAAATTTAAAAATCTTGAATTTGTCTCACTAAAACACTATTTATGATCTTCTACACTGTTTTTCTCTCTATTTTCTTTCCTCTAATGTGTAGAATGATGAACCATAGAGAGATCCCCTGCCAAAAATGTGCATAAAGTCTCCTATAGCACCTTGATGTGATTCCCAACATAGGAGCATGAATTAAGGTGGGTTGGTGCAGGCTGTGCAGCTCTTGTCTCCACACCCAGCAACTTCTCTCTCCCCTCTCTACATTTATGATCTATGAGCCAAAAGTCCAAGAGGATGTTAATGAAAGGATGGTCTGTGTGCTGGACGTGTCAGAGGAGCACGGGAGATCTGTTGGTAGGACCCTTAATGTAGCATAACAACTGATGCAGAATTTTGGCATGTCAGGCAAAGCGTACCAGTATGCGTACCAATACGTCAAACTACATTAGGGTAAGCGTACCGGTATGCGTAGCGGCACGGTTTACTCTAGTAGACTTAGTGTACCAGTACGGCATAGTGACTTTTCTAAATTTATGATTTCCTCTTCTCCTGAGCTATCCCCAAGCTATCTTTTCATCCTCATTAATCTCAGGTGGTATAGGAAGGCTTTAAGAAACCAAATTTAGCCCTTTTTAACTACAAACACAAAATATCATCATTAAAGATTTAATTAACGTAACTCCTACCATATAATCTCCAAAAAGAGTAACAAAATGAGATGATTAGCACACAAAAATATATAATGTTTTGGGCTAATCACCTGACTTTCGAAGGCTTGGGAGTTCCTAGAACTGAAACAAGGAATGATGACGGTGCTCGAATACGTGTCTAAGTTCACTGAATTTGCCCATTTCATCGATGATTATGTGGCCACAGTCATGGCCAAAGTGAGGAAGTTCGAGGATGGTCTAAAATTGTCCATTTGAGGTAAAATTATGGGACTTCTCTTGCAAGACTTAGACTTGATGGTTGAGATTGCTATGGCCATTGAGAGAGAAGTGGATGATGCACGAAACATCTAGAAGCTTGTGTTAAGGACTCCATCACACCTCAGACTAAGCCAATAGATCAGTCAGTCATTTAGGGTACATTTCTACTCTCTCGCTTATGGGCAAGGGTATTATTTGACTCAGGCGTATCTCATTCTTTTATTACTACATCATGTGTGAATGATTTGGGCTTAGAGGTTGAATCCTTAGTAGAGCTATTGTATGCGAGTTCTCCCTTAGGATCTAGGGTAAGGGTTGATTAGATATATCAGAGTTGTGAGTTAGAGATCTCAGGGATTCTACTCACTGTGGACCTTAGGGTCATGGACATGTCATAGTTTGATGTCATCCTTGGGATGGAATGGTTGAAAACACATCATGTTGTTATTGATTATGATCATAAGAGGGTCACTGCTTATACGCCTAAGGGTGTTTGTTTTAAGTTCCAAGGGAAAAAACATGGTGCTTTACCCCAAGCCGTGTACGACTCGAGATGGCACGGACAGTTAATGGGTTTGCTGGCAAGCCTTTCCCTGGAAAATGAGGTGAGACAGGAGTTGGGTCTACCTCGAGTGGTTTGTGAATATAAGGATATTTTTTTAGATGAACTATTAGGATTACCTCCACATAAGGATGTAGACTTCACCATTGAGTTACATCCTAGTACATCGCCCATTTCTATGACTCCACAAAGGATGACGCCTGCTGAGTTGCAAGAATTCAAGGTCCAGTTGTAAGAATTGTTAGACAATGACTTTATTAGACCAAACACCTTACCTTGGGGCGCTCCGGTGTTGTTTTCCAAGAAAAAGGACAAGACCCTTTGACCATACATAGATTTCCGGTAGTTGAAAATGGTTACTGTCAAAAATAGATATGCATTGCCGCGCATTGATGATTTGTTTGATCAACTCAGAGGAGCGCAGTCTACTCCAAGATAGATCTTTGCACCAGTTACCATCAGTTGAGGGTTAGGGAGGTGTATATTCCTAAGACGGTGTTTAGAACATTGTATGGACATTTCGAGTTTATGGTTATGCCTTTTGGATTGACGAATGCCCCAACGACATTCCTGGCTCTCATGTTGTAACGCCCCAAATACCACCCTGGACGGCATTACCTTCTAACATCCATTTACATCATGAGAGCACTAAGTAATCCATCCACAAGTAAATTTCATTCATAAAAAACATAAAATGTTCACAATATTGTCCCAAAAGAATAGACCCATATTGGCCTTTACTTTCCCAAAAATTAACCAATATAGCGCAGCGGAATATAACAAAATATAAACTAGACTTTACTTTATCTCAAAAGAATGTCCTAGTCTAGTACAAAAGAATGTGTCGCTCTAAGCGTCCACCTCGGGATCTCCCTCTCCATCTAGTTGAGTCTCCCAGTGTACGGGCTCCTCGACTCCTAACTCCTCATCTAGTACATGATCTGAAAATACATAATTTGTAGGGGATGAGCACGAAGCTCTATAGCAAAATCTTTCCAAACTCAAACAAGGTTTAGAAAAATGTAAAACAGGTCGGTCTCATTTAACAAAATAACATATATAACTTTTGAAATAAAACAAGGACATTTAGATCGATCTCAAGTTTATACAACAACGATAAACACCTGTACACATTAAAAAGTATGTCTCAAAAGAAACCATTCCCAAATGGTTAGGAAAGGCGTCTGCCGCTGCATTGTCTCATACCAATGCACCGGCTCCGACTTAATCCAATTCATGTTCTCATCTAGATATATTGATATATATTGGTTCATCCCATACCATGTACGTTGATTGTTTCTCATGAATCTACCCAACGACGATACCTAGTTCACCAATCATAATTAAAATCACAAGCACTTTAGGAAAGGGCGTCTATCATACTAATGGCAGTGACGAGTCCCTTCCCAGGAAAAGTATACCAACCCTAGTTCGAACTCCAGTGAACGATAGTGGTGCCATTACCAAATGACCACCAACAACAAGTGTTAGGAAACCATCTCACCCCCATTTTGGTAGACTAACCTCTAACACTTTACGGCATCTTTCGATGGCAATTCAAGTCCTCACAACAACCATACAACAAGGAAACCAACATATCCTCAATTACAAGCATATTTCTAAAAATCCCCAATTTTATCTTGTCATAATTTCAATAATCAACTAGGAAAAATACAAGAGACCAGAATGAAATCATTTATTACTCAACACAATGTTCTATGGTCCCAATGCCAATAATAAAAGAAAATTTAAAGAAGAAAATTCATCCCTCTCCAAAAATAGGATTTTTCAAATAAAAGAGAAATTTCATGGGTAATCAACCCTAACTTTGATAAAACATATATTCATTGCCCAAAAGACTAAGAGAGGATGATTTTATATCATATATATCACATTTATAGCAAAACTTACATATGTACATAAACCCTAATCACAATGCAAGAGAAAGAGAAGAAATCCCCTACCTTATTCTTGGAAGCTAGGTTTGATCTTGACTAACTCCTTTAAACTCTTGTTTTTCTCTTTCTTTCTTTCTCTCTTAGGGTTTCTAAGGTTGTAGAGCTGAAATGGAGTCAAAATAGACGACCTTGGGTATTTATAAGGCTAAAATCGGACCAAGATCGTGACTTTTAATAGTCATATCACTTTCGGCGTACCGGTACACAGTACCGGTACGTCGAACTATCTGGACCAGTTTGCTCCGGTACGCAGTACCTGTACGATACAGTACCGGTACGGTTTTTGCCTAGTTTTCACTATTTTCTCCATTTTTCATTTCCAATCCATCTTAAACCCTTCCAAAGCCATCTTATGCATCTCCAACTCCTATTTCTACACCAAACCTATTTAGTACAAGTTCTAGGACCTTAAATTCCATATTTTTACCTATTAAAACAAAAAATTAACTATTATTTCCACTAACCTCTTTAAATCTCTACTTTTCAAATCTACCAAGATTTAAAGACACATCACTACACATATCCACCTTTTTACTACATTCATTTACTATATATATTTATATGCATATATAAACGAAAATGCGGGGTGTTACAATCCACCCCCTTAAAGAAAGTTCCGTCCTCGAAACTTACCTCTAATAGCGAACAAATATGGATACTTCTCCCGCATCTCTAGCTCCGGTTCCCATGTAGCTTCTTCCACTCCATTGTGTTGACACGAAACCTTCACTAGTCGGATGGCTTTGTTGCGGGGCACCTTCTCTTTGGTGTTGAGAATCTTCATCGGTTGTTCTTCATAGGTTGCTCCGTCTTGAATTTCAATATCTTCCAAGCTACGATGGGCGTTGCATCCGATTGGCAATTTCTCAACATGGACACGTGGAACACAAAATGTACCCCTGACAACTGAGCTAGTAACTCCAATTGATACGACGCTTTGCCTATTGCTTTGACCACCTCAAACGGTCCGGTATATCTTGGCGCTAATTTCCCCTTCTTGCCAAATCGAAACACACCCTTCTTGGGTGACACCTTGAGAAATACGTAGTCTCCCACCTTGAAATCTAAGGGGTTTCGTTTGTGGTCCGCATAGCTCTTCTGTCTACTTTGTGTCGTCCGTAGCCTTTCTCGGATGAGTTGAATCTTCTCCGTAGTTTCTCGAACAATGTCTGATCCAAACAAACTACTCTCACCCGCTTCTAACCAACAAGTTGGTGATCGACATGGCCTTCTATACAATGCTTCATACAGTGCCATCCCAATACTTACTTGAAAGCTGTTGTTATAAGCAAACTCCAACAACGGTAAGTGGTCGCTCTAACTCCCCTTGAAGTCCAACGCGTAAGAGCGTAACATATCCTCCACAATCTGTATCACCCTCTCGGATTGGCCATCCGTTTGGGGATGAAAAGCCATACTGAAGTGTAACTCCATCCCCATCGCTTGTTGTAGACTCTGCAAGAATCTCGCCACAAACCTAGAGTCACGATCCGACACAATCGAGAGCGAAACGCCGTGTAACCTCACTATCTCACGGATATACATCTGGCTCAAAGTCTCGAATGTATCCGTAGTCTTCATACCCAAAAAGTGAGCAGACTTGGTGAGTCTATCCACAATGACCCACACTGCATTATGCCTGCGCGACGTCCGTGGTAAACCTGACATGAAGTTCATGGTGATGTGATCCCACTTCCACTCTGGAATAGGCAAAGACTGTAGTGATCCTCTTGGTTTTTTATGTTTGATCTTTACCTGCTGGCACACCGCACATCGTGCTATGAATCTTGCCACATCCTTCTTCATTCCCTTCCACCAATATTAGCGCTTCATGTCCCTATACATTTTTGTGCCACCGGGCTGATAGAAAACTTAGAGCGATGACACTCTCCAAGTATCTCATCCTTTAGAGACGAATCGTCATGAACGCCTAGCTTCTCCCCATATCTCAATTCTCCGTTTCTCAAAGACCAACCCTCCATAGTTTCACCATTCTCCAATTTAGCTCGAATCGACGCTAATTCAGGATCCAAGCATTGCAATTCCCCCCAATCCTACGTTGGAGAGTAGGTTGAGCCACAAGGTTGAACAAACATGGTCATGAACCATCTTCTCCAACCCATAGATCATACTCTTCAAGGGCATCCCTCAACTTCCACTCACTTATGGAAACATTGAGTTCACCCTGAGACTTTCTGTTAAGTGCATCGAGAACTACATTCGCCTTCCCCACTGCATCGAGACTTTCTGTAGTTGAGTGTGAAATCATAGTCTTCTAAATACTCAATCTAGCTTCTTTGTTAGAGATTCAAGTCTTTCTGTGTGAAGATATACTTGAGGCTCTTACAATCAGAGAACACTTGGAACTTCTCTCCATACAAGTAACACCTCCACAACTTAAGAGCAAAAACTACCGCGGCAAGCTCCAAGTCGTGAGTGGGATAATTATGCTCATGAGTCTTGAGTTGCCTCGAGCCATAAGCTACCACCTTTTCTCCTTTCATTAGCACACATCCAAAGCCTCATAGTGAAGCATCGGTGTAGACATCGTAGCCTTCCCCACTGCTCGGAAAAATGAGGATAGGTGTCGTTGTCAACTTTTCCTTGAAGGTGCAAAAAGCTAGTTCACACGCTTGAGTCCACAAAAATTTCTCCCCTTCTTTGTAAGGCGAGTCATCGGCTTCGCAAGCTTGGAGAACCCTTCCACAAACCTACGATAATAACCGAATAACCCCAAGAAACTCTGTACTTCTGTTACGTTCTTCGGGGGTTCCCATTTCTTGACGGCCTCAATCTTTGAGGGATTAACCGCTACTCCTTGCTCGGACACAACATGGCCAAGGAACTTCACTTCCTTCATCCAAAACTCACACTTGCTCATCTTCGCATATAACTTATGTTCTCTCAATGTTTGTAGCACAATAGAGAGATGACGAGCAAGTTCCTCCTGAGTCTGTGGGTAAATCAATATGTCATCAATAAACAAAATGACAAATTGATTGAGGTAAGGCCAAAAAACTCTGTGCATCAAATCCATGAAGGCTGCAGGGGCATTAGTCAATCCAAACGGCATTACCGTATACTCAAAATGACCATATCGGGTATGAAAAACAGTCTTAGGAATATCCTCCTCTTAATCCGCACCTGATGATACCCCGTGCGAAGATCAATCTTGGAGTAATATTTCGAACCCTTTAACTGGTTAAATAAGTCATCAATTCTCGGCAATGAATACTTATTCTTTACGGTAACCTGATTCAACCTTCGATAATCCGTGCACAACCGTAGGGTCTCATCCGTTTTCTTTACTAAGAGGACCGGGGCTCCCCATGGTGAAGTGCTTAGACGGATAAACCCAATCGCCAACAAGTGATCCAACTGCTTCCTTAGCTCCTTCAACTCCAAAGGTGCCATCTGGTAGGGAGCAATGGATATGGGTTCGGTTCCCGGATAGAGACCGATCTTGAACTCAATTTCCCTAGGTGGCGGTAATCCAGGTAATTCCTCGGGAAAAACATCCGAAAACTCCGATACAATTAACACCACATCCATATGGATTTTATCCCTGTCATCTCCCATCAAGCTAGCTAAGAAACTCAAATAATTTCACGCTTTCGCCTTTAAGAATCTCCTACCCGTAATAGGAATTGGATGGGAAGAATCTCGGTTATTCACAAAACTGAAAACGACTCCCCCTGGCAACTGAAATGTAATCCACTTGCGGAAACAATCTATTACCGCCCGAAAAGTGGACAACAAGTACATCCCAAATATAATGTCATACCCCTTCATATCTAACATAACCAAATCTACGGTTAGTTCATGATCCCCAATTTGAAGTACACACCCTCTACACACTCTACTAGTATCCAACCGTTCTCCCGTAGGCAAGTCTACATTCAATACATGCTCTAGCCTCTCGAAACCCAATCCCAAATTAAGAGCATATGTGGTACGTATGAATGAATGTGTAGCACTGGGATCAAATAAAATTTGGGCCCATGAATTATAAATAAGAATGATACCTTCCACAATGGCATTGGAGGCATCTTCCTCCGGTTGGGTCAAAGCAAATACCCTTCTTTGATTGGTGCCGCCAGGAGCTTGAGCTTGTAACGGTCTCTGTTGTTGTAGTGGTATATTGGTTGCCACTTGGCCTGTTCCTTGGTTGGTTCTTGGTGGAAGAGATGGGCAGTTGTGTCTAAAGTGTCCTACCCCTCCATATGTGAAACATTGACGGGGGTCAGTGTTGGTTCTAGTCTGAATGGCCCTCTTTTCTCGAACTGCTTGAGGTCTTGGTCCAACTACTTGATCAAGGCGACGGTAAGGTGCTGCCCTTTGCACTCCTCTACTACTTGCACCGGTCCGAATCGGGCCTCCTCTCGTGAAGCTCTGTCGCCACTGCCTATCTTCTATGTCTTGAGAGCCACCAACTTTTCTCTGATGACCGGTCTCAATCCCTACTCAAAGCACTTGGCCCTGCAGGCCTTAGTAGCTTTAAACTCCATAACATATCGGGATAGCTCATCAAACCTCCTCTCGTACTCAGCCATAGTCATGGTGCCCTGTAGTAGAACAAGAAAGTCAGTCTTCATCCGGTCTCTGACTGATTCTGAAAAGTACTTGTCTTGAAAGATTTGGTTGAATTCTTCCCAAGTGAGTACATTGGTGTTCCTTCTTCGTTTCACGGAGTCCCACCAATGGTCGGCCTCCCCTTCGAGAAAATAGACAACAAAACCAACCCGCAAATCCTCGGTAACTCCCATGCCGTCACAGATCTTCTTCATTCGGCGGATCCATTTATCTGCATCCAAGGGATTAGAGCTTCCTTGGAAAGTAGGTGGGTGTTAACGTGGAAATTCTCGAAGGACTACCATCTTCCTATTCACGTTCCCATTACCCGGTACGTGGGCTAGTGGATGAGTTCCACCATTGTGGTAGTGGTTGTTGTTGTTTCCATTCGGGCCTTGCACCAGAGTGGTGAGCTCCCTCAAACACTGATAAATACCATTCATGGCATCGGGAGGTGGTGGCGGAGGAGGGGGTGCTTGATCACCACGTCCTCGTCCACGCCCACGTCCACGTCCTCTTCCTCCATCCATCCAGCACATCAATTCATAATTTAGTTTCACTGATATACAAGACATCCTCAACATTACTTTAATCTCAAGCTTATGGTATCTATAAAGCAAGACCGAACAATTTCTTTCTACCTAGTCCTATTTCTCTAGTGTGAATTCATAACCTATAGCTCCCATGTAAGACCTAAAGCCTAGGCTCTGATACCAAATCTGTAACGCCCCAAATACCATCCTGGACGGCATTATCTTCTAACATCCATTTACAACATGACATCACTAAATAATCCATCCATAAGTAAATTTCATTCATCAAAAATATAAAATGTTCACAATATTGTCCCAAAAGAATAGACCCATATTAACCTTTACAATCCCAAAAATTAACCAATGTAGCGCAGCGGAATATAACAAAATATAAACTAGACTTTACATTGTCTCAAAAGAATGTCCTAGTCTAGTACAAAAGAATGTGTCGCTCAAAGCGTCCACCTTAGGATCTACCTCCCCTTCTAGCTGAGTCTCCCAGTGTACGGGCTCCTCGACTCCCAACTCCTCATCTAGTACATGACCTGAAAATATGTAATTTGTAAGGGATGAGCACAAAGCTCTGTAGCAAAATCTTTCCAAACTCAAACAAGGTTTAGAAAAATATAAAACAGGTCGGTCTCATTTAGCAAACTAACATATATAATTTTTGAAATAAAACAAGAACATTTAGATCAATCTCAAGTTTATACAACAGCAATAAACACATGTACACATTAAAAAGTATGTCTCAAAAGAAATCATTCCCGAATGGTTAGGAAAGGTGCATGTCGTTGCATTGTTCTATACCAATGCACTGGCTCCGACTTAATCCAATTCATGTTCTCATCTAGATATATTGATATATATTGGTTCATCCCATACCATGTACGTTGATTGTTTCTCAAGAATCTATCCAACGACTATACCTAGTTCACCAATCATAATTAAAACCACAAGCACTTTGGGAAAGGGCATCTACCATACCAATGGCAGTGACGAGTCCCTTCCCAGGAAAAGTATACCAATCCTAGTTCGAACTCCAATGAACGATAGTGGTGCCATTACCAAATGACCACCAACTACAAGTGTTAGGAAACCATCTCACCCCCACTGGAGTAAACTAACCTCTAACAGTCTACGGCATCTTTCGATGGCAATTCAAGTCCCTCACAACAAGGAAACCAACATATCCTCAATTACAAGCATATTTCTAAAAATCCCCAATTTCATCTTGTCATAATTTCAATAATCAACTAAGAAAAATACAAGAGATCACAATGAAATCATTTATTACTCAACACAAAGTTCTATGGTCCCAATGTCAATAATAAAAGAAAACTTTAAGAAGAAAATTAATCCCTCTCCAAAAATCTAGGTTTTTTCATACAAAAGAGAAATTTCATGGGTAATCAACCCTAACTTTGATAAAACATGTATTCATTGCCCAAAATACTAAAACAGGATGATTTTATATCATATATATCACATTTTTTTTGCAAAACTTACTTATGTACATAAACCCTAATCTCAATGAAAGAGAAAGAGAAGAAATCCCCTACCTTGTTCTTGGAAGCTAGGTTTGGTCTTGACTAACTCCTTTAAACTCTTGTTTTTCTCTTCCTTTCTTCCTCTCTTCTCTTACTTTCTTTCTCTCTTAGGGTTTCTAAGGTTGTAGGGCTGAAATGGAGTCAAAATAGACGACCTTGGGTATTTATAAGGCCAAAATCGGACCAAGATCGTGACTTTTAATAGTTAGATAACTTTCGGCCGTGCCGGTACGCAATCCAGTACGTCGAACTCTCTGGACCAGTTTGCTCCGGTACGCGGTACCGGTACAGTTCAGTACCGGTACACAGTACCGGTACAATTTTTGCGCTGTTTTTCTTATTTTCTCCATTTTTTATTTCCAATCCATCTTAAACCCTTCCAAAGCCATCTTATGCATCTCCAACACCTATTTCTACACCAAACCTATTTAGTACAAGTTCTAGGACCTTAAGTTCCTTATTTTTACCTATTAAAATAAAAATTTTATTATTATTTCCCCTAACCTCTTTAAATCTCTACTTTTCAAATCTACCAAGATTTAAAGACACATCACTTCACATATCCACCTTTTTACTTTATATATTTATATGCATCTATAAAAAAAATGTGGGGTGTTACACATGTATAGGGTGTTCCAACCCTACTTAGATCTATTTGTTGTAGTCTTTGTTGAGGACATCTTGATCGACTCCAAGTCTAAGGAGGAGTATGAAGGTCACTTGAGGATTATTCTTTTGACCTTGAGAGACCATCAGTTGTACGCCAAGTTCAGTAAGTGTGAATTTTGGCCTACGGAGGTGATGTTTTTTAGGCATGTGGTGTCGGCTTCGGGTGCTTTCGTGGACCCGGAGAAGATTGAGACAGTTATAAATTGGGAGAAACCAAAGTTAGTCTTTGAGATACACAGTTTCTTGGGATTGGCAGGGTACTACCGGAGGTTCATTGAGGACTTTGCCTGATTAGCTGCACCTACGACGAGATTGACCTAGAAAGAGGTAAATTTTAAGTGGAATGATTCTTATGAGAAGGCAATCCAAGAGTTAAAGATGAGGTTTATTTCAATTCCTATTCTGATAGTTCTATAAAGGGGACAATGGTACATAGTGTATTGTGATGCCTCTAAGGACGGACTTGGATGCATTCTTAATGCAGTTCGGGAGGGTAGTGGCTTATAGTTTTCGACAGTTAAAGAACCAAGAGCAGAATTACCCCACACACGGCATGGAGTTGGCGACCATTGTCTTTGCCTTGAAGGCTTGGTACAACTATTTATACGGCGAATAATTTGAGGAGTTTTCAGACCATAAAAGTCTAAAAGCACATCTTTACACAGCGGGACCTCAACATGAGGCAATGCTGGTGGATGAAATATTTAGAGGACTATGACTTCACTTTGAATTACCATTTGGATAAGGCAAATGTGGTGGCTGATGCACTTTTCTAAAAGTCACGGGGAGTCTTGGCCATTGTGGCTTCCCAAGAGTGGCAGATGCTAGAGATCGTGGGACAGTACGGGCTACACTATGTGGGACAGTATGTGCTACGCTATATGGGACAGGCTCAGGGCACCTTGAAAAGTTTGGTGGGGACGCCTTTCTTACTGAGCAAAGTGATTGAGTCGCAGAGGTAGGACACATAGATATTGTCCATTAAGGAACGAGTATAGGCAGGTACAGATGACGAGGGCTGGGCCATTCACTCGGATGGTAGTCTTCGGTTTAGAGGAAAAGTTATGGTTCCCCATTCTATGGATCTGAGAGAGGAGATCCCTAGGGAGTTTATTTCTTTCATTTAGTTGTGCATCCATATGGCACAAAGATATACCATGATCTTCGTCGCCAGAATTATTGGAGTAGGATGAAGAAAGATGTCAGAGATTTGGTTAGTCGATGTCTCACTCTCACGTGTAAACAAGTAAAGGATGAACACCAGAACCAGCAGGGTTAGTCCAACCTTTGGAGGTAGCTGGGTGGAAGTGGGAGTATGTCACGATGGATTTTGTGACCAACTTGCCACGGACATCGCGGGGACATGACGCGGTGTAGGTGATAGTGGACCGACTTACTAAATCAGCACACTTTTTGGAGGTGCGGATGACCTTCACACTAAAGGAATTCTGTAGGTTATATAAATGGGAGATTGTCCGCTTGCATGGGGTGCCTGTATTTATAGTATCAGATCGGGATCCCAGGTTCACGGCTCATTTTTTAGAGAGCTTCGAGCGATCTATGGGGACACAATTAATGATGAGAACTGCTTTTCATCCTCAGACGGACAGTCAGTTGGGGAGGACCATTCAGACATTAGAGGACATGCTACGAGCCTGTGTCCTAGATCTCAATGGTAGCTGGAAAGAACACCTACCCTCAATGGAGTTCGCCAACAACAACATTTATCAGGCGAGCATACAGATGGCACTCTATGAGGTATTATATGGGAGACCTTGTTGTTCTCTAGTTTGTTGGACGGAGGTAAGGAAAAAATCCTCTACGGGTTCGAATTTGATTAGAGACACCTCGGAGAAGGTGGACTTGATATGAAAGCATCTTCTCACGGCTCAAAGCCGACAAAAGAGCTACACCGACACACGACGACGACCTCTAGAGTTTGAGGTGGGAGATTATGTCTTCTTGAAGATGATGCCTAAAATAGGAATGGTCAGGTTCAGCAAGCGGGTAAAGTTGTCGTCGAAGTATATCGGGCCCTTCGAGATACTTGAGAGGATAGGTATAATTGCTTACTGATTGGCCTTACCGCCAAATTTATCAGGTGTTCACACGGTATTGCATGTCTTTATACTTCAAAAATACACCCTAGATCCGCCTCATGTGGTCCATTGGGAAATGCATGTTGCTAATGCGAATGGTAGCTTCAAGGAAGGGCCGGTACGTATGAGGATATTCGGGATCAAGTTTTGCGAGGCAAGACCATGAGGCTAGCGAAGGACCTGTGGTAGCTCCGAGGAGTGGAGAAGGCAACATGGGAGCGTGAGGACACTATACGTACCAATTATCCTTTCTTTTTTAAGGATGGAGGTACATTCTTGTGGTTGTTGTGTATAATATGACTGTGGCATACACATGTGATTGCATGTATATATGTATGCAAATTTCGGGATGAAATTCTTTTAAGGGGGAAGAATGTAAAACCCGGGTAAATTTAATATTTTTTAAAAAGAAAATGGTAAAATAGTAATTTATCACTATTATGCGTATTTAAAATACTCATGTTCTAGAGCTCGGATGACACAACGAACTACATGATTGGATTTGTATTTTGAAATCTAGTTGCCCTACTGAATTTCATTGAATTCTAAGATAGTAAAATTTTTGTATGTCGTTCGAGGTGACTGGGTGGCGGTTGACCTCACAAAAGCCCCTACAAATAAATTTTTAAATTCTCCTTATAATTGGATAAAATTTCAAATAAAATTAATTTGAACTTAAATCGGGATCAAATAAATCGTTTCAGGAGAAAACCGACCCAAATAAGTGGGCAACACTTGGCTCGATCTCAACCAATTCTTGAAAATTATAAAAAGGAGCTAAAATTTGATTTTTGGGAAAAAATATCCCCATTCATCAGCTTGTCAGACGTTGGAGAAGAGAGAAGAGAGAAAATAAGAGAAAAGCTAAATCTTAAAGCTTTCTCCATCGATTCTCGAGGTTCTGTCAGTCGGATTCCATCGAGCTAAGACTTAAAGTCGCTCTCCTTGACGAGGGCTATGCAGCCATACCAAGAACGAAAGAATTCACTGAAGATCCAAAAGGGAGAATTTGGGGAAAACAAGTCTTGGAGGTATTAAGAGGTGTTCATGAAGCTCTTACTTTCATCTCACGCTCCAATAGGTAGAGTTTCTCCTACTTGGGTTCATTCCTAACCTAAAATTTCTGTAAGGGATAGTTAGGGTATGCGGTTATACATATAACTTGTTATAGTTGTGAAATGAGAAAAATAGCATAGAATTGACGCAATTGAATTTACTTGCTTGAATTTGATAAATAAAAGTTTCTTGAGCGTTTTCTTGTAACTTGGGGCTATGTGAACAAAATTGTGTGTTTACATGAATATTCCATTGAAGGTGTTTGATAAAATGCCTTGAGTGATTGGAAATTGTTGTTTTGATTAAATTGAAATAACATGCTTGAACAGAGTAATGTGATAACTTGTGGAAATTATATGCTTATTGATATATTGAGTATAATGATGATTTATGGAAGTTATATGCACATGATATACATTTTCATGGAATATGATGATAAGTAATAAATGTTGCTCATGTGGCATTCATTACATGGGACATGACATGGATAAGCAATGGTTCGTTACATTGCATTTGCACGGAACATCTCAGCATATGGGTGTGTGCATGGTTGTCGTCAATACCACACTTGGTGATTGACGGAAGACTTGAAAATGTTGGGCCGAATGCCTAGCTGAGCCGAACGTAAGCATGACTAATTGGGTTTGGGGTTAGCAAGAAGGGACTAGAAGATCCCTTGGGTGAGAGACCCGGTGATTGAATACGCACTCCATTGGTATAAGAGTCTGTAAAGTGTGTTGGTGTATGCGGATTCGTTGGTAGAAGTCCATGAATTCTGTGTCGGTTGGGTGCCGTTGGTGTAAATCCTTGAATATCCACCCCTAAGAAAGACCATAGATTTGTAAATGTCATTTGATATGTAACATGGATGATGAGTTCATACACATTAGTACTTACATGTGTTGAAGAGCCGAGAAGGGCTCAGATTAGGTGCATGAATGAGTCTCACCTCATTACATAGCATGTCATAAAAGTTTCCATCATTGAGTTACATATAATTGATTGGAATTGTTGTGGATAATTGAATGTTGCCTGTGACCATTCCATGTGCATCTAAGTGGGGAGTAGCCTCTGTAGGAAATATTCTACTGAGCGTGGCTCACCCTATATGGGAAACATTTCATGTGTAAAGTATACGCCGGTGGACGGATCTCATTCGAGTCATCAAGGGTGAAGAGGGCCGACATGTGGCCTTTAAAACCATATTTTGTATAACATTGAGAAAGCGATGTTTTTGACATATAAATTCATGTGAATGAAAGTAATAGAACTTGTAGGTAACAAGTTTTATGTTGACAACATTGTTAATTAGGTGTGGGATGATTTTGGTATGATTTGGAGTGGGTTTGAAATCAAAAATGGTCGACAAAGGCAAAATTGGACAGACAGTACCAGTAATGTTTACCGGTATAGTCAACTCCAGAGTGCATACAGTACCGGTACGCAATAGCGCTACACTTTCTAAAATTTTCAACTTTTTAAATGTGCTTTGCTATGCTTTTGGCCTATGTTTCCTTTCCCTCCAATGATGTAAATTGACTTTAATGAGGTATAATTCAAGGCATATTAGACTTGAGTTGGATCCAATGAATAATTGAACCTGGATTACTTTTATGGTTTATAATCCCGATTAAAGGGATGCTATCACGTAGTGTCGGGTTATACGACATTCACGGGTCTTTACGCGGGTTGATGGATTATCAACGGTTAACAAAGACCCCCGGATTTTGGGGCACAATGAATGTCAAATGAGTGATTTAACTGTATATCATTATACCACGACCAATTATATAATGTGCATATAATTAATTTTATCTATCACGATGGAAATATATCAATGAACATATATCAACATCTTATACTTAACAACCAAACATAAACCTGTTATTGCATGATCTATGTCAATAACACGCCTTATTCACAATGGCACAATATAAATACATAGCATGCCCACCGTACTAAATTCTAAAAATTACACAAGTAACTTCTATACATCAATCCTAAGCTAGAAATTGATTAAAGTACTTTCTATACACCTAACCTTTTCCTATGAACACCATAGAATGGAAATAAACCAAAGTAAGAAGGAACCCTAACTCTTAAAGAGTAAAATGAACCGTAGAACCTTCAAGAACACCAACCACAACTCTAAACTCTTGATTTTCCAAAATCTCTTCATTGGATCTTCGGTGAAATCCTTTATTTTTTGTACGTAAACAAAGCCCTCATTGAGGAGATTGACTTTGATTCTTGCCTCAAGTTGATTCGAGCGACGAAGCTTCGTAAATCGTAGCGAGAAGTTTTAAAATCTCACTTTTTTCTCTTTTTCCTCTCCACTCTTCCACACACGTTTACAGACTGATTTCAGAAGATATTTCTTCCAAAAGAATATATTTTTATCGATATTTATAGCCCTTAATGCTTGGTGCACATCGCGCCACACGCCCTTTGTCCTGGTCTTTTTTTGCCCTAAAATGATTAATTTAATCCCGGTTTAAGTTCAAATTATTTTTTCTTGAACTTTTCTTCAATTCTAAGAAAATTTTATAAATTTTATTTTTTGGGGACGTTTGTGAGGTCACTTGAAACCCAGTTGTCTCATAAAAGGTGAAAAATCTGACTATCTTGAAATTTGATGAAAATTTTCTGGGCAACTTGGTTTCGTTATACGAATCAAACAGTGAAGTCTGTTGCGTCATCAGAGCTCTAGAGAAATATGTATTATAGTGGCTAATTACCGTTTTGCCATTTTTAGAGCTCGGATGACGCAACGGACTTCACCATGGGATTCGTATCCCAAAATCTAGTTACCCAGACAAATTTCGTCAAATTCAGTGATAGTAGGATTTTTCATATTTTACGAGGTGCATGAAATTTTTGTTAAAATTTTAAAAAATGAAAAAAGAGAATATTCAAGAATTGTTTATTAAATCTATGGAGTTCCGCCAGTCGAAATTCTTCAGTCCAGGTATTAAAGTTGATCTCCTCGATAAGGGCTATGCAATCATAGCTAAGATGAAGGATTTCACCAAAAATTCAAAAAGGAGATTTTGGGGGAAGCTTAGGTTGAATCTTTGAAGCTTTCTACGTTGATTTTAAGCTTCAGAAGGTAGAATTTTCATCCTAACAATGTTTATTTCCAACCTAGGATGAATGTATGAGATGGCTGCGATGTTTTGTGTATTTTAACACTTGTCTATTAAAGTTGGTTTAATAGAAATAAGAGGCTCCATTCTAGTGTGAATTGGTAATTAAAAATTGCTAGGTTGTGATTTCTTGGAAATTTTGATAATTGGGTATGTGAAAATCATTTAATTTGATTTTGTTTGAGTTAGGAGATAAATTTGGGCATTTTATGTGATTACATGATTTGTTGCCTTGAAGGATTTTGATAAAATGCCTAAGTAAAATAAAGTGTTATTTGCATGAGATTATGTGATAACATGCTTGGATGATGTGATAAAGTGAAATCATATGCTTACGATATGAATTACAATTAGAAATGTAAATGTTGATATGTGCTTATGATACGTTGGCATTGGGGTGACTTATGGAAATTATTTGCTTAGGATGCAAATAGCCATGGCATATGTTGAAATATGGTAGAAATAATTCATATGGCATTTATTACATATGGACATGATATTGATGTTGCAACTACGTATTACAGTGCATATGCACAGAGACATCGCATTCGGGGGGTGTGAGTGCATGGTTTGATTAACCACCATTCTTGGTGGACGATACATGGGCTCGGGGAAAGTTGGATCGAAGATTCGACTAAGTCGCATAGTTTGCATGAAAAAACTTGGGTCGGGTATAGCAAGAAGAGATAGATTCTCCCTCGGGTGAAAGACCCAACTACTTGGTTCATACACTCCCCTGTGGTGCAATTTCGAAAAAGTGTAATGGCGTATGAAACCAGCAGTGCGATTCCAAAATTCGTTGCCCAACAGAGACACAATAAAATAGTCACTCGATGTGTAACATCCAACAATAATTTGGTTTTATAAACACATGACTTTTATTTCATAATGACCATTGAATATATTTCATCAACATGGATTTATTACATATTGGCATTGCATTGTGTGGTGGGAGCCGAAGTGGGCTTGGCTAAAAGTGCACGAGTTAGTCTCATCTCATTTCATGACATGTTATGGTAGAATTGCGACACTGAATTATATATTCTTTTATGGAATGTATGTTGCTTGTTGAAATTGCATGTGACATTTCATATGCACATAGGTTTGGGAATAGCTATTGTCCAAATTTGGCATTGACAATTTATGTGCAAGTATACACAATCAACAAGCAATAAAATGTTAAAGTAGAGTATCGTTCCCATGGGGAATTGTTGCTAATAACTTCCAAGTACTAACTTTATATCAATTCGATTTTATTTAAACAATTGGAATTGAACTATGAAATGACTAATTTAAAACTAAATCTAAACTTAATTTTCAAGGGTTGAATTTACCAGATAAAAGAATTTAAGATTACAACTTCCCCTAATGCTTTGTGTAAATCTTTCTAACTCCCTTTCCAGTTAATTGATCTAAATAAGTTGTTAACTGAAAACTCAAAGTTATTTATCAAACCTCTTCCGATTGTTAGATAAAATTATCTCTCCAAATTAAATTACTGTATTCCTATGCAAAGTAATGTGGAATAGATTCATTAAGTTCTAACTCTCATAAAAGTTACACACGACATATAGGTATATTCATATCTTATACACAAACCCAACTATTCAATCCGAATAAAAATTAACTAGATGCATGTTATCATATTCACATCTACCCCTATACTTCATCTCCCAATTTCATCTAGAGAATCAAATTAATTGTTGGTCACACAATCATATATTAAGCACAAAATATGACAAACAACTCTTATATGATCAATAAAACTAGAAACGAGAGTAGATCAATTTAACTAGACATTATCTGTTGCAATCTTAATAATATTTTAGTTCATAATGTAATTGAAAAACATCATTCTAAAATTAAACAACATCTTAGAAAATAAAGAACTAAAAGTAAGAGAAAGATTGAATACTTGGTTGCAATCTTCAATTCCACTCTAGCCTTCAAGCAAAAATTTCTTCGGGTCGATTCCTTTGATTCTTGTCTTCAATTTCCTATCAATCCTTGGTATTTTCTATCGTTATTAGCCCCAAAAATCAATATATTTATATCCCCACTCAAACCCTAGCATATATGAGGCATTAAAGTTCAATTTTGGCCCAAAAACAAGTCTGAATTCGCGTCCAGAGCCAACACAAGCACAGCTGCCCTGAAAATCAGCGCAGGGGTGCAAACTCACTGCCCTTATGGCGTAGGGGCGCTAGTTTTCATGCAGGGGCGCGGGTTCCTTTTTAAGCCTAGCATATTCCCTTGTTGCTTAGCCTTCAAAAATCCAATACTTAGGCTCCAAATTGACCTTGTTTCCTTCTAAATGATCATCCCTACAAAATAACATCAAAACACACAAAACATATAAAAAGGAACATAAAATAATTAAAAACATGCAATTTTATCAATTCGTAGGTATAAAACCCACTCATCAGTAGCCTATTTCGGAGATACTCTATTGAGCATAACTCACCCTATACAGAAAAAAAATTCAGGTGGGGGATACACGGCATTGGAAAGTGCCTATTCGGGGCCTTAATGACAAAGAAAGGCCGACTTGTGGCTTTTAGTCCCTTTATGTAAAACTTTTTCAAAGTTAGTTTTTGGGAATATTATATATGTAAAAGAATTATAATTTTGAACTTGTATTAACTATTTTTAATGCATAAAATCATGAGGTGGGAGTATGAATTAATGTATATTGGACCTCGGATGGGTCAAGTGATTAAATATTGTTATATGAGTATGGATAAATGGACCCGATGTGGTCAATGTTGTATACTGGACCTCAGATCGGTCATGTGATTGTATGATGCACAAGTTGTGTTTTGGGTAGAGCTCCCCGTACATAGGATACTTTGCCCAAATTTTGTTAAATTATGGATCCCAATAAATGAGGCATGACGTGTGATATCGAGTTACACAATATCCACGAGTATTTTCGCATGTTGATGAGTGATGAACTGGTTCATGATGGACATCTGGATTTTTTTGGGTGTCATAGCTTGGTATCAGAGCCGAGGTGCACGATTTACCTAGGGCTTGATGAGCATGGGTCTTGACCATTGCATTCATTGTGTATCTCTTGTTATGTGCTTTAATATGCTATATGTTATGTGTTATATGTTATGTGAAGTATATGCATGGAGAAGTGTATATGAAAAGGAGACACGAGGGTTAGAGAACATAACCTTAGGGGTCAGAAAAAGAATGAACAAGCATATCAGAAAAAGTATATGCATGGAGAAGTGTATATTATTATTTGACTTGTGAGGGATTTAGGCTTAGGGGTGGGAACCTTGGAAGAGCCATTGCATGTAGTTCTCCCATAGGGACTAGGGCAAGTATTGATCAGATATGTCAAGGTTGTGAGCTAGATATTTTGGGGATTCTACTCACCGTGGACCTTAGGGTCATGGACATGTCAAAGTTTGATGTCATCCTTGCAATTGATTGGTTGGCGGCACACCGAGTCTTTATTGATAGATCGCAAGTGGGTCATTGCCTACACACCAGAGGATGTTTGTTCCAAGTTCCAAGGGAAAAGCATAACGCTTTGCTGCAAGTAGTGTATCACTCCCGTAGACATGGGCAGTTGATGGGTTGGCTAGCAAGCCTTACCCTAAAGGACGAGGCAAGACAATAGTTGGTTCTACTTCGGGTGGTTTATGAGTACGAGGATTTCTTTCCAAAAGAACTACCGAGATTACCTCCCATAGAGATGTAGACTTCACCAATGAGTTGTATCCCGGTACATCGCCCATTTCTATGACTCCACATAGGATGGCGCCTATTGAGTTACGAGAACTCAAGGTCCAATTATAAGAATTATTGCACAAGGGCTTTATTAGACCGAGCACTTCACCTTGGGGCACTCTGGTGTTGTCAGCCAAGAAGAAGGACAAGACCCTTCGACTATACGTAGACTATCAATAGTAAAATAGGGTTTCTATTAAGAATAGGTACCCTTTACCGAGGATTGATGATTTGTTTGATCAGCTGAGAGGATGCATCTCTACTCCAAGATAGATCTCCGCACCGTTTACCATCAATTGATAGTTAGGGAGGCGGATATCCCCAAGATGGCATTTAGGACGCGATATGGGCATTTCGAGTTTACCATCATGCATTTTGGATTGACGAATACCCCGGTGGCGTTCATGGATTTCATACATAGGGTGTTCCTACCCTCCCTAGGTCAGTTCGTCGTGGTCTTTGTTGAGGACATCTTGATCTACTCCAAGTTTGAGGAGGAGCATAAGGGTCAATTGAGGTTTCTTCTCCAAAATTTGAGAGACCATCAATTATGTGCTAAATTCAGAAAGTGTGAATTTTGGCTTACAGAGGTAAAATTTTTAGGACACGTGGTGCCAATTTCGGGTGTATCCATTGACCTGGAGAAGGTTGAGGTAGTCATGAATTGGGAGAGGCTGAAGTCAGTGTTCAAGATGCATAGTTTCTTGGGATTAGCAGGGTACTACCAGAGGTTTATTGAGGACTTCTCTTGATTAGCTGTACTTATGACCAAGTTGACCCGAAAAGAGATCAAGTTTGACTGGAATGATTCGTACGTGAAGGCATTCTAGGAGTTGAAGAGGATGCATAATTCATCCCCTAATTTGATAGTCCTAGAGAGGGGATAGAGGCACACAGTGTATTGTGATGCCTCGAAGGACAAACTTGGTTGTGTTTTGATGCAATCGGGAAAGGTGGTGGCTTAAGTTTCTCGACTGTTAAAGAATAATGAGCAAAACTATCATACGCACAACATGGATTTGGCGGCCATAGCCTTTGTCCTAAAGGCTAGGTGGTACTATCTATACGGTGAGTAGTTCGAGGTATTTTTGGACCACAAAAGTCTGAAGTACATCTTTACACAGCAGGACCTCAAAATGAGGCAATGCAGGTGGATTGAGTATCTGAAGGACTATGACTTCACTTTGCATTACCATCTCGACAAGGCAAATGTGGTGACTGATGCACTCAACCAGAGGTTATAGAAAGTCTTGGCTAGTGTGGCTTCCAGATGAGCACAAAATATTGCATATCTAATGACCTCATTATATGCATTTTAACTCAACTTTTACATATAAGTACTTAGAGTTAGCCGAAATTATGAATAATATTGAATTTTCGATGTTGCAGGTTATTATTGCGTAAATTATAAATTTTAGAACCTAACAACTAAGTATGGATGTGTGGTGAAGGGATGGACACATTACATGAGGACTGGTTGGCTTAAAAGTGAAGAAATCAGGAGGTATTAGTGCTCGGGAACAAAGGCACCAACACCCACACCATTTGGTAGTGGAGCCTTGGTTTTCCTCCATTTTGACCATGATCCACTTTGAATCTGAAAAAGTTCAAAACATCAAAGTTGTATATTTGGATGTCTTCTTCACTATGTCAAAATTTTAGGTCAATCGAATAGTTGGATCAAAAGTTATGACGATTCTATGAAAACTGGTCTTGAGTAGACAAAGTGTACCGGTACACGTACCGGTACGCTAAACTCCGGTACGCCGTGCAAGAAGTGCCTAGAAAGCCTGAAAATCATGCTCAACTTGCTTGGGGCTCCCACCATTGATTCTCCCACTTGCCCCTGACTTTCCTTACACATCTACATGCCTCTTACACTATGCTTGAAGACTTTGAAGGCAAAGGCATTAATATGGTTAGGAGACAAGGGGGCTGCCAGTGGAGTTGCAGGCTAGGCTTGTCCTAGCCTGTCCAATGCAGTCAACTCACCTCCCATTGATAGGTGTCCGGCATACTCATGCTGGAGGACCCTATGGACAAATTTTCAAGACTCACACTCAATATATTCAGCATTCACACAACATTGAAGAATGGTGGTTGCCTAAGCTTAGGAAGAAGATGGTGAATTATAGTTATCTTATGTTTTTGCATTTTCCTTTCCATTTCAATTTTTGTAAGCTTTAAATTTCTTATAATCCTTAATTCTTGCACCTTATTTTCATTTATTTCAAGTTGATTTCAAGTTTAGTCTTACATTTTAGTTTCTACCATTGTTGCTCTTATGTTTTCTTCATTTCCTAGCTTTAAAATGGGTATGGCATATTTTCCTTTATAGTTTTTGTTTTCTTACTTTAAGTTAATTTTTAGGCCACATTATGTCTCTTTACATTATGGATTGTCTTTCCTTTTAAACATGAATAACTAGATTTTAAGCTGGCTAATCCAATGGAGACCTCCCCTTTAAGATTCCATTTCAAATTTTCTTCTTTTATCCATTCGGTGTATGATGGTTCGGTTTGACTGAGTTAAGAGTGGATGGGGTTATGAGTCTTTGATATTCCGTTAGCCTGATCACGGTTTATGCTTGGATCCTCACATCTCATCCCTAGCTTCCAACAAATCAATCGTTCATCCATGCACCATTGGAGGAAGGTTTCGAGTTGAGTTGGGATTTCCATTGGAATGACCTCTTAGATTAGCCAACACTTGTTTTCTTGCATTTTCCTTAAGAACACAAAACACCCAAAACTCAACCTCAAAGATTTTTACACTTTTACTTTTTCACAAAATCACATTCACACAACTTGACCTTTCCTTCTTAGAGGAGACGGCCTTGGAATACTCATTTCTAGTAAAACACAACACACAAAAGGCTCCTTGCGCTTGTGGAGCACTTTTGTTTACGCGCATTTCATTTCCATTTCATTCTCACAATTACGTTGCCCCATTTCCCACATCATTCCAAGGGAGAGTGACAATCGCTCTCACACATAAGCTATATACACATTTGAGGGTGATGTGTAATGTTTAGAAATTACTACAACGGTTTTCACCAAGCATTTTTGGCGCTCTTGCCAGGGAAGGTTAAGCGTCGAGTTCAAAAGGTGATTTTTGGCTACATAGGTAAGTCTCGTGATTTTTATCACAAGCTAAGATATGTCGTGTAACGCCCCCAAAACCACCCTGGACGGCATTATATTCTAAAACCATTCATATCATGAGAGCAGTAGTATAATCCATGAAGAAATGAGACTTCATTCCTCATCCATAAATATTTACAACAATACCCAAAAGAATAAGCCAAAACCATGGCTATTAAATCAAAAGAATTACATTTACGTAGTAGCGGAATAAACAAAATACTAGACTTTACATGATTGTGCATAATTTTTCCTAGTCTAGCGCAAAAGTAAACAACACCTCTAGATGTCCCACTCGGGATCCAAGTATCCCTCTAATGAAGCCTCTCCATGGCCCGGCTCGTTAACACCGAGCTCCTCCTCTGGCACATAATCTAAAAAATGTTCAACTGTAGGGGGTGAGCATGAAGCTTTGTAAAAAAATTCTCCCAAACTCCAACAAGGTTTAGAAAAACATATAAAAATCGGTTGGTCTAATTTCACAAATATCGTATATAAATTTTGAAGGGAAACATGGACCTTTTAAGTAGATATCCAGTTTAAATATAACAATAATGGAATGAAAAATGAATACGATAAACAAGTAATAAACCATTCCACCATAAACCATTTCCAACAAGTTCTCGTGGAATCCCATACTTCCCGAAACTCTTGTTGAAACCATTTCTGGTACAATGAAAATACTCCACATCCCCATGTATATTGGTTCATCCACAGTGCTATGTATGTTGATTGCTTCTCATGAGTCTACCCAACGATTATACCTAGTCCACCCTATCACAATTACAAGCACTTTGAAAAAGGGGGTCTACCATCTCGATGGCATTGACGAATCCTTCCCCAGGAAAGGTATACCATCCCTAGTTCAAACTCCAGGCGAACGATAGCGGTTGCATTCCCAAATGACAACCCACTACAATTGTAAGCAACCATCTCACCCCCACTGGGATTGACTAACATTTACACTCTACGACATCTCTCAAAGGCAACTCAAGTCCGTCACAACAACCATACAAATGAGGAAACCAAAATAGTCTCAATTAATCAACAATTCCAAGTAAATACAAATTCACCGATTTCACATGTAATGTTCCAATATAACCTTTTAAGAAAAATTCCATGAGATCATCAAAAATACCATTTTATTGTTCAATATAAAGCACTAAAGTTTTAAAAACAAGAACAAATGAATGATCAAGCCCTGGAATCAAGAACAAAGGAACAATTAAGCCTTGCAATCCATCACTCATGAATATTAAGCTTTGGAATCAAAAAGAAATGAACAATCAAGTCTTGAAATCAATAAAAAACTAATATCAAGGTTTGAAATCAAGAACAAAGGAATAGCAAGTATTGATATCAAGAGCAATTACATGTCAAGTCTTGAAATCAAGAACCAATGAATGTCAAGAATAAATGAATCACAAGGGTTAGAATCAATAACAAATAAATATCAGATTTAGATATCAAGACGAAGGAGAAATCAAGAGAACTCATTTCCCTTGAAAACTAAGGTTTCGAAAGCATACACGAAGATTTAGTTGTTACCCACATATAACATAGCTTAGAACAAGTAATATTTAAGGTTGGGAATCGAGAACAAAGGAAAAATCAAGAGAAAACACATTCTCCTTTGCCAACTAGGGTTTGGAAGCAAGAAAGGAGATTTAATGGTTACCATACCATAACATTGTTCAAGACAAGGTAAGATTTGCAAGGATATCAAGAATCACATATTTCATAACAAATAGATATGATTTAGAGTCAAAAGAATACATATATATAATCCTAGCCTCAATGTAAAAGAATGGAAGAAAACCCCTACCTAGTGATCTTGGAAGCTAGGTTTGGATCTTGAATAACCCCTTTAAACTCTTGTTTTTCTCTTCCTCTCTTCTCTTCCTTTATTTCTCTCTTAGGGTTTCTAAGGTTGGGGGGCTAAAATATGGCTAATGGGGGCATCCTAGGATATTTATAAGGCAAAAATCGGACCCAGATCGCGACATTTAATAGTCAGACCTCTTTCGGCCGTACCGGTACGTCGAACTCTCTGGACCAGTTTGCTCCGGTACGCAGTACCGGTGCACAGTACCGGTACAGTTTTGCCAAGTTTTTCCCTTTTTCTCTATTTTTCATTTTCAAACCATCTTAATCCCTTCCAAAGCCATCCCAAACATGTCTAACAAGGTTTTCTCACATAAATCTCAATTCCTGCACCTTCTATTGAACATGTTTTCACTTCTTTACAGTTTAAACCAAATCTTAGCTAACTATTTACTATTTCAACTATTATTTCCTATTTACCAACTTCAAACACACATCACTACACATATCCACATTTCTATAACAATTATTTACTCTATATCTATATACATATACCAAAAAAAATGCGGGGTGTTACATGTCGTCACTTTTGTAAATAGTTTGTTGTAGTTTGTGTTTTGTATTAAGTTTCCTAATTTTTATGAAAATGTGTTAAATGCCCCAAATTTTAAAAATTTGTGTGAAATTTGTAATGAATTTGGGCACATTACTAGTAAGTGCCTGATAAATGCCCCTTATTTTGAAAACGGTTGCAAGATTTGTGGTGAGTATGAACACATCATTAATGAATTCCCAATAAATTCCCCTTATTTTGAAAACTTTTGTGAGATTTGTGGTGAATATGGACACATCATTAGTGAGTGCCCAATAAATTATCCGGTTCAAGACTAAGCATGTGAAGGTTCAAATTCAGTTTTGGCCTACTTAGATTTTTACAGCAACCATTATGTTACACTGAGTTATCCAAGTTATGGATGGGAGAATGAACCTTATAATTTTTCATCTAATCTCCCACCACCAAATGAATTTGGCCACTACCAAACATACGAGGACTCAACTGAATATGAATGGGAAAATACGTTTTACGAGCTTATGCAATGCCAAATTGAAGCCAATGCCCAAGTAGCCCAACAACTTTATGAAATTAGTGATGGACTTAATACATTTACTAATGCTATAATTGCTATGCATGAAGAAAAACATCTTGAGCATAGTCAATGTACTGAGGATGATCATCCCAATGACATGCATATTGATGTTGAATCTCCCACCACTTTAGATTGTGAAAATTTTGATGAAGTTATTGTCTCACATGAGGCTAATGATCCCAAGGTCATTTTGTCATCTATGAGTGGTGTTGAGATTCACATTTCTAACCTTGGGAAGGGCATTGAAATGGAGTTAATTGTTGAGACTTTTAAGGACAAATTGTATACTCCATTGTTGAAATTGCATAAACTTGCATACACCTCTATTTGGTTGAGATTTTTGAATCATTATCCTTTGTATTATTGGATAGATTGGATAGAAATAGCAATTATACATAAAAAAAATTAAAATCAAAACAATCAATGGGCGTAAGCTTATATCCGAATGGAAGCCGGATTGACATATGCCCTTTTTGTTTTGTTTCTCTGTACATAGAAGTTAGATTTATTTTATTGTTATATTTTTATTTTCATAATGTTGCAGCATAGATTTTAGCATGAAGGATGTTTACCTCTTCCTAATTTGGACTTATTTCACTTTGAGCATCATTGTAGCAAATCTTATTGGATATCATGTTCTAAGTCTAAGTTAGGGGGTGTAAACAAGCTTTTTTGTGTTTTATTTTTTCTGTTACTTTATGTATAAAAAACAGAAAAAAGGGGGTATCTCATTTCCCTTGCTACTTTCTTTTTTTTCATTGCATGATTCATTGTGCATTGAGGACAATGCATGGTTCAAGTGGGGGGTGAGGTGCACCATTTAGATTTTTCACCACTTTTTTGTATAGAATAATAGGAAATGTGAAAATTTTAAAAATTTTGGACATTTTCTGTGCAAAGTATATCTTATGTTGTACTATATTCCCCTATCCTAATTGTTGTGGGAGTTGTGATTGCTTGATCTTCATTTTGAATTTTGAATACACGAGCTCATTATAGAAGTTTATCCTATTGTTAAGAGTATCACATATTTTTTTGCTTTTGAACTCAAGCATAAGTGCACCGTGAACTTTTAATTTTGGCAATTTACGAATTGAGTTCACATTTAGTGCTTGAAATGAATAGTGGGGATGAGTAAGAACCCATGTGAGCTTTAGTGCCAATCCTTGTTGGAGGGAACTTACATTTACTAAAGGAACAATTTTTCAAATTTAAAATTTGTTCAATAATCTCATTATGCTTGTTTTTGTTTGGTGTAGTTGAGTAGTTAATTGACTTTATCTTGATATGTACAATGCTCCCATATGCTTTGTAACGCCCCAAGATCCACCCTGGACAACATTACTATCTAACACCATTCACATCATGAGAGCAACTAAAAATTTCCATAAGTAACAAATATTCCATTCATCATACAGAATATTTAAAGTGTCATCCAAAAGAATAGGCCCAACTATGGCCATTACATTCACCAAGAGTATTTTATCTCGCAGCGGAATAAACAAAAGATCACTAATACATTATCTCAAAAGAAAGTCCATAGTCTAGGACATAAGTATAACACTTCTAAACATCTCCCTCGGGATTCACGCTTCCATCCTGTTGAGCATCCCAAGCTACCTGCTCATCAACTCCTAGAGTGTCCTCTAAACCATAATCTGAAAGAAAATATTGTTTGTAGGGGATGAGCACTAAGCTCTGTAGCAACATTCTCCCAAACTCGAACAAGGATTAGAAAGATGTAAAACAGTTCGGTCTCATTTCACAAATATCAAATATATTTTGAATTAAAGCAATGACTTTTAAACAAATCCCAAGTTTAGGTAACAACAACAATTTAACGAATAAGTGAAACCAACATACAATCAAATAATCCATGTACCATCAACAGTTTCCAACAAGTTCTCGCGGAATCCCATACTTCCTCGAAACTCTTGTCAAACTATTTTTGGTACCATGAATGATAACACATATACTACTAATAATCCATTCCACCATAAGCCGTTTCCCTCAAGCTTTGCGAAGGCCCATACCTCCCAAAACTTGTAGAAACCGTTCGTGGTACAAGGAACAATAACACACACTGTATTCGTATCTCAAGTATGAAGTAGCTTCCACATGGTCACCATCGAAAATATTATGCCCGACACAAAACTACATACAAATCACATACACATCCTCTTCCACGGTACCCCGTGAGCGATAGTGGTTTAGTCCTCGCAAGGCACTAACCCCACTTTGAGTGGTAGGATTGATCACACCCCCACGGAGTAGACGTCGACTACCCACTCCGTAATACCCGGTCAATAGTAGCCCATGCTCATCCCAAACAACCTTACAAAGATATAATACCAACCATTCCTCACATAACAAGCAAAACCCCCAACTTCACACGTATATCTCAAGTAATAAATATATCCAAAATCCTCAAATCTCACAATTTATGCTTTTCTAGTAGGACTCCTCAAGAAAATGAGCATGAGATTCTCAAAAGATATACTTTTATTGTTTCAAGCAAAACACTAAAGTTCTTGTATCAAGAATAATTGAATATAGAGTTTTTATCTCAAGAACACATAAATAACAAGTCTTGAAATCAAGAGGAATTGATTATCAAGGTTGGAGAACAAGCATAATTAGATATCAAGTCTTGACATCAAGAATAAATCAATACTAAGCTTTTAAGTCAAGAACAAATCCATATGAATAATAAAAATCCAAACTTCTTGAAGAAAACTAGGTTTGGATGTTAATAACAAAGATTTAATGGATAACAAGCTATAACCTCCATCAAACATGGTAAGGATAGCAAGAACAATCAAGAAACGAGGATTGCATATCAAATACATATTAATATGAGTCAAAACATGTATATATATAACCCTAGGTATCATTGAACAAGGTTGAAAGAATTCCCCTACCTTCTTCTTCCTTAGTGTTCTTGAAGAACTTAAGCTTTTGATTTGATTCAAGGTGAAAATCCTCTTTGATCTTGTGTTTCCCCCTTCCTTTGTGGTTTCTCAAGGTTTTCTAGGGTTTGGAATGGTGTTTGGACGCTCAAGGAGGCGGCCTTAGGTATTTATAGAGGAAGAAAATAACGCTGGTTCGCGATTCTGGAAGTCAGAATTCGTGACTGACGTTCGAATGACATTTAACGTTCGAATGGTGGTGGCTCCAGATGAACAGTATTTTCATCAGAGAGCTCCCAGTACTTTTAATTTTGTGATTTACTGTTCGAACGTTGGTCGTTCGAACGTTGGTTTCCGTTCGAACGGAATCCCAGTTTCTACTTCAGCTTCCAGTGTAGTTTTGACCCATTTAGAGGTCGAATTTGAAAATTTTCGTGAGATACACTTTTGTAGTCCTGGAAGTCTACTATCTAATGTCCAAATTTCAGGTCAATTGAACATCAGCATAGAAAGTTATGAACGAAACACTGAGGTAGTATCTTGATATTTCTTACCAAACTATCTCCAAAATTTGCTTCCGTTCTAGATCACTTCCAAACTTCTTCATCCAACCCTATTACCTCAACCAACATTTTTATTTCTATTCTTACAATCTACATAGTTCATACACATGTAGTTACATATATTAATAACTCAACACATAACACCATTACTATATAACGATAAGAGTATGGGTTATTACATGCTTATCTAAAGATGACCTTAGGCTATTTTTGAATGCTTTGAGCCTAGGCCTTTTCTTGTAAAAATTTTATCCCTTGTGTCGTGGTTGAGCCTTAATTGTAAATTCGTTTTCATGCCACACCTTAGACCAAGCTATTACAAAATGATAAAAATCTACCTCGCCTTGGTTGTTCCTAGAGTTGAGTATGAGAGAGCATAAAAGAGAAAGAAGTATGGTAGAAACTCAATAAAAGGGATGAATGATGTTCAATTCAAAGAGTTGAATGAAAAAAAATAAAGAATGAAAATTCAAGAAAAGAGAGAAAGGGGTGAAAGAAGAAAGAGAGATCAAAGAAAAAAAGAAAAATTTTATGGAAAAGATGAAAAAGAAACAAAGAGGGAAGTGATGGTGTTAGCCTAGAAATCCCTTAAAAAGGGAGATCTTTTGAGGAGTTAGAAAGAATACTTCAAGGACTACAACAACATATTTTACAAAAAATTCGTGAATCAGAATCTAAATATGAGAAATTCTAGCTCGAAATCTAAACATAATTGGTACCCGCGCCCCCAAGATTTTATGCACGATATTTTACCTTAAAAGACTTCTTTTTTAAAAGGAATTTCTCTCAGGCCAACCTTATATCTTCTACCTACATCTAAAATTTATTTTAGTATAAATACAGACTCTCTCCTATTAAGAGGGGATGATTATTATTCTTTTCCCATATTTTCTTTTCTAGTTTTTGTTCTAGTTCTATAGCCTTCTAAAAGCTCAACTAAAGCTATGGGTGATACTTTCAAAGAAACACGATATTTATTATTGATTCAATATTTTTTTAACGCATGCTTTATTCTTTTAATTTTATTCTTGTCTTTTAGTAAAGTTTTTTGCTCTGTATAATTTTTTAATTTGTTGTGCCATGTATATCGAATGCTTGAGATTCCTTGCGAGTCAAATAACTAGGTATTCCATGCTTGAATTAGTTAATTAGAATTTCTCATTAGATAGTTGATTTATTATTTACAATAAAATAAGGTTTACCTATTGGAAAGCATCATTTATCGTAGACTTCAGACATGATGAATACTTGTGATTTACAAGTAAATTTTTATATTTATTCAGATAATTCATTAATTATAAATTTTGAGGTTTTCATATTATCACCGTTAAATATTGCGATTGGGATCACTCTTAGCTAATTCTCAATTGAGTATGAAAACTAGATCATTAATAATTACTGTGTGAATTTGAAAGGTTATCCCCAATGCTTGTTTTAACCAGCCCATCTTTATTCTGTTGGATAAATTCCTACTCAAATAAATTTCAAAAAAAATCTTTTTATTTGATTTGTGTCTCTTGTTTTTTAGAATTCCATGTGGTTCAACCTCGGACTCCCTGTAAATTTATTACTTCACACAACCAGCACTTGGGTGATCAATTCTAAAGTTGTACAAATTTTGGTGCCGTTGTCAAGGAGTTATTTGAAGACAAGGATTGCATCGCCATCTGTTCAGGTTTGCTAGATTTGATATTCTTCATAGATCGGGTAATCTTGTCCATTATATATATATATATATATATTTATTTCTTCTTTAGGTTAGATTTTTTATAATTTTAATTTTAATATTTTTAGATTATTTTAATGAGGTGTTAAGTGTTTCCCCTACGGATGAATTGTGTGTGGTTTGTGATGTGTTTTGTCATCCCACTAAGGTGTACCATTTAATTCCAACGGGTTGACAGTTTTTTAGGGATGAATCAATTGTATTACCTAATTCTTTTCAAACTTACCCTGGATGTTGTTTTGAAACTTTTTATCCCAATTTTGGTTGGGGGAACAAACATTATCAGTTACCAATATATGCCACACCAACACACAAGACCCTCCCCAATATCCACCTTACCATGACCCACAAGAAATGTGAAGCCCAAAAAACTGGAGATCTTTTATAAGTCCGTTGATCAACCATTAACCCGTAGAAATACTCGTGAAGGTCGCATAAGTCGATGCCATGTCAATAGTATCCCGTTAGCTGGAATCACAACCCACATGTGTAACTCATGTTCGTTTTTCCATTTGAACCAACCAAGGTTCAATATACCGTGATTTGTACTCCATTATAGTCAATTTATATAATTTGAAGTGAGGAACACATAGCCCGAAAATATGGCAAATCAGTTTTAAAATTTGAAAATTTTGGAAAGAGTACTGGTATTCAGTTCTGGTACTCTCTACCAGATTTGCCTGTTTGACCTGTTTTTCATTTCCAATTCATTCCAGACCTTTCTAAAAACAACCCCAAACTTATAAAACATAGACTTGTGCATCAAACGTAGTTGATACAAGTTTCATTACATATGATTCCATATAATTATATGCCATAACTAAGTTTTCATATTAGTTTTACAAAAACTCAAAGTAAAGCCACATTACGACTTTTCTTCAACCTTGATGGCCCGAATGGGGACCCTCCACCGCGCGTGTAACCCGCACCTAAATTTTTTTCCTTATAGGGTGAGCCACGTTCAATAGAATATCCTCTACAGAGGCTACTGTCCAACCTAGATGCATACGAAATGTGCACATGCAACAATTAACAACATTTGACCATTCCAAACAAGAACATGTGATTCAAGAGTGGAGTTCTACTATGTCATCCCATGATATGAGGTGATACTCACTCATGCACTTAACCCGAGTCCTCACCGACTCCCACAACACAATGGAATGCAAGTGTGCAATACATTCGTCATTTGACGAAAATACATCAAATGAATGTTTGAAATAAAATTTGTGTATTTATAAAACCAAATCATTGTTGAGTGTTACCAATTGAATGGGTGTTTTATAAAATCAAAATCTTGTGTCTTTATGTGGCAATAGATTATGGTATCACAACCGTCGGTTCTGTACACGATGACACTTTTCTGGAATTTCACTGTCGGTAAGTGTCTAAACCTTGTAGTCGGGTCATGCACCTGAGGGAGAATCTAGTCATTCATGATATACCCGACACAAGTTTTTCATGCAACTATGCGACTCAAAGGGAATCTTCTATCCAACCTTCCTAATACCACATATCAATCACCATGTATGGTGTTTCATCAACAATGCATACACACACCTACACTCATGACTCATGTCCACGAATGTGATGCCAACCCCATGCCCAATATGCAATAATGCCCAAATGAGCAATTTAACTACATGTCCACATGTTTCATGGCAATTTATATCACATGCATATAATCACCAAACTTTGTCATAATATTAATATATCAATGGACACATATCAACAACAATTTACCAACATGTTATCACATAACCCATGTCATTCACAAGACACAAAATAAACACCTAGCATGCCCACCAAATACAAATTTCCAATAAGTTTCTCAAGAAACTTCCACATATCCAAATCAAGCTAGAAGTTAGTCTAAGCCGTTTCGGTAAACCCCCACATTTGTATAGTAATATAATGTTAAAGGTGTATAGTAATTTAATATATGTAATGGTGTAGGAAATACTAATATTATAAATAATAGTTAAAGCTGGTTTAGCTCGTGAATATATGGAGTAGTTGTAATAGAACTTATATCAGCTATGTTTGGGGTGCAAATATATGTTGTGTAAGTTTGGGTTGACTTTAGAAGAGTTTAGAATGGATTGAAAATGAAAAACGGAGGAAATAGGAAAAACTGGGCAAAACCATACCAGTACAATATACCGGTACTGCGGAAAAAGAAATCTGAACTTTTTAAGTTGCGATTTGTGGTTCATTTTTACCATATAAATACACTAGGACACCTCCATTAGCCCCATTTCGGCTCCTGTAACCCTAGAAACACTTAGAGAGGAAGAGAGAAGGAGAAAGCTCAAGATCTAATGTGAGAAACAAGAGAATTAAGAGTGATTCAAGATTCAAGCCCTAGTTATTCAAGAGCCAAGGTAGGGGTTTCTTCCTATCCTCTTTCATTGAGGCTAGGGCTAATATAAATACATGTTTTGACTATTATTAGTATGTATTTTCTATGGGTTCTTTGTTTCGTAGTTCCCTTGCAATTATTATCATGTTTTATATGAAGTTAGGGTTGACACCCATTTTTATTGCTTCAAAAACCTAGATTTCAAAAGGGATGGGTTTTTTCCTTCATTTTTTCTTTGTTCTTGATTTCAAAAACTCTAGCGTTTGATATTGTATAAAAAAATGATATTGATGATGATCTTGTCTATTTTCTTTGATTATTCTACCGTATGCCACATGTTAAAATTGAGAATTTTTGTAATGATGTGAAATTGTTGGTTAATTGAGAATGTATTGGTTTTTTCACTTGTATGGTTGTTCTGATGGACTTGAATTGCCTTCGAGAGATGTCGTAGAGTGTTAGAGGTTAGTATATCTCAGTGGGGGTGAAGTGGTTGCTTAACACTTGTAGTGGATTTTCATTTGGTAATGCAACCACTATCGTTCACTAGAGTTCGAACTAGGTCGGTATACCTTTCATGGGAAGGGACTCGTCACTGCCATTGGTATAGTAGACGCCCTTTCCCGAAGTGATTGTGATTTGTTGGTTGTGATGGGTGGACTATGTATAATCGTTGGGTAGATTCTTGAGAAACAATCAACGTACATGACACGGGGATGAACCAAAATATATATGTGAGAACCTGGGCTGGATTCAGTCATAGCCGGTGCATTGGTATGAGACAATGAAACGATAGGCGCTCTTTCCAACCATTTGGAAATGGTTTGGGGTTGAAAAATGTATTTATTATTCCATTTCATTATTGATTTGTTTAAACTTGAGATCTATTTTAAATGTCCTATTTTTCCTTTAAAAATTGATATGATGTTGGTGAAATGAGACCAAACTGTTTTTACTATGTTTTTATCAAACCTAGTTCGAGTTTGGGAGGAATGTTGTTACAGAGCTTAGTGCTCACCCCCTACAAATAATATTTTCATATTATTACCGAAAGGAGGAGTTCGGAGTTGATGTGCGAGTACATTGGAAATAGAAGGGAACGTAGATCCCGAGGTGGACATGTAGAGATATAGCTTCTTTTGTACTAGACTTGAGAATTTAGAAGTCTAATTTTCTTTTGTATTTCCGCTGCAAGTGTAATTTAATTCTTTTGGGAGGTAAATGTCATAGTTTGGCATATTCTTTTGTTATTGTGGCCATAGCTTGACATATTCTTTTGGGATGATGTATTAAATATCAATGGTTGATGAATGAAACTTTCTTATTGGTGGATTTATTTAGTGCACTCATGTTTTGAATGGGGATTAGCTAGTAAAGCTTCCAAGGTGTATTTTGGGGCGTTACAGTTTCTATATTGATTTCCTCATTTTCATAACAATAGGCAAGTCATGTATAACCACATACACCTAACCATCCCTTATGGACATTTTAGGTTGTAAATAAACCAAAGTAGGAGGGTGCTTCAACTTTAATATTGTAAACCCAAGCACAGGTTGAGCAGAGTAATATATTCTCGGAAGTCCGAGGTCGATCCCATGAGGAATTATAACAAGAAAACAATCACACGAAAACTAAAAATACTTTAAAGGGAAAAGAGTTTGTTTGAAGAGTTGTTGGATGGAAAAGATTGGTTTTGGTAAATAAAACAATAATAAAAATACTAGAGCGTTAGGTATTCCCTCTCAGCTTCATACAATAATACTTAAAGACTCAAAGCTTAATTTGATACAGGAATTAGATGTCAGTTAACTCTTGTACAAATCAAGTACTAAATCCAACGGTTATAATCAAAAGACTACCAGAAACCTGAATAATCATTCAATCATATTATTTTATGAATTCATGCTAATACTTCAAGCTTGGAATAACCCGTGATTTACTCACAGGGAAACTCAAGCAATCGATGTACATGGAACAACAACTCAGGAGTTTTTATAGAGTAAACAACTTTACTAAAAGAACATAAATTACATTAACAAAATATCATAAATCATGAAGTACAAAGTCAATAAAAATACCGTACTCTGTTGAGATGTCCTCCCCTAGCCCTAGCTTAGCCTTCTAGCCAGACATGACGAATCAAAATAAAAATATGGAAAAAGAATTCTTAATCCTAAGATGAGAACCCCTATTTATAATCAAATAAATTCTAGGTATATGTAGGAGATTTAGGGTTGGCTTGGAAGAAATTCATTTGCCAAATAAAAGTCTTGTAAGGTCAAATTTCGTGCATTAAATTTTTGCGTTGCGGGTACAAAATCTATCCAGACTTAGAACTAGAATTTTGAATATTTAGAGGCTGAATCACTAATTTTTTGTGAAATATACTTTGTAGCTCTTGGAGTCTTCTTTCCAACCCCGCAAAAATCAGATCAATCGAATATCGGATTCAAAAGTTATGACCAAAATACTAAAGACGAGTCAAATCCTTATCTTCTAGGATACTTTCCAAATCCAACTTTAAATGAGTTTTCTTCAAACTTGGACTCTTATAAGGATTGAATTGCTGATTTGTCTTCAAGTCTTCATATCTCAATCTTGACTCTTCAATCCTTATCGATTATGATTCTTCTTCTAGTGATTGCTTCACTTGCATTATCTATTGTTACTTTAAATCAATCACTTTACCTGCAAAATAAACCAAACAACTAGAAAAAGTATCAAACTAGAAAATCAATGAATTTAACACATTTAATCATAAATAATATGCAATTAATTAATCATTAAATATAATAAAATAACAATTTTGATGGTTAATCACACCCCCAACCTGGATATTACTAGTCCCTAGTAATACATGGATTCTAAAATGTAAAAAATAAAAACAAACTAGCCTAATAAATAAAACACACATTCACTTTCGTAGGACTAACGATTGCATTTAGCATATGCAACAAGCCTTTAAACCCTAGTGGACGAGTATTGTCTCATGAGAGTTTCCAGAGATGATTCCCACAAACATCACCATGTGATTAAATATCTGAATAATAATTCTATAATATAAATTGCAACCACAATATAAGAATTATAAGATACAATCCTTTTTATAAGCACATGCAAAGCAAAATATAGAACTCTACGTTATATAAATGTATGCACTTATCATATTCTCATATAAACTCGTGTGTGGTGTGAATTAACTATACCAAGTCAATAATTTATCTGGTAATCACCCCTACAACTATCAACTATTCGTCTCAATGCCAAATCTCACTAGATAATTCACTCATAAAAGATTCTCTCATATTATAATGACTCTTCACTCAAATATCGCATGTGAGAAGAAAATATTTAAGTCGAAACAAACTAATGCTCACATGTCTATTAAAACAATCGTCATTTGAAAGAAAAGGATTTGACAAATCTCATGAAAGAAAATCAACACACAATAAATAAATAATCACCATTCTCTTCCTTATTCACACAAGTCATGCATCCATCAATACACTCTTGAGATCAAATAGGACTTTGTTTAAGGTTGTAATGGGGCATTGGGATTAGGGTTTTGAAACGAAGGATATTTAAGAATTCAAAAGACTATCCCGAGAGAACACGTACATTACACAACCTAACTTCTTTCCATAACCTTTCACTCTCTATCATTTAGAAGCACAATTTACAACACTTGATCATATAATTTTTTTTTAACTCATGCTTGCTATATATTTTCTTTGCTTTTTCATAGCTAGACATATTGTCTCTCTTTTTCTTCGCCTTTTTTTTGTCTTTTTTTTAGCAAGACAACTGAATGTATATACTTTTTTTCCTGCCAAACATCTAATGCAGATATTCACAAGTATGTAAAACTCTTTTTTTTTCATCTTTTTTCAACCAATATCTCCCAAATTACATAAACAATAAAAAGCTCAATCTCGGGATAACCAATGGTAAAGGGTATTATTTTTTTTTCATTGGCTTGGTTATTATATGTTTGGTATAAGAAATATTTTTTTTTCAAAGGCTCAATCATGGCTTCTAGGGATAAAAATATTCAAAGAATAAGGCTTAGGCTCAAATAATGTCAAAGATGGCCTAAAATCATATCTCAAGAGTTCTTGATAACACACTTTTCATGCAAATAATTTAAAGTCAAGCAATTATTCACAATATTGGTGTTGACCAAAACAAAAATAATGAGACTATTGAAGGAGATTAGCTGAATAAAAATATTCTTTATTGAATAAATGTAAATAATCCTCCAAAGAAGATTGGATAAAAACTCACTAGGGTTTTATGCATCTCCACTATATGTCTCAAGTTCTCAAGGTAAAATACCTAACAAATTGTCAACTTGGTAAAGTCTAAAGTGTACAATTTGTGAGTTTTTATAAGAACATGATATGAGATACAAAAATAAAGAATAAAATTCTATGTGATGCTTAAACAGTTACAAATTTAAAGCTACGCAAATTATTTATATATTATGGTGTCAAATTATGCATACCAATGTTATTTAGATATTTAATAACACACCTTTTTTTTTAGCAAAATAAATAAACTAGAAAAAAAAACATAAACTAGGAATTTTCACAACAAAAAACATACCCATACCCCCAACCTAAATCCAACATTGTCCTCAATGTAAAAATAAATACCATAATGAATAAGATCAAATGGATAGGAATACCTGGTGCCGCAACAACTTAAAATCTAAAAATAAAATACTTAACAAAAAAAAATATAAATTGAAACAAATAAAAAGGAAACTAAAATTAAACATAAATAAAATAAAATAAAATCTAACTACTATATACAAATAAAAATAAAAACACACACTCAATCCGGCTTAAAGTTAGATTTGAATATGCGACCATTCAAATCTTCCTTCAAGTCAAGCTTGGGAGCTTTATCACTAGATGAGATTGGTTGATTGGTTCTTGATGGGAGCTCCTCAAATTTCTGTCTCAATTTTCTCATTTGAAGTACCTGTGATGAGTTTAACAAATCAGTCAAAACAGAAATTTCAAAATTATTTTCATCCATCTCTAACAAAGAAGAATTTTCCAACAAGCATGCCTCAAGTGGATTAAACAAAGAAGAATCATATACTCTACTTGGAACAATAGACTCAATCATATCAATCTCATGCACATCCTCATCAACATTCCCTGGTTGTTTGGACACATTAAAAATATTAAGCTTTAATATTATATTCCCAACAGTTAATTTCATCAAACCATTCCTGCAATTAATTAAAGCATTTGAAGTTGCTAGGAATGGTCAGCCTAATATAACAGGAATTTGAGCATTAGTATTTAATACAGGTTGTGCTAAAGAAAAATAAAAAAAAATACAGTTAAATGGTTTGTTTGGAGTAGTTTAATGTTTGATTGCTTGTGGTGTGAGCTTAGTCTAATTAACTGGTTTTAAAATAAAAGGCAGGCGGAAGTAAAGTGCAGATATAACAAAGTGCGTAAATAAAGCAGATTAATTGACAGAAATATAAAATATATCCTTCAGTTTAAGGATCCCATATGCTTTATATTGGTATTGTTACGGAATTACTACCACACATCAATCAACTTCCATTTTACTGGAAAGTTAATAGGTAGGTCTGATGTACATATTCAGCACACAATAGCTTATTAGGCTATTGTGAAGGTAATATATATTATAACACAGCTGCTTATTAGGCTATGCTGGATTATAGACGTTCCAATTGACTAATTCAAGTAAAAACCACTGGTGGTATACACGATCATACAGCGACTTGTCAGGTCAGCCGGTGGTAGTTAATCCTAGTACAACAACTTGTCAGGTTAGCTGTATTTAGATATGTCACCTGGAAAGTCAAGCCACTCAAATGGAATACTTGAATTATTCAATAGATCATCGTGGTATATATATATATTGACAGTAGAACTTCCTCAGCGTTCCAATGTAGGACTAGCCATACCAAAAGGATCACCGGGGTTATTCTAGCAGGCAATATTATTATATATAGTAATATCATGCGTCAGTGAAACTTCCTCAGCGTTCCAGTGGAAGCAAAGCCATACCGATAGGATCACCGGGGTTATTTCAGCTGGCATGTCTTATATATATAATAAACATATAGATAAAACATCAGCAATTCCATAAACACACCAATATTATACAT